>ML804516.1:23207-71205 GCA_009831015.1 Picea engelmannii | reverse complement strand
TACACTTGCGGAGTTATACTCCGGTCTGAAGAACACTATTGTGATGAAATCCCCAAATGCTTAACCAGAAAGAAATGTGTATTTACTTGGCAACCCGAACACAGTTGCACAACAATAGATCTGGTATGTTTTAATTTGTTTATGTTTCTGTCCCCCAAGGGTTAGGTATTCAAGGGTTCTACAGACAAGGGTTTGCCCTGTGCTATATCTCTTTGATATACGTGTGGGGTCCAACAGTAGTAATCGGCCCAATATATCAAGGAACTAACTAAGGAGGATAGACCGTACCCTTAGCCGTACTACCTGAATACCCAAGTACTAGAGAGTATCTTCTCGAGTGTTGTTCTCGGTGACACTATAGTAGTCCAACGAATGATAGGTTTATCTAAAGACGGCTTCAGGAAATCTAGGTCGATCCATACATAGGTGCTATCTGATGCGCTACCACTCGAAGGGGTACCAACATGGATTACAAGGGTGGCCAATAGATGTGCACTTAAGAACCACTTGTATTTCATGCGTGTATGAATCCCTCAACTATGGGTTTATGCACGTAACGACAAATCTCTATGGATTAAAGACGTCGGAATACGTCTCTACCTTGAAAAAAAATTTCCCACAATTTCTGCCAAGGAAAGTGCTATGATACCACTTGCAAGATACCAGATATAATAAATATGTAGAACATAAATAAAATGCTAGAAATGGCAGAATAACAGTAATATATCCAGCATAATCTCCACAATAACACATAAATGATATAAGAACAACAACACAAATAACACTTTGATTCAGAAAGCAATGTTCACAAGCCTCTTCAAAGGGGCAACCTCCAATCGAGCAGCGCTCTGTTACAATAATCTCCAAGCTAGGGTTTTCATACCCTCGACCCTTATTTATACTAAATATGTCTATCAAGAGAAGCATCTAGAGGAAGATCCTTCTAGAAGCGGAAGCTTCTATTAGGTCTTCTTACATCCACCTTATTTTATTTTATTGAAAGCCCTTATTAATATTGACCTTTATTACATTCAAATATATTGATCTACCTATGTGCGGGTTAGGACCCTAACACCTAATAATTTTTCTCTGGTGTGCAGTGTATTCTTGTTCTTTCATACCATTTTGTATCTTCTGTGCACTATATAATTTAACTGCATGCCTAATACTTATTCATCTACTTCATCTTTTTGTATTTTTCTTCTTTTTCCATTCTTTTTTCTTTCTTTTCTTATTTTCTTTACTATATACACTATGTACAATGGAATTTTCCTGTACTGCAACTACTAAGAGTCACTAGGTCGACAATCCCTATATATTTTTAGCTGACTTCTATTCCTTGAATCTCTTTTCCTACTAGATCTTGCAATTGCACATCACCTCCATCTGTGATAGATTTTATCTCATATGGCCCTAGCCAATGCATCCTGAATTTTCGTGGGTGATGTAAGTACTTACTATCATAGAGGAGAACCATATCTCCTTCCTTAAAGTTTTTCTTCTTAATATGTCTATCATTCCAAGATTTATATTTTTCTTTCTGTACTTCCTAAAGGAAACCAACCATAATCATGTCCTCTTCTAGTTCCATCAGTTGAGACAATATTTCTTGAGTTGCGCCTCTCTATGTCATGTTTGTAATGGATGCAATGTGTAGACTAGGTATCAAATATTCCAACGAGACTACTTCTTCCTGACCATACACCAATATGAAAGTTGACTTCCCTGTGAGTTTCTTACATGTGGTTCTATAAACCCATAATGCTGCTAGTATCTTCAGATCCCAATCATCCCTGTTCACATTGCAAATTTTAGTAAGGGAATTCTCCAATATCTTATTAAGGAAATTGTTCCATTAACCTGAGGCTGATATGGAGTTCTCTTCTAATAGTGTATCTCAAATTCTTCCCTTCAACTAAAATGAAAAATAAAGTTTTTTTCTATTATAAATAATTATATAAAAATATATATTTTAAAATTTATATAATAATTTATTTATATTAGATTTAAGTGGTGGGATGTGTAGAGATAAATAAAATTTGAAAACAAGAAAATTGATTTGATATAAAAAAAAATCATTTTAATATGTCATCTTAAAAACAAAATAAGTATTAAAAAATAAGAACAAATTTTCATAAATTTCATAATAAATAAAGAGTTAAGTTTCAAAATATTATAATAAAATACATTTTTAAAACTTGTTATTTGTAATAATCATCCTATAACTTTTATATTAGATATTAATTATAAAAAATTATAAATAACTATATGGAAAAATATGTAAATAAAAATATAATAAAAACAAGTGAAATAAGTAACAAAATTGCTTATATCTATCTATTTCTTAAAAATGTTTTAATATAGTAAATGTGTGTATTCCAAAGTGAAAACGTAAAGTAATTATGAAACACTTAACTTGTAATATTTCATTAGTTGTGCATAACCTAAAAATAAATAAAAGAGAAGTGACAATACCTACTCCTACTCGTATAAACATGCCAAAGAAAAAAAGAAAAAAAGATTTAAAAAATGTAAAGTAATTTTTATTTTTTGAAACAAGATGAATTATTATTATTATTTTTTAAATTAAATATCCAAGTAATTGAATAAACCAAATTAATTAATTTAAATTTAAATATTTGAAAAACTAAAATTAATATACAACCTAAGTGGGCCTAATGGTTAAGAACATGTATTTTCTCCTAAGAGGTCATAAGTTCAAATCCATAGGAGGATAGGGTATGTATACTTCCCTAGACACCAATTTGGTGTCTAAATTGGTTGTGACCTTAAAATTCCTATTTTATATATATAAAGAGAAACAAAAACTCTAGAATTTTGTTATCAATCATCATGTTTGTTTTAGTCCAAAAAAAGCTATGATACTTAATAAATTTAAAAAAAAATCATAAAATAACATCTACATTAATTTGATTCATTTTCATTTTCCATGTTCAATGGATCTAGTGGGTGATTTGACAAAGAGAAATATAAAAATTTACTAAGTTAAAGATAAGGGAAAGAAGAAACATCACTATTCTCTAGCAACCAAGGAAAACAATTTAGACTATGGCATTATAAAGCATTGTTGGGTTGTTATATTATTTGCAATTAAAGAAAAATCATTCGATTGTTTGGTAAAGGTGGATTGACTTGGCGATAACTCAGTTGAATATTCAAATTGATTCGATGGTTAGTTTGAGGTCAAAGTGATCTACTAGGAATTTGAAGTTCAAGTGATCAATAGGAAGTCAAAAGGTCAGCCAACAATAGGTCAAGTGACAACCGATTGGAGGTTGATTGGTAAAATCACTATAACATAATCCAAAGATTTGCACGATTGCATCCAATCATCTGCATGGATCTCTAACCATTTTTGGGAAACATGATTTAGGGTTTTTCATTATGTAAAGCCTATAAATAAGACATGTTGTAATTGTATTAAGGTGATCTTCATGTTAGGTTGTTGGTCATGTAGATGCAAGATGAATTGGATGCAAGGTTTTTCTTGTGTAAAGAAGGAGAGTATGATGGCGATTGTTCCTTAGGTGTAGACCGAGGTTAGTCATGTAACTCTTTATTCAATGAATGAATAAGACAAAAAGATAAAGACAATCAAGGAATGCTAGTTTTCTCGATTTGGTTTCCAAGGTAGAATCTCTATGTATTGTGTGTTTGTCATTTATTTTCATCTTGAATTTGTCTTCTCTTTCCTAATTGGTTTAGTGTGGGTTTTTAATTCCTTAAAATTGGTATCCGAACCTATCTGAGCCATTCTATTAAAAGTTGTATTAGAATGTAGTTTTTTCTATGAACAATTCATATCAAACCAAGGTTGAGCATATCTTGGATCTAAGCTAAACCTAGGTCCAGTGAGAGTTGAAAGTGAATAAAGTTTAAAATTGTACTTGAAATAATGACAAGCAGCTAAAGGATAGAGATCTAAAAATTTTCAATTTTCACATGCAACTATATGTGACTAATTTTCAGATCTAAAAATTGCTTCCTAGTGAGGTAACAATAAACCGTAGCTATTATCTCTGAACAATTTACATGAAAAATTATTGTTTGAAAATATATGCAATGAAAAAAAAAGATCAAAGATGAATCATCAAACACATGAGAAATAAAATTTCTATTCTATAACCTTTTCAAATTCATAAATCCCGAGGGAAAATCCATCCCTCCCAGCTAATACAATTTCACCAAAAACTGAGCACAACCTTGCCCTCCAATAACAAAAAAATCAGCAAGATACTGGGACAACCCCCAACTTACAAATTTGTTGCAGACCACCTGTACAACCTGCTAACGTAATCCTGTACAAACCTAATCCTTATTAGAAACCTTGTATGTATGTATGTGATTCACCCTTCTGCAACCCCTGTACATAAGTGATTGTGCCCACTGTAATTCGCATATACACGATTTACCTTATTGCAACCCACGTGCATACACGAATGAACCCAATACAAACCGCGTACATGTGTGAACAAATTTTTCCTTTGCACATGAGTCCTTCCTCACTTCCCACATGTGTTCCAAAAACCCTAGGCTAGATTTCCTAGGTGGAAAAATCCCCTTGCTGCAATTTCCATGTTCCCTAGCATAAGTATTTACTCACTTATGCTAACTCCATGATGCCACAATGATGAAATGTCACAATGAATTCTCTCCTTTATATACACATCTAATGAGTGCGTATAGGAGCCCTTCCTAAAATAAATAATTAATTAGAATATTTTATTCCTCTTTGTGGGTGTGACACCCCATCACACACCCACAAATCCCATCAAATTTCCCATGAGGACCTAGCCTCATTTTAAGGTCGATTTCACTGAAGCGAAAGGATGGTATGGTTCCAATGAATATTCTCACATGTTTGACATTTAGGCCTCTTGTGGGAATGCCTAATGAAGATACAAAATAAACACTCAATATTAACGAGGGAGGTATTCTCTACCACTCCTAACGTGTCTTCGAAGTAGACAAACTTCCCCTTTACTAGGGGTTTGGTGATAATGTATACAATTTGATCATATGTGGAAATGTGTTGGATATTCACAACTCCCTTTTGTACTCTGTATTTGATGAAGTGGTATCTGATCTCAATGTGTTTTGACCCTTGATGAAAGATTGGGTTCTCTAAGATCTTGATACAGATCTGATTATCATAGTGAATCTTGGTGGGCTCCAACTCCTGACCAAATAATCCTACAAGAATCTTTTGAATCCACATAGGCTCAAAATTTTCCAAACTGGCTGCGATATACTCTGACTCTGTTGAGATAAGTGCCACATAAGTCTTTTTCCTGCTATACCAAGAAACCACTATTGATCCTAAAATGAAAAAGACAATATAAGTTCTCTTCCTGTCAACTACAATACCTACCCAATATGAGTCTGAATATCCATGTAGCCTCACTCCATCATCTCTTACATATCTCAAACCAAATCCAACCATACCTCAAAGGTACCCGAGCACATGTTTTGTTGCAACCCAATGCACCTTCCTCAAATCTATCATGAATTGAATCAAGGTGTTGACAACAAAACAAATATATGGTTTGGTATTAACTAGATACATCAATGACCCAATCAACTTCCTGTACATTGTGGGATCCACCAATTCTGAATATGAGTCCCCCAATGTATTCAGTTTGGCGGTCATAGGTGTAGTTATGGACTTACAGTCCATCATCCCAAATCTCTTCAGTACCTCAATTTTATACTTCCCATGTCTGAGGAAGATCTCTCATGGTTGTTTCCACACCTCTAATTCTAATAAGTAATGCATCAATCCAATATCCTTCATCTCAAAATGTAAGGCCAATTCCTTTTTTCACCTAGTAATGAACTTTTCATCTCCTTTGAGAAACAAATCATCGACATATAACACTGATATGAGAGTATCCTTACCAACCTATAGGAGATATAGTTTGGTAACTACATCACTCTTGGTGAAGCCAAATCTCTGCAAATACTCATCAATCCTTGAGTACCATGCCCTAGATGCCTTCTTGAGTATATACAATACCTTCTTTAACCTGCACATATGTGTTTTCATCCCATGTACCTCCAATCCTTGAGGTTTCTCTATGTATACCTCCTCCTCAATCACACCATTGAGAAATGTTGTCTTCACATCCATTTGATGGATCTTACACTTCTTAAATGAAGTGAGAGAAATAACCTTCCTAATAGAAGTATACCTAGCCACTAGAGAAAAGGTCTCCTTGTATTCTACTCCCTCTTTCTGGGAGAACCCTCTTGCTACGAACCTTGCCTTATAATTCTTGATACTTCCATATGAAATATGATTTATCTTATATATCCACTTGAAATTCACTATCGATTTCCCCTTTGGTCTCAAAACTATATCCCATACATCATTCTTCATGATGGATTGGTACTCCTCCATCATGGAATCCTTCCAAACCTACTGGCCTGTTGCTTCCTCAAAATTGGAAGGCTCGTAATCAATGATATTTCTCATAAGAGAAACATAGATGGAAAATATATATGAAGTTATTCTCTCCCTAAGGGTGTCTCTAAGGGATATAGGTCCCTCAATATCCTTCAATGTCTCTCAAAGAAATCCGGGTCTCGTGTCCTGGTCACTAGGATGATCCACAAACTCCTCCTTATGATTTGAGGGATGTTCCTTTGTAATAGATGGAACTGTAATCTCCTCAACCTTTGGGTCCTCTTGTTCCTCACCACCTACTATGATCTCATGGGACCTCCTGAAATCCAAGTCCTCCTCAAAACTGACATCTCGACTAACCACAACATATCGTTATCCTAGAATGTAGATATGGTAGGCCTTCGAAGTCTCATTGTATCCCACACACATTTCCTTTATTCTGGAGGGTTCCAACTTTGTTCTCTTCTCCTTAGGAAAATGGATGTAAATTGGATAAATGAAGATCCTCAAATGACCTATCTTAGGTTTCACTCCTTTGAATGCCTCCTCAATATTATTGTCCTCCAAGATCCTATGAGGAATATTTTTCTTAACATAAACTGTAGTGCTACATGCTTCTACCCAAAACATTATGGGTAGATCCTAGTCATGTAAAATTTCCTTGTAAGCCTCAATTATGGTCCAATTATTCCTCTCTTCAACCCCATTCTACTGTGGGTTGAAAGGAACTGTCATCTCACTCTTAATCCTTACTTCCTTACAAAATTTATTGAACTCGTTGGAGGTACACTCACCTCCATTGTCTGACCTCAAAACCTCGATCTTCTTCCTTGTCTGATTCTCCACCAGAGATTTGAACTCCCTGAATCGACTGAAGAATTTATCCTTGCTATTTAAGAAAAAAATCCATGTCCTCCTAGAATAATCATCAATAAATGTCATGTAATATCAACAGCTGCTCATGGATGGAACTGAAGTCGTTCCACACACATCTAAATGTATTAGATCCAGGATCTCCTTGGACCTACTATCACTTATTGGAAAAGAATCATTGACATTCTTTCCAAGTGCAGAACCTTTGCATACTCCCTGGTGTTTAGCTCCAAACTTTGGTGTTCAGTTCCAGACTAGGTTTGAATTGGTATCGATGTTTTCTTGGTTTGTTGTGTGGTTTGAAAGGCACACAAAGAAACCATATTTTAACGTGGTTCACCCAAACTGGGATACGTCCACAACGAAAATCTTCTTATATTATTATTCAATGTCATTTCTTACAAAAGGTGTGCATTGCGCTCATACATGATAATCTAGTTCTACCTAATATTCCCTTTCTGTTTGCGCATACAGTTCCCACTTAGCTCAAAAATCACTCCTCCATACTATATTCTCCAAAATAATCTCTAAAGAAATATCTAAAAGACTCTCCCTTTAAAATTTACTTTCTACCTAAAACCCATACATATTTATAGATTTACATTAGGGCTTAGCCGGTTACAAAATGGACCAAAATGTCTAACTACTTCTAACTAACTTCCTCCTTTTGCTCACATTACTCCTAAAAATGTGTTAACTGTATTCCTTTCTTCCACATGCACTATGCCTTAGGTGACTCATTGCATGGTTTTCTCTTGCACGATTCCCAAAATTGGTCCCAAAATGTCCAGCTCCAACAATAGCCAAGATGTGTCTCAATATGATCCCCTTTTCTTCAAATCCCAAGCTCTGATACCATGTCAATTTTCACATTCAAATATATGTGACTAATTTTCATATATGACTATAGCTTAGTCATGACTATAGGGAGTAATTCGACCACATTAACGCTTGAAGACATGGCTTCATATATAATCTCATAAGAAATGAGATGGAATAACATGAAAGGATCAACCAAATATGCCTTGATGGTGAGAGGTCAACCGATTGAAAGAGGTAAAGGAAAATTCTGTGGTAGAAATTTTAAGTCTGAGGGTAGATCTAAATCCCCAATTCAATTGACGAGAATATGTTGGAAATGAGGTAAAGTTGAGAAATACAAGATAGACTACAAGTTGAAGGTGACTGAGATCGGTCCTAGATTTGATGAGAAGTAGTAGATTGAAAGAAACACTACTCTGAATAAAGGAGGTGATGTTTATTTGGCGTCGAACAATACAAAGTTAGATCATGATGTTTGGTTGATCGAATTAGGTGAATCATTTCATATGACACTTCACAAAGAATGGTTCTATTAATATGAAAGATATGAAGGGGGAGATATATTCTTGGGGAACGAATAAACAACCAAAATTGTAAGATGAGAAAGAGTTCAGCTAATACTAAAAGATGGGAGGAGCGATACCCTTCCAAATGTGCTGCATATTCTAGGTTTAAAAAGAAAGTTGATATATTTAAGTAAAATGAGTGATGTAGGCATGCAAACTTTATTTCATAAGGATACATGCAAAATGGTTAGAGGATCAATGGTCTTAATGAAAGGAGTTCGGATTGGAACCGTATACAAGTTTTTAGGGAATGTCAAATGAAATGGATGTAACAATTTAGTTGTTCTTGAAGTAAACTCTAATTGACTCAATTTGGGATAAGTCAATACAAAATGACTCGACTATTATTTTTCAAGTTGACCTAACCATGTTTTGGAACAGAGGATGGGACATATTGATGAAAAAGGACTTCTAACTATGCACAAAAAAGGTATGGTCTAAGGTTTTCCTGAATGTAATTTGGAAGTCAATTTTTGTGAACATTGCATATATGGGAAAAAAATCAGGTTAGATTCCCATCTGGAGAAACAAGGGAAAAAGGGATTATGGAATTGATACATAGTGACATGTTTTGTATTGTACCAGTCCCTTCACTTGGTGGATCCTTGTATTATGTTTCTTTCATAGATGGTTTTTCCAGGAAGACGTGGATATATTTCATGAGGAAGAAATAAGAGGTTTTCAAGAAATTCAAAGAGTTTAAATCTATTGTGGAAAACCAGACAGATAAGAAAATCAAGGTGTTGAGAACTGACAATGGAGGTGAATTATGTGGAAAATATTTTGAGTAGTTCTACAAGAAGTGTTCCATAGAACACCAAAATACCACACCATAAACCCCACATCAAAATGAAGTTTCTGAAATAATGAACATGACATTGATGTATAAGGAAAGGAGCATTCTTAGTGGTGCTAGGCTTTCACAAGAATTCTAGGTAGAGGTAGTCTACATTGAAAAATATTTGGTAAATAGGTCTCCATCATTAGTGTTAGTCAAATCGGCTCCACATGAGGTATGGTTTGGTAAGAAGCCTTCACTTCCACATCTCAAAGTATTTGGCTATGATGCATTTGTGCATGTTCCCAAGGAAAAGAGTAACAAACTGGATAATAAGGAAGTCAAGTGTATTTTCATTGGCTACAAGGATGGAATGAAAGGATATACCCTATGTAATCTATTTTTGAGAAAAATAGTGTGTAGTTGAGATGTGATATTTAGGGTAGTCGGAGGAAATTCCAAGTCTAAAGAGGTTCAAGCGAAGAAAGAACCAGAGAAGCCAATTTTTGAACCAAGGAACGATGAACATGATTTAGATGGGTTTTATGAATTAAATGAAGAGGTGTAAAACAAACTCTAGTTGTAAGGAGATCTGAACGAGTAAGAAAAAATGATGAAATATATAGTACACCCAATTTGTGTTCCGCATTTGTGTTATCTTCCACTGATGAGTAGACCAAGTCCCTCAGGGAGGCATTTGAATCGATAGAGGGTAAACTCTAGAAGGATTCCATGGTCGAAGAAATGGAATCCTTGCACAAGAATGATATGTGGGATTCAGTTGAACTACCTAATGGAAGGAAACCCATTGATAGTAAGTGGGTGTTCAAGAAAATGTTAAATGTAGTAGGTCAAGTCGAGAAATTCAAAGTTTGATTGATAGAAAAAGGATATTCCCAAGGCAAGGGAGTTGACTTTGGTGAGATATTTTCCCTAGTTGAAAAATCAATTTCCATTAGAGTACTAATGTATCTAGATGCAACATTTGATCTCGAGATAGAATAAATGGATGTAAAGACAAAATTCTTACATGGGGACCTAGAAGAATAAATCTACATGAAATACACTAAAGGATTTTTAGTAAAGGGAAAGAAAGAGATGTTGTGCAAATTGAAAAGATCCCTTTATGGTCTAAAGCAATCCCCAAGGATGCAGTACCAAAATTTTGACACATACATCCTTATTTTGGGATTTGTGAGAAACAAGCTTGATCACTATGTATATTCCAAGGAAGAAGGAAATTGTTACATATATGTACCTTTGTATGTAGATGACATGTTGATGGTTGAAAAAAACATGGATGCTATAAAGGTGGTGAAGAAGAAACTATCCTCCAAGTTTGACATGAAGGATCTTAGCGAAACAAAATTCATTCTGGGAATGAATATCAAGAGAGATAAAGTAGTTAGAAAGCTTTGGTTGAATCAAAGGAATTAAATTGAAACAATCTTGAGGTGTTTCAACATGTAGGATTGTAAACTGGTCAAGGTACCAATCCCCATGGGAGAAAAACTAGCTACTGAACAATGTCCAAAGACATAGGAAGAAATAGAGGACATGGCACATGTTCCCTATGCTAGTGTTTTTGGTAGCCTGATTTATGCGATGGTATGCACTCGACTAGACATTGCTCATGTAGTGGGAGTATTGAGTAGATACATGTCAACACTTGGAAAAAATCACTATACTTATGTCAAGAGAGTGTTCAGATATTTGTGTGGCACAAAATATTATGCTATATGATACCAAGGGAAACCTACAATTGACAAGGAAGAAAGTGTACATGGCTTTGTCGATGCTAACTAGGTTGGAGATTTGGATCAATGAAGGTTGAATAGTGGATATGTGTTTAATATGTTTTGTGGAGAAATCAATTGGATTAGTAAATGACAGGTGATGCAGGAGCATCCACACCTCAACAAGCGAGCCAGCGCGTGGAGCAAAGAAAATACAGATGGAGAGAGCCAGCATTCAAACTTTGAAATATTTTGATATTTGGTGCGCCAAACATTAATGCATTGGTGTAATGGAGCGCACTTGTACATTGTAACGAACCTTGAGCAGATAAGCTCTCGTCCTTAGGTAGCTGAGGCATTTATTAGATTTAATGCAAGTAGATAAAGTAATTAAGTCTAGATTAGACAGTTTTTCTTTTGAGAGGGAAAACGGAATATAGGCACCCTCCTTTGTATTATTGTAGATTATTCGAAGCAGCATTAGCATTCAGGAGCAAGGAGAGAGAAAAGCAGAGAACTGGTGAAGAATCTTCATGTACAGATATTGAATTAATAGGAAAGCTTTGATTCAATTCCATGGCTGTGATTATTCTTTGTGTGTTGTTGATATTATGCTGTTGCATACTTGCGTCTGTTTATGCCTTCATTGTATATGTTGCATATGTAATTTCATGGAAGATTAGAAATCTGGGAGAGAGGTGAGAATAAGTTTAAATTATTTCTCTGTTTGAGCCAGGAGATTCCTGCATAGAGTGCAGTCGAATTCATCCGCATAGAGTGCATTGATGAGGCCAGAGGGTTGAACTCTTATTCTCGTCTTCCCACGGTTGTATTGGGTTATTCAAACCGTGCAGGTGAAGTGCAGGTTAGATTGAAGTCTCAGAGGCGAGTCTGAGGAAAAGAAGACAGGACTGCTATTGTCAGGAGGACATAGAGTCTGGCTGAGTTCAACCCTTGAAAGTGATTGAAGGTCAAACATAAGCAGCTTACGCAGAAGTCTTAGGAGAATCAGAGTTGGTGAAGCCCAGGAGAAATAGTCCTTTGTGATTTCCGAAAAAAAGGACCAGGAGAAGTTGAGCAGGAAAAGATTTGGAGCGAAGGACTCTTCAAGAGGAAGAGAATCGACGACTTAAAATCGTCGTGGAGAAGCTACGCAGGAGCTAGCACCTTGGCGCACGAAGGGTAAAATCCCATCGGGGTTTGGCATTCGGCGATTGACGAGGTAAGGCGTAGATTCGTTGGAGTCGCGGGTCATGATTTCCCGAGTTAATTGGGACCGTCGATTGTGACAAGGGCAAGTGGCACGTGATCCCGGAAGGTCGGAGCTTGGCTTTCGACATTCGTAGTTTTCAACAGCCGGAGCTTGTATCGTGGATTTGCGATTTGCGAAGTCCCGAAGTGACGTGGCAGCGCGGGGCCCTGAAGGTTAGTGGAATATAGGTGGCGCAGTCTCGGGGAACCAACACCCCGAGACTCGGGGTTTAGAAAAGCAGGGCATTGACACCGCGAGTGGTGATATCCCGAGGGTTGACCGTTGACCATCGGAGATCGGAGCTCAGAGATCTGAATCGCACGGGAAGTACACCCAGGGCTCGCGATAGCGCGAATGCCGATTTCCCGATTTGCAGAAGGGGAGATCAGCAGAGTAATCTGTGGGTGATGGAAGGTCCCGATATGGGATTGGAAGAGTAACCTAACTCTTTGGGCTAGAGAAGAGAAGGTCCTGGTGGAAGCGGCTGCTGCCGAGAGCAGGCTGGACATCAAGTGGTATCAGAGCGGGAGAAGATTTTCTCTTTGTTCAGGTAGCAGAGAGAAGTGGATTTCAAAATTCCGCCTAGAAGAGAGAGGCAGTCACCTGATCGTGAAGACAGGGATGCCTGAAGGAGAGGAAGACCTACTGGGAATCCAGAGATGGAGCGTCAAATACGGGATCTCAGGGTGAGACTCGAAGAAATGGAGACCACCCAAAGGTGTGGAGTCGGCACTGGAGAGTTCAGCTATTCCGAAGTGGAAGAGGAAGTTGGGCACGATGCCGAAGAGGTCTCAGCAGAGGATGCCTCGACAAAAAGGTTGATCAGAGCCATCTCTAGGATGAGCTCGAAGACAAAGATGGACATTCCTGTATATGAGGGAAGTCTAAATGCAGAGGAGTTGCTAGATTGGATCCGAGCACTCGACACCTACTTCGATTACGAAGACATCGAAGAGGATAAGAAGGTAAGGCATGCTGTTACAAAGTTGAAAGGACATGCAGCCTTATGGTGGGATGAGTTGCAGGCGGATAGGCGCTGCAAAGGAAAATCAAAGATTAAGAGCTGGGACAAGATGATCGCTAAGTTGAAAGTGAAATTCATCCCGAGAGACTATCAGATCACTCCGTTCAGGCAAATGCAGAACCTGAGATAGAAGTTGATGATGGTGAAGGAGTACACAAAGGAGTTCTACAGGCTCAACATTCAAGCTGGTCATCGGGAGAGTGATGATGAAAAGGTGGCAAGATACCTGAATGGGTTGAGGTATGACATTCAGGATGAATTGAGCATGCTGACCATCTGAACAGTTGAGGATGCATATCATATGGCTCTAAAAGACGAAGAGAAGCTGAGCCACAAGAAAGGACAGTGAGGGCGAGGCAGAAGCCAGCCCCGAGGCAAGGCAGTTGCCCAAGAAAAAACTCAGAATCCCAAGGAGGAATGGAGAAGACCTCAGGGTAAGGCTGAGAAAGGTGGAACCTCACAACAAAGGCAGCCACAAACAGAACAAAGGCAGCAATATGCTGAGTCGAGGAGGCCGCATACAGAGCAGGGTGGCGGATATGTTGACGCCAATACTATTCCTCGTACCCGAGGTAGAGGAAGAGGCCGTGGAGGAGTTGTCACATGTTTTACATGTGGAAACGATGGACACAAGGCCATTGACTGTCCAGACAGGAAGCCGAACAGAAGTGAAGCTCACATCACAGAGGCGTAGAGGCGTGATGCTGAGAGTGAAGACAACGGAAGTGGGAGGTCACTGACAGTGCACAAAGTTCTCTTGAAACCTGAGAAAGAGGTGGAGGACATAGCGCAAAGATGCTGGAAATGCAAGGTCATAGTGGATAGTGGCAGTACTGACAATCTCGTTTCAACCGAGATGGTGGAAAATTTGGAGCTGACAACCACTAAGCACCCGAGTCCATACAAAGTGTCATGGCTGCAGAAAGGACACCGGGTAAGTGTCACAAAACAATGTTGGGTTGAATTTAAAATGGGTGAATATAGGGATAAAATTCTGTGTGATGTTATACCCATGGATGTCTGTCATGTATTATTGGGTAGACCATGGCAGTTTGATAGAAATGTTGTTCATGATGGGAGGATGAACACATATACCTTGGAGAAGGATGGGAAAACACACACACTGCTGCCAATAAAGGATAAAGAAGTGAAGCCGGAAGTGAGCAGCACGATACTTCTCATGAGTGGGAAGGAACTTCTCACAGAGCTGGAGAAGAATGAAGATCCACAATTCTTTGTTGTCAGGAAACCAAGAATCGTTCTGACAAGCACAAGAGTGGATGACTTGCCAAAAGAGATTCAGGAACTGCTAGGAGAGTTCGCTGATATCATCGTGGATGAACTACCTCGTTCATTGCCACCAATGCAGAGTGTGAGTCACCACATTGACCTCATACCTGGGGCAAGCTTACCAAACAAGGCAACGTACAGGTTGACACCCCAGGAGAACGAGGAAGTCAAGAGGCAGGTACAGGATCTGCAGGATAAGGAACTGGTCAGAGAGAGCCTGAGTCCATGTGTCATTCCAACGGTACTGAGTCCAAAGAAGGATGGAGGCTAGAGGATGTGTACAGACTCCAGGGTGATAAATAAAATCACCATCAGATACAGATTTCCATTGCCGAGAATGGATGACTTGATGGATTGCCTGAGTGGGGCAAATTATTTTTCGAAGATTGATCTCAAGAGCGGATATCATCAGATCCAGATGAGAGAAGGAGATGAATGGAAGACAACATTCAAGACAAATGAGGGTTTGTACAAATGGTTGGTCATGCCATTTGGGTTGACAAACGCGCCAAGTACTTTCATGAGGCTGATGAATGAAGTCCTGAGGGAATTCATTGGCAAATTTTTGGTCATGTATCTGGACGACATACTGATTTTAAGCAAGACAAACGCTGAACATATGAGGCATTTAGCCATTGTGATGAGAAGGCTACAGCAGGAGAAGCTGCTAATTAATTTGAAGAAGTGTTTGTTCATGAAGACATAACTCATTTATCTGGGTTTTGTAATATTGGTGAATGAATTGAAGATGGATCCTGAGAAGGTTGAAGTAATCAGGAAATGCCCATCGCCGAGGAACGTTTTCGAGGTAAGGAGTTTTCATGGACTGGCTAGTTTCTACAGAAAATTCATTCAGAATTTCAGTGGGATTAGTGCAACGATGATGGACACAGTGAATAAGTGGCATAAAGTTTTTCATTGGATAGCAGAGGTTGAAAAGAGCTTCAATCTGTTGAAGTGAAAGATAACAGAGCAACCAATTCTGGTGTTGCCTGATTTTCAGAAAACATTTCAGGTGAAATGTGATGCCAGTGGTTATGTTGTTGGAGGGGTCCTGAGTCAAGATGATAGACCTGTTGCATATTACAGCTAGAAGCTGGATGATGCGAAGCTGAAATACTCCACATATGACAAAGAGTTTTATGCCATCATACAGGCATTAAAGAAGTGGAGGCATTACTTGATCCCCAAGGAATTCGTTTTGTACAACAACAATCACGCATTGCAGTTCGTGAGTCAACAGGAGAAGTTGAACCAGAAGCATGCGAAATGGGTAGAGTACATGCATAATTTCACGTTTGTGATAAAGCACATTTCGGGGGCTGCTAACAAGGTGGCTGATGCCTTGAGCAGAAAATGCTTGTTGCTGCAGGAGTTCAGAGTCAAAACCTTGGGTTTTGAGAATCTGAAAGATATGTATGCAGGTGATGCAGATTTTGCAGAGGCATACGAGGCAACTGAGAATCCAGTTCTCAGGGATCGAAGCCCATGGATTGATTACATGATCCAGGAAGGATTACTGTTTAGGGGCAATCAATTATGCATTCCGAATTGCTCCATGAGGGAGAATTTAGTGAAGGAAAAGCATAGCGGTGGACTAGCAGGTCATTTTGGACATGACGAGACATTCGCCAAGCTGAGCGAATCATATTATTGGCCGGGAATGCGCACTGATGTCAAGAGGTTTGTTGACAGATGTCGGATATGTCAACATGCTAAGGGCCGAAAGAAGAATGCTGGGTTATATCAGCCATTGCCCATACCTGAGAGGCCGTGGGAGGCGATCAGTATGGATTTTGTTTTGGGTCTGCCGAGAATGCAAAGAGGAGTTGATTCCATCTTTGTAGTGGTGGACAAGTTTTCAAAGATGACACATTTCATACCGTGTCATAAGACCATCGATGCAACGCACGTCGCCAGCTTATTTTTCAAGGAAATTGTCAGATTGCATGGATTACCGAGAAGCATAGTCTCGGATTGGGACACAAAGTTCATAGGTCATTTTTGGAGGACGCTATGGAAGAAGATGGGTACTAATTTGGCTTTTAGCTCAGCATACCATCCGCAGACCGATGGAAAGACGGAATTAGTCAACAGAAGTCTGGGAGATCTGTTGAGAAGTCTGGTGGCAGAGCATCACGACAGTTGGGATCAGATCTTACCACAGGCAGAATTCGCGTACAACGATTCGGTGAATCAGAGTACAGGTAAGAGCCCATTTCAAATTTTGTATGGGACACATCCGAGGGGAGTTTCTGAGCTCAGGGAGTCAGAACAGGCTGAAACTAGCAGTGCGAGAGCTGAGGAGTTTGCGGAGGCGATGCAGGAACATCACACACAGGTGAAGCAGCGATTGCAGAAGTCCAATCAGGAGTATAAGTGCAGAGCCGATCAATGGAAGAGACAACTTCAGTTCGAAGTTGGAGACATGGTTCTGGCACACTTGAGGAAGGAAAGTTTCCCAAGGGGAACGTATAACAAGCTCAAAATGAAGAAAATTGGGCCATGTAGGGTCCTGAGGAAGTTTGGGCAGAACACATATGAGATTGAGTTGCCAGAGGGCATCGGGATATCTCCGATTTTCAACGTTTCGGATTTATACCCATACAGGGCTGGAGAAGCAAACACTGGAACTGAGGAACTAGTGATCCAGTGGCAGAAACAATTACCAGTTGCACATAAGCCTCATATGGAGTGCATACTAGATAAAAGAACAGGCAGGAAGACCAGGTGGAAGCAGTACCTTGAATACCTGGTGAAATGAAAGAATCACCCAGTGGAGGATGCCAACTGGGAGACTGAAGCAGTGATACAAAAGCATGGGCAGATTGTGCAGGAGCTCATGGACAGGAGCCCATGAAATTTTTTGAGCCGAGGAGTATGATGCAGGAGCATCCACACCTCAACAAGCGAGCCAACGCATGGAGCAAAGAAAAGACAGCTGGAGAGCGTCAACATTCAAACTTTGAAATATTTTGATATTTGGTGCGCCAAACATTAATGCATTGGTGTAATGAAGCGCACTTGTACATTGTAACGGACCTTGAGAAGATAAGCTCTCGTCCTTAGGTAGTTGAGGCATTTATTAGATTTAATGCAAGTAGATAAATTAATTAAGTCTAGATTAGACAGTTTTTCTTTCGAGATGGAAAACGGAATATAGACACCCTCCTTTGTATTATTGTAGATTATTCGAAGCAGCATTAGCATTCAGGAGCAAGGAGAGAGAAAAGCAGAGAACTGGTGAAGAATCTCCATGTACATATATTGAATTAATAGGAAATCTTTGATTCAATTCCATGGTTGTGATTATTCTCTGTGTGTTGTTGATATTATGTTGTTGCATACTTGCGTCTGTTTATGCCTTCGTTGTATATGCTGCATATGTAATTTCATGGCAGATTAGAAATATGGGAGAGAGGCGAGAATAAGTTTAAATTGTTTCTCTGTTTGAGCCAGGAGATTCCTGCATAGAGTGCAGTCAAATTCATCCGCATAGAGTGCGTTGATGAGGCCAGACGGTTGAACTCTTATTCTCATCTGCCCACGGTTGTATTGGGTTATTCAAACCGTGCAGGTGAAGTGCAGGCTAGATTGAAGTCTCAGAGGTGAGTCTGAGGAAAAGAAGACAGGACTGCTATTGTCAGGAGGACATAGAGTTTGGCTGAGTTCAACCCTTGAAAGTGATTGAAGGTCGAGCGTAAGTAGCTTACGCAGAAGTCTTAGGAGAATCAGAGTTGGTGAAGCCCAGGAGAAATAGTCCTTTGTGATTTCCGGGAAAAAGGACCAGGAGAAGTTGAGCAGGAAAAGCTTCGGAGCGAAGGACTCTTCAAGAGGAAGAGAATCGATGACTTGAAATCGTCGTGGAGAAGCTACGCAGGAACTAGCACCTTGGTGCGCGAAGGGTAAAATCCCATCGGGGTTTGGCATTCGGCGATTGACGAGGTAAGGCATAGAGCCGTTGGAGTCACGGGTCGCGATTTCTCGAGTTAATCGGGACCGTCGATTGTGACAAGGGCAGGTGGCACGCGATCCTGGAAGGTTGGAGCTCGGCTTTCGGCGTTTGGAGTTTTCAACAGCCGAAGCTTGTATCGTGGATTTGCGATCTGCGAAGTCTCGAAGCGACATGGCAGCACGGGGCCCTGAAGGTTAGTGGAATACAGGTGGCGCAGTCTCGGGGAACCGACACCTCGGGACTCGGGGTTTAGAAAAGCAGGGCGTTGAAACCGTGAGTGGCGATATCCCGAGGGTTGACTGTTGACCATCGGAGATCGGAGCTTGGAGATCTGAATCGCACGGGAAGTGCACCCAGGGTTCGCGATAGCGCGAACGCCGATTTCCCGATTTGCAGAAGGGGAGATCAGCAGAGTAATCTGTGGGTGATGGAAGGTCCCGATACGGGATTGGAAGAGTAACCTAACTCTTTGGGCCAGAGAAGAGAAGGTCCTGGTGGAAGCGACTGCTGTCGAGAGCAGGCTGGACATCAACAGGCAGTCATATCCTTTTCGACAACAAAAGTTAAATAATTTGAAACCACTCATGGAAGAAAAGAAACAATATGAATGCATCGATTGTGTTCAGGGATTGAGTTTGAGCAAAAAGTTATGAAGATAAATTGTGACAGTAAAAGCACAATATTATTGGAAAAGAGCCCAACTTACCATTCCAGGATGAAGCATATTGATTTACAATACCATTTCATGAGGTACATGGTGGAAATCAAGAAGGTGTTGTTGGAGAAGGTAGACACCTTGGAAAACATAGAAGAATTTTTAACCAAGTCTATGAGTGTTGTGAAATTATACTAGTGTAGAGAATAAATGGCAATTGATTCCCTAGGACAGTGAACAATAGTTCAGGTTTTCTTGTATCAACAAAGAAGACAACAAGTGGGAGAATTTTGGGTTGTTATATTCTTTACAATGAAAGAATAGTCATTCGACTATTTAGTCAAGCTGGATTGACTAGGTGATAAGTTGAATAATAATTCAAGTCAATTCGATGGTTAATTCAAGGTCGAAGTGATCAACTGGGAATTCAAAGTCAAAGTTATTGATGGGAAGACAAAAATTGAACCAATAGGAGGTCGAGTGGTAGCCGATTGGGAAATGACTAGAGGTCAACTAGGAAGTCAATTGGTAAACCGATTGGTAGTCGATTGTAAAAAAATCCCAAGATTCCATGGATTGCTTCCAATCATATGTTTGGATATGTAACCATTTTTGGGTGCCATGATTTAGGTTTTTTCATCTTGTAAATCCTATAAATAATTCATGTTGTAATTGTATTAAGTTGATCTTCATGTTAGGTTGTTGGTCATGTAGATGCAAGTCAAATTCGCTGCAGTTTTGTTCTTGTGTAGAGAAAGAGAGTATGATGGAAATTTTGACTTTGGTGTATGATTTAGGTGTATATCGGTGGCTACCCACCTATTCCACAATCTCAAAGACCAATTTACATTTTCGTAGTTTTTTCCTAGTTTTTTGGGTCCTAAACTTCTGAGGTTGTTTTGAGGCCCTAAACAACGTTTTTTGGGCATGCCAAGGAATACACATATTTCCAACGATTTATTGTGCACCTAAAATGGAGATCGTATGCAAAATTTATGAACTCGGGAGGTTGATGTATCAACTTACCCCATCAAGGCCCACATGACTTTTGGTGCTTCATCTTCTAGGGTCAGGTTTTTGGATGTTTAGGGTTTTATCATTTATGTTTTATATTAAAAATGCCTTTGGAGCCTCATTGTAACCATATTCTTGCGAATGAGCATAACCGACACATCTCTTTTGAGAGATAAGCTACTACCATTCTAGCTAGCTTGTGTGCTTTTTCATTTTACAATATTTTGTATTAATAGAATATGAGATTTACTATATTACTGTGTTACTTATCATATCTATATGTAATTATTTGTTATATCTCTATTATATATATGTATTCATACCATTCCTAAAATAATTTGGACCAATGGTATCATAGTGGTCTGCTTCTTGTCGTCGTTAGTGCATGTCCCTGACGAGGTCAGGGTATAGAGAGTTGGGTCTCGAGATTGTATCTCTTGAGGAAAACTACTCTCACACATTGAAAATACCTTCCATGGAGGAATAAAAGAGGATGAAGGGACATGATATCCTTTCAAATATTTTCTCGAGGAAGCCCTTGCGTGACAGAGGAATGAGATGATAGATAATTTCACCCAGATGCTTCGATGACTGTCGGAAACAACAGAGGCACCTTCAACCAAAAATCACTTCGGAGATGAGACTCCCTTCAAGGTAAACATTAACTTTGATATTCCTTTATTTGAAGTCCATATAGATGTCGACGCTTTGAAAAAATGGTTAAATATGCTAGAGGGTTATTTCTTTTTTCACAATTTTTCTAATAGTGAAAAGATCACCTTCCCACTCCTTAAGTCCCTTCCCCATGTCATATATTGGTGGGAGAATTAATATGAGAAACATGCTAAGGTTGAGTCTATAATTTTTGGGCCAGGACCTACTTGGGAAGATTTTTTTGATGCCCTTAAAGAACAATATTACCATGTTGGAAGTTATGATGACCAGTACACGAGATGGACCACGCTGTGCCAAGAGGGGAGAAAAAAAGTGTCAGAGTTCACAAATACATTCCATAACTTGCATACCAAGTTGGGTATATTCACAGGTACATACAAACTGGAATGGATTTTTTGGACATCTCGTCATTGGGAGCCCCTTATCGATATGTTGTCAAAATTGAGCAGAAATTCAAGCAACAGAACAAGTGAGAGTTCGGGTCTGTAAATGCACAATAGCCAAAGTATGGTAAGGGTGGCCCTAAATACTAGGCCAAAGGAAAAATAAAGGATGGAAAACCAAAGGATAACCATCCCAAGACAACAACAAAGAAGGGTAATAGAAAGTCGAAGAAGGACACTGAAAAATGGTGTGATTTCCACAAAATATCTTGGAACAATACTAATTAATTTCGCTCCAAATAGTCGTTGTTGGCTAAGAAGAAATCCCTATGGTTAGATGATGACTCAAAATTTCATTTAGAGCCAAAAAATTGAATACGGATAATTGATGTAGAACCTAGTGTCACCGTCGCTATCACAAAAGTTCATCCAGAGGAACCATAGGAGCCTGAAGAAGGGGAGTGTATTTTCCACTCACATACGTGGGTGAAGGGAACCCCACTACATTTCATTGTTGAAAATGGTAGATAGAAGAACTTTATATTAGTAGAGGTTTTCAAGAGTTTGTACTTGACAACAATGCAACATCCTCAACCATACACCATCGGTTGGCTAAACTAGAGACGAGACATTTGCGTCAGCCAACAATGTCTCCTACACTACGACCTCAAAACCTTAAAAGATGAGGTATTGTGTGATGTTTCCCCACTTGAAGTTTGTGATGTTTTTATAGGAAAAACATATATGTGTAAGTGTCATGTTGTTTATGAATCCAGGCCCCGTAGTTTCATTATTACTTTGAGAGATCAACTCTATAGGGTACCATAGGTATTCCCAAATACTGTAGTCTCTTTGATATCTATGAAGCAGTGAAGAAAGGTGGTTTCTTAGACTGAGATATTTTTCCTTTTCATGGTTCAATCGAAAGGTGAACGGAAGGTCAATGAAACCGCCAAAACCTCTACATGGGGTCTCTCTTCCCAACAACAAAAGGTGGATGGAATAGTCAAGGAGGTCAAATACATGCATTATGTTATGGAGAATGAAGAAATCAAATGATAGATCTAAGAGATAATTATGAAACGCCACATTAGACCATGCTCCTCACCTTGTGGGAGCCTAATTTTTCTATTACTTAAGAAGGATGAGACATGGAAACTTTTTTATTGATTATAGAACCCCGAACAAGATCACAATCAATATCTAGTACCCAATTCCTAGGATTGATGATCTTCTCAATCACCCAAGGGATCCAAGTTTTTCAATAATATTGATATGAATTCAGGTTACCACCAGGTTCCAATTGAGAAAACCGATGTGTGGAAGACAACCTTCAAGTCCAAAGAAGGCCTCTTTTAGTGGTTGGTCATGCTTTTAAGCTTGAATAATGCTTTGAACACATTTATGCGGATGATGGATGATATATTACGACAATTTACAAATTCCTTTGTGGTTTTATATTTGATGAAATTCTCATATTCAACAAGACTTGGGAGGAACATTTGGAGCATATTTAACAGGTATTGGGAACCCTATGAAAACACAAGTTATATGCCACTTTGGAGAAGTGTTCCTTTGGCATGCAGAGAATACAATATTTGGGATACATCCTAGATGAGCAGGATGTACATGTGGATCCAACCAATATCCAAGTCATCTGCGATTGGCCGACCCCAAAAAAAATGACCGAGCTCCACAACTTCTTGGGCCTTGCTAACTTCTACCAATGGTTTGTGTTGGTTTTCTCTCATATCACTTAGGCCCTAAGACAGGTTACCAAGGGTGGTGCGAAGGCCAAGTTTGTTTGGTCTACATCCCAACATAAAGCATTCGAGGATATAAAATCCCGCCTCTACTCTGCACCAGTCCTCATTCTTCCATACTTGAAACGACCATTTTAGATTCAGAAAGATGCTTCAGATTATTCTATCGGTGTAGTCCTCACTTAGCATGGGTATATGGTAGCCTATGACAATATAAATTTATCTAATGTTGTTCGAAGATACCCCACCTATGAAAAATATATGTACTCCATTGTGTAGGAATGTCGACAATGGAAGAAATACATTCTAGGGAAGGAAACGATCATCCAAACTAATCACAGGCCTCTGTAATTTAGCAGAGACAAGAAAAGGTACAAAATAAATTCCATAATAAGTGGTCCACATACCTACAACAATTCCACTTGAATATCAAGTACAAGAAAGGTAGCACCAACTATGTTTCATATTTCCTTAGTCAACCCCCGGTGGCAACACTAACCACAGTACTTAAATCCTGTGGACATGAGACACATGGATGGGAACGATTATACAATAATGAATATAAATTTTCTACTTCCTATCAAACATTGAGTGTAGGAAAAACATTTCCCAAATTTCATCTCCAGGATGGATTATTATTCCATCTGAGCCATCTCTGTGTTCCTTCAAGCGAGCTTGCAAAGTTGATTTGGGAAGATCATTATATCTAGGAACCGAGACATTTTGGTGTAAAAAAGACAATGGTGGTATTGCAAAAGCATTTGTATTGGCCAAATATTTGACAATATGTTCACAAGTACATCATATTATGCACCTCCTGCGCCATTACCAAACCTGCCATCATGAAACAAGGGCTATACACCTCTCTACCTACCCCGAACAGGCCTTGGAAGTCCATCTTCATGGAATACATGTTTGGTATTCCCTCAACCAAACATGGGAATGAATGTGTCTTCATGGTCGTTGATTGATTCTCTAAGATGACAATTTGGCACCCTACAAGAAGATCATCACAGTCGAGGCCACCACCAAGCTCTTCTTCACACATGTTTGGGTTCATTTTCAACTACCATAAAATATTATCTCTAATCAATACAATAGGTTACTAAGCACCTTTTGGTCTAGCCTATGGTTGATTATGTACACCAAGTTGATGAAATCGACCGCCTTCCACCCACAGACTGACAGACAAATAGAAGTAGTCAACATGATGATTTTCCACATCCTGGGAAATAATAATTCCAAACAACCACACACATGGGATGAAATCCTTCCTTATGTTCAACATAGCTACAAAAAATACCTCCACATATCTATTGGCCACAACCCTTTTTAGGTGTTTTCGGGGTTTCAACCATTGGCCCCCATTGACATAGCTCTTCCCATTGTAGTTGAACATGAAGAGTCATCGCATGCTCAGACAAAGGCTGATCGGGCAACCAGAGTTTTTGAGTAGATCCAACACATTCAACAACAAGTTCATGATATTGTGAAGAAAGTGAATGCCAAATATAAGCAATGGCACGATCAACATCGAGTACCACACAAATTTCATGTGGGAGATAAGGTTTGGTTGAATTTGTAGAAATATCGCCTCACAGGACCTCATCATAAGCTCCTCCCACTCCAATACGGGTGATCCAAATTGTTTTCAGCACAAAATGAGAGTAGAGATATAATAAATAAATCTATAGAGATATCTCAGATATCTAATAATATAACAAAAATGTATCAGAGATGCAACCATAAACACAAATATACAGTAATACACAATTTCTATTAATGAGCGAAAATGTACAAAGACTGTAAAATGACAGAGTAAAAGACTCGCTAGAATAGTGGAAGCTTATCTCTGAGAAGAGATGTGACGAATACTCAAATTTGCAAGAAGATGATTACAATGAGGTTCTGAAGGACTTTTAACCATAAAGAAGAATGTCAAAAACCCTAGACATCCAAAAAACCTAACCCTAGGAGATGAAGCACCAAAAGTCATGTGGGCCCCGTTTGAGTAAGTTAGTACATCAACTTCCTGGGGTCATAACTTTTGCATACGATATCCATTTTAGGCGCACAATATCCCATTGGAAAGGTCTATCTGAGAAATACACATTTTGTTTCTAATTATCAAAGATCATTTTGACTAAGGTGAGCCCTAAAAGATGTTGTTTAGGGCCTCAAAATGGCCCCGCAAGTCAAGGCCGAAAAACTAGGGAAAAAAATTCCAAACTAGAAAATTGCCAAAATGAGCAAGTTGGAATAGGTGGGAGGCCACCGACATTCATATGGATCAATTCTCCCCATTTAGGAAGAAATGGTCTCCATTGTGTTGAGTTCCCAGGGGAGAGAGGGAAGCGTTTGTTGAATCTGTATCTTAATGAGCTACTTGCCTTATTAGAGATGTCGCACTGCTCAGTTTGTAGAAGGTTGTCATGGACCTGTTGTTTGCGGGGTAGAATCTATTCAACCAGTTAGGCTACCTGATATGACTGTGTGTAGAAGAATTGTTTTTTCTTTGTTGCAATCTTGTTGACCTGATTTTGTTGGATAGAAGGTGCTTGGTCCAAGACTATGGTGGTTGCAATATCCTTTTGTTCACCTTTCAACTAGATTGTGAAGAATCTAAATTTTGTAGTATGAGATACTACCTTGCGATATTTTTTAGGTGGGATAGTAGTTGGAACTACCTCTGGTATTTTGTAGAGATGACCCTCCAAAATAACAATGAAACTATGGGGTCAAGAATCATAAACAACATGGCGCTTCCACATATATGGTTGGCCCAAGAGAACATCACAAACATCCAGTGGGGAAACATCACATAATACCTCATCCTTGAAGGGATGGATGTCGTATGACAATCAAAACTGTTGGCTGACACAAAGATCTCATACCTAGCGAAACCACCTGATGTTGTATGGTTGCGGGTGTGGTATTGTTGAAAATCCCAATTGTTTTATGACCTCTATTAAGATGAGGTTCTTCTGGCTTCTTCTATCAACAATAAAATGTAGAGGGGTCCCCTTCACCCACAACTGTGAATGAAAAAGTCACTCCCCCTTTTCAGGATCTGTTGGTTCTTTTGGTTGAATTGTTACGGTTGCCACACTAGCAGTGGGGTCTGCGTCAATGATATTTCTTTTACCAGTATCTTCATAATCATATTCTGAATTAGGGTTCGACTCCTTTTCTTTGATCTAGACCACCAATGACTGTTTTGAGTGAAATTCATCGGTGTTGTGCCAAGGGATTTTGTGGAAATCACACCATTTTCCAGTGGCTTTCTTCGTCTTCCTGTGACACTTCTTTTCCTAAGGATTAGATTGGTTTTCAGGAAGCTATTTGTTAGGGTCATATTTCTCATACTTCATTTGTTGAGGATTTTTAGATACGAACTCTTGTTTGTTCTGGTGCTTGAATTTATGCTCAATTTTAACAACATATTGATACGCAACATCGAGTGATGAGATGTCGAGAAAATCCATTTCAGTTTGGATGTATCTATGTAGAGACCCATGGTATTTGAGAACCAAATGTTTCTCAGAGTCTTTGATACCCAGCTTGGTGCACAAGGTACGAAAGGTATTGGTGAAATCTGACACTACTTGGGCCCTTTCTTTCCACAGTGTCGTCCATCTCATGTATTGGTCATCATAGTTACCAACAGTGTAATATTTTTCCGTTACCGCATCCAAAAAAAATCCTAAGTGGGCTCGGCCCCATGTATTCCTGACTCCTCTATGGAAGATTTCTCCTAGTAAGTTTCCCACTAATTTTTGACATGGGGGAGAGCCTTAAGGAATGTGAAGGTGATCTTTTCCCTATTGGAGAAATTATGAACAAAGAAATAACCTTCTAGAAAATTAAACAATTTTTCTAGGGCATCCACATCTATTTGTCCTTCAAATATGGGAATATCAAAATTAACGTGTACCTTGAAAGGAGAGGTGCTTCCATAGTGGCCTCTTGATTAAGACACACCTGTTTTAATAAACAAGAATTGAAGGATGTGGGAACAATTCTCCATCTTTTCGTCCCTCTGTTGCATGAGAGCTTTCTCAGGAAACAAATTAATAGAATCTTCTGCTCCATTGTTTTTATTTTATTCCGCCATGGATGGTTTATTGGGATTGCGAGAGATATTTTCCTCAAGAGAGACAAGATCAAGAACCAAATTTCTATACTCAGACCTTGTCAGGGACATGCAATGAAAAATGACCAAGAGCATCCTGCTCTGATACCACTGATCTAGATTATTTTCCGCACCAAATGACAACAAAGACATAATAAATAAATCTACAGAGATATCTCATATATCCAATAATATAACATAAATGTATCAGAGATGCAACCATAAACACAGACATATAGTAATACACAATTTCTAGTAATGAGAAAAAAAGTACAAAGAGTGTAAAATTATAGAGTGAAAGACTCACTAGAATGGTGGCATCTTATCTCTGAGAAGAGATGTGATGTCTACTCGCATTTGGAAGAATATGATTACAATGAGTCTTGGAAGGCCTTTTTACCATAAAAAGGAATGTCAAAAACCCTAGACATCCAAAAAACCTAACCTTAGGAGATGAAGCGCTAAAATTTATGCGGGCCTTGTTTGGGTAAGTTAGTACATTAAATTCTCGAGGTCGTCACTTTTTCATACGATCTTCATTTTAGGTGCACGACATCCCGTTGGAAAGGTCTATATGAGGACTGCACATTTTGTTGTTATCTATCAAAGATTATTTTGATTGTGGCGAGCCCTAAAAAACGTTGTTTAGGGCCTCAAAATGGCCTTTCAATTCAGGGACCAGAAAACTAATGAAAATAATTTCCAAATTGGAAAATTGCCAAAATAAGTTAGTTGGAATAGGTGGGAGGCAACTGACATCCATCTGGATCAATCCTCCCCCCTTAGGAATAAATGGTCTCCATTGTGTTGAGTTCCCAGAGGAGAGAGGGAAGCATTTGCTGAATCTGAATCTTGGTGAGCTGCTTGCCTTGCTGGAGACGTCGCCCTACTTGATTTGTGGAAGGCTGTCATGCGCCTGTTTCTTGCGGGGTTGAATCTGGTCAACTAGTTGGGATACTTGAGATGACTATGTGAAGAAGGAATTTTTGTGCTTTGCTACAATCTTGTCAACCTGCTTTTGTTGGATAGAAGGTGCATGGTCCGAGATTGTGGTGGTTGCAATATCCTTATGTTTACCTTTCGAACAAATTGTGAAGAAGCTAAATTTTGTAGTATGAGATACTACCTTGTGACATTGTTTAGGTGGGACAGTAGTTGGAACTACCTCTGGTATTCTGTAGAGATGACCCTCGAAAGTAACAATGACACTAAGGGGTTGAGACTCATAAAAAACATGGCACTTCCACATGTATGGCTGGCCCAAGAGAACATCACATAAATCTAGTGGGGAAACATCACATAATACCTCATCCTTGAAGGGCTCGATGTCGTATGACAATCGACATTGCTGGCGGACACGAAGATCTCATCCCTCATGAAGCCACCTGATTTTGTATGGTTGCAGGTGTGGTGTCATTGGCAATCCAAACTTTTTGATGATCTCGTCTAGGATGAGGTTCTTCTGGCTTCTACTATCAACAATAAAATGTAGTGGGGTCCCCTTCACCCACATTTGTGAATGAAAAAAGTGCTCCCCTCTTTAGGATTTTTTGGTTCTTCTGGTTGAATTGTTGCGGTCGGGACAATAGCAATGGGGTCTGCCATCGATGATCTATCTTTTACCAGTATTTTCAAAATCAGATTCTGAATCAGGGTTCGACTCCTTTTCTTTGATCTTGACCACCAATGACTGTTTTGAGTGAAACTCATCGGTGTTGTGCCAAGGGATTTTGTGGAAATCAAACCATTTTCCAGTGGCCTTCTTCGTCTTCCCATGAAACTTATTTTCCTATGGCTTAGATTGGTTTTCAAGAAGTTGTTTGTTAGGTCGTGCGAGAGATATTTTCCTCAATAGAGACAAGCTTGAGACCAACTTGTTATAGTCAGACCTTGTCGGGGACATGCACTGCAAAATGATCAAGAGACGCCTGCTATGATACCACTGATCTAGATTATTTTCGACACGAAATGAGAGAAGAGATATAATAAATAAATCTACAGAGATATCTTAGATATCCAATAGTATAACATAAATGTATCAGATATGCAACCATACACATAGAGATACAATAATACACAATTTCTATTAATGAACGAAAATGTACAAAGACTGTAAAATTACAGAGTGAAAGACTCGCTAGAATGGTGGCAGCTTATCTCTGAGAAGAGATGTGATGACTACTCTCATTCATAAGAATATGATTACAATGAGGCTTTGAAGGCATTTTTACCATAAAAAAGAATGCCAAAAAACCTAGACATCCAAAAAACCTAACCCTAGGAGATGAAGCACCAAAAGTCATGTGGGCCCTGTTTGGGTAAGTTAGTACATCAACTTCGTTGTGTCTTAAATTTTGCATATGATCTCCATTTTAGGCACACGATAACCCATTGGAAAAGTGTATTTGAGGACTAAACATTTTGCTTCTATCTATCAAAGATCATTTTGATTGTGGCGAGCCCTAAAAATGATGTTTAGAGCGTCAAAACGCCCTCGCAAGTCAGGGACCCAAAAATTAGGGAAAAACTGCCAAATTGCCAAAATGAGCCAGTTGGAATAGGTGCAAGGCCACTGACATCCATCTGTATCAATGCTCCCCCATTAGGAAGAAATGGTCTCCATTGCGTTGAGTTCTCGGGGGAGAGAGGGAAGCATTTGTTGAATCTGAATCTTAGTGAGCTACTTGCCTTGCTGGAGACATCGCACTGCTCAGTTTGTGAAAGGCTGTCACGAACCTATTGCTGGTAGGGTTGAATCTATTCAACCAGTCAATCTACCTGAGATGACCGTGTAACAAAATTTTTGTGCTTTGTTGCAATCTTGTCGATCTGCTTCTGTTGGATAGAAGGTGCTTGGTCTGAGATTGTGGTGGTTGTAATATCCTTTGGTTCACCTTTCAAACAAATTGTGAAGAAGCTGAATTTTATAGTATGAGATACTACCTTGTGACATTGATTAGGTGGGAAAGTAGTTGGAACTACCTTTGGTATTCTATAGAGATGACCCCCCAAAGTAACAATGACACTACGAGGTTGAGACTCATAAAAAATATGGCACTTCCACATATATGGTTGGTTCAAGAGAACACCACAGACATCCAGTGGGGAAACATCACATAATACCTCATCCTTGAAGGGCTAGATGTCATATGAAAATCGACACTGCTGGCTGATACAAAGATCTCATCCCTAAAGAAGCCACCTGATGTTGTATGGTTGTGGGTGTGGTGTTGTTGACAATCCTAACTGTTTGACGACCTCTGCTAAGATGAGGTTCTTCTAGATTCCACTATCAACAATCAGCGGGGTCCCCTTCACCCACATCTGTGAATGAAAAAGGCACTCCCCCTCTTCAGGATCTATTGGTAATTCTGGTTGAATTGTTGTGGTCAGGACAATAGCAGTGGAGTCTGCGCCGATGATCTGTCTTTGACCAGTATTTTCATAATCATATTCTTAATCAGGGTTCAACTCCTTGTATTTGATATTGACCACCAATGACTGTTTTGAGCCACATTCATCAGTGTTATGCCAGGGGATTTTGTGGAAATCACACCATTTTCCAGTGTCTTTCTTATTCCCGTGACCCTTCTTTTCTTGTGGCTTAGAATGGTTTCAAGGAAGTTGTTTGTTAGGGATGTCATTCTCATACTTTGGTTGTTGTGGATTTGTAGATACAAACTCTTGTTTGTTCTAGTGCCTAAATTTTTGCTCGATTTTAACAACATATCGATACGCAACCCTGAGTGAGGAGATATCCATACAATCCATTTCAGTTTGGATTTATCTATGTATATTCCCATGGTATTTCAAAACCAAATGTCGCTCAGAGTATTTGATACCCATCTTGGTGCGCAAGGTATGGAAGGTATTGATGAACTTTGACACTTCTTGGCCCCTCTCTTGCTACAGTGTAGTCCATCTTAGGTACTAGTCCTCATAGTTTCCAATAGGGTAATACTATTCTTTTATCGCATCCACAAAAAAATACCAAGTGGGATCGACCCCATATATTCTAGACTCCTCTTTGGAAATTTTCTCCAAGTAATTTCCCACAAATGTTTGACATGGGGTAGAGCCTTAAGGAGTGCAAAGGTGATCTTTTCCCTATCAGAGAAATTATGAACAAAGTAATAACCTTCTAGCATATTTAACCATTTTTCTCGGGCATCCACATTTATTTGTCCTTCAAATATGGGAATATCAAAACTAACTTGTACCTTGAAAGGTGAGGTTCTTCCCAAGTTCTTTCTTGATGAATAAGAAACTATTGTGATCGACAGACGTTGAAGGATGTGGCCAAAATTCTCCATCATTTCATCCCTCTATCGTGTGAGAGCTTTCTCAAGAAACATATTAATAGAATCTTTTGTTCCATCATTTTTATTTTCTTCTGCCATGGAGGGTTTCTTGGGTGTGCGAGAGTGATTTTCCTCAAGAGAGACAAACTCAAGGCCCAAATTTCTATACTCATACCTCATCGGGGACATGCACTGAAAAACGATAAAGAGCATCATGCTCTGATACCACTAATCCAGATTATTTTCAGCACAGAATGAGAGAAGAGATACAATAAAGAAATCTACAGAGATATCTCAGATATCCAATAATATAACATAAATTTATCATAGATGCAACCATGAAGATAGAGATATAGTAATACACAATTTCTATTAATGAGTGAAAATGTACAAAGACTATAAATTTCCGAGTGAAAGACTCACTAGAATGGTAGTAGCTTATCTCTGAGAAGAGGTGTGAAGGCTACTCATATTCACAAGAAGATGATTACAATGAGGTTCTGAAGTTCATTTTACCATAAAAAAGAATGTAAAAAAACCTAGACATCCAAAAAACCTAACCCTAGGAGATGAAGCGCCAAACGTTATGTGTGCCCCATTTGGGTAACTTAGTACATCAACTTCCCAGGGTTGTAACGTTTGCATACGATCTTCCTTTTAGGCACATGATAGCCCATTGGAAAGGTATATCTAAGAACTACACATTCTGCTTCTTTCTATCATAGATCATTCTAACTGTGGTGAGCCCTAAAAAATGTTGTTTAGGGCCTCAAAATGGCCCCGCAAGTCACAAACCCAAAAATGAGGGAAAAAACTGCCAAACTAGAAAACTGCCAAAATGAGCCAGTTGGAATAGGTGGGAGGCCACCAACATCCATCTGGATCAATCCTCCCCCCTTAGGAGGTAATGGTATCCATTGCATTGAGTTCACAGGGGAGAGAGGGAAGCGTTTGCTGAATCTGAATCTTGGTGAGCTACTTGCCTTATTAGAGACATCACACTGCTTGGTTTGTGGAAGGATACCATGGAACCTGTTGCTGGCAGGGTTGAATCTATTCAAACAATCGAGCTACCTAAGATGGTTGTGTACAGAAGGATTTTTTTTCGTTTCCGCAATCTTGTCGACCTACTTCTGTTGGATAAAAGGTGATTGGTTCGAGACTGTGGTGGTTGCAATATCCTTTTGTTCACCTTTTGAACAAGTTGTGAAGAAGCTACATTTTGTAGTATGATATACTACCTTGCGACATTGTTTAGGTGGGATAGTAGTTGGAACTACCTATGGTATTCTGTAGAGATGACCCACCAAAGTAATAATGAAACTACAGAGTCAAGAATCATAAACAATAGGGAACTTCCATATATATGGCTGGCCCAGGAGAACATCATAGACATTCAGTGGGGAAACATCACATAATACCTCATCCTTAAAGGGTTGGATGTCGTATAAAATTTGACACTATTGGTTGACAGGAAGATCTCATCCCTGGAAAAGCCACCAGATGTTGTATGGTTGCAGGTGTATTGTTATCGACGATCCCAACGGTTTGACAACCTTTGCTGATATGAGGTTCTTCTAGCTTCTGCTATCAACAATAAAAGTTAGTGGGTTCCCCTTGACTAAAACATGTGAATGAAAAAGTCACTCCCCCTCTTCAGGATCTTTTAGTCCTTCTGGTTGAATTGTTGAGGCCGTGACAATAGAAGTGGGGTCAACGTCGATGATCTATATTTTACCAGTATTTTAAGAATCAGATTCTAAATTAGGGTTCGACTCCTTATCTTTGATCTCAGCCACCAATGACTATTTTGAGAGACATTCATCGGTGTTGTGCCAAGGGATTTTGTGGAAATCACACCATTTTCCAATGTCCTTCTTCGTCTTCTCGTGACCCTTCTTTTCCTGTGGCTTAGATTGGTTTTCAAGAAGTTGTTTGTTGAGGTCATCTTTCTCATACTTTGGTTGTTGCGGATTTGTAGATCCAAACACCCATTTGTTGTGGTGCCTAAATTTGTGCTCGATTTTAACAACATATCGATATGCAACACCAAGTGATGAAATATACAAAAAAATCATTTCAGTTTGGATGTATTTGTGTGGAGCCCCATGGTATTTTAGAACCAAATGTCGCTCAGAGTATTTGATACCCAGCTTGGTGCACAAGGTATGGATGGTATTGGTGAAATCTGACACTCCTTGGACCCTATGTTTCCACAGTGTAATCCATCTCATATACTGGTCCTCATATATGCCAGCAGGGTAATATTGTTCCTTTACCACATCCACAAAAAAATCCCAAGTGGGCTTGACCCCATATATTCCAGAGTCCTCTGTGGAACTTTTCTCTCAGTAATTTTCCCACCAATGTTTGACATGGGGGAGAGCCTTAAGGAGTGTGAAGGTGATCTTTTCCCTGTCAGAGAAATTATGAAAAGAGAAATAACCTTCTAGCAGATTTAACCATTTTTCTAAGAAATCTGCATCTATCTATCCTTCAAATATGGGACTATCAAAATTAAATTGTACCTTGAAAGGTGATGTTATTCCAAAGTGGTCGCTTTATGAAGACGTGCATGTTTGGATCGACAAGTGTTGAAGTATGTGGGAAAAATTCTCCATCATTTCGTCCCTATGTCGCGTGAGAACTTGCTCAAGCAACATATTAAAAGAATATTATTCTCCGTCGTTTTTCTTTTCTTCCGCCATGGAGGGTTTCTTGGGTGTGTGAGAGATATTGTCCTCAAGAGAGACAAGCTCGATACCCAAATTGCTATACTCATACCTCTTCGGGGACATGCAATGAAAAATGATCAAGAGAATTCTGCTCTGATACCACTGATCTAGATTACTTTCAGCATGAAATGAGAGTAGAGATATAATAAATAAATATACAGAGATATCTCAGATATCCAATAATATAACAGAAATGTATCAGAGATGAAATTATAAACACAGAGATACAGTAATACACAATTTCTATTAATGAGAAAAAATGTACAAAGACTTTAAAATTACATAGTGAAAGACTCGCTAGAATGGTGGCAGCTTATCTTTGAGAATAGATGTGATGGCTACCCACATTCGCAAGAAGATGATTACAATGAGACCCTGAAGGCCTTTTTACCATAAATAGGAATTTCAAAAACCCTAGACATCCAAAAAACCTAACCCTAGGAGATGAAGCGCCAAAAGTCACGTGGGCCCAGTTTGGGTAAGTTAGTACATCAACTTCCCAAAGTCGTAACTTTTGCATACAATCTTCATTTTAGGCGCATGATAGCCCATTGGAAAGGTATATCTAGGGACTAAACATTTTTCTGTTATCTATCTAATATAATTTTTTCTGTGGCGAGCCCTAAAAAACTCTGTTTAGAGCCTCAAAATGACCCTGCAAGTCAGGGACCTGAAAACTACGGAAAAAATGCCAACCTAGAAAACTGCCAAAATGTGCCAGTTGGAATAGGTGGGAGGCCACTGAAATCCATCTGGATCAATCCTCTCCCTTTAGGAAGATATGGTCTCCATTGCATTGAGTTCCTAATGGAGAGAGGGAAGTGTTTGCTGAATCTTAATCTTGGGGAGTTGCTTGCCTTGTTGGAGATGTTGCGTTGGTTGGTTTGTGGAAGACTGTCATGAGCCTGTTGCTGGTGGGGTTGAATCTGTTCAACCAGCTAGGCTACCTCATATGCATGTGTGGAGAAGGAGTTTTTTTTCTTTGCTGAAATATTGTCGACTTGCTTCTGTTGGATAGAAGGTGCTTGGTTCGAGACAATGGTGGTTGCAATATCCTTCTGTTAACCTTTCGAATAGATTGTGAAGAAGCATAATTTTGTAGTATGAGATACTACCTTGCGACATTGTTTAGGAGGAACTATAGTTGGAACTACCTCTGGTATTCTGTAGAGATGAACCCCCAAAGTAACAATGACACTACAGGGTCGAGACTCATAAACAACATGGCACTTCCACATATATGGCTGGCCCAAGAGAACATCACAGGCATCCAGTGGGGAAACATCACATAATACCTCATCCTTAAAGGGTTGGGTGTCATATGACAATCGACACTGTTGGATGACATGAAGATCTCATCCCTGGAGAAGCCACCTTATGTTGTGTGGTTGCAGTGTGTTTTTGTTGACAATCCCAACTGTTTTGACAACATATCGATACACAACATCGAGTGATCAAATATCTAGAAAATCCATTTCAGTTTGGATGTATCTATGTAGAACCCCATGATATTTCAGAACCAAATATCGCTCAGAGTCTTTGATACCCAACTTGGTGCGCAATGTATGGAAGGTATTGGTGAAACCTAACACTGCTTGGCCCCTCTCTTGCCACAGTGTAGTCCATCTCATGTGATGGTCCTCATAGTAGCCAACAAGGTGATAATGTTCCTTTACTGCATCGACAAGAAAATACCAAGTTGGATCGACCCCATATATTCCAGACTCCTCTGTGGAAATTCACTCCCAGTAAGTTTCCCACCAATTTTTTACATGGGGGAGAGCCTTAAGGAGTATGAAGGTGATATTTTCCTTGTCGAAGAAATTATGAACAGAGAAATAACCTTCTAGCATATTTAACCATTTTTCTAGAGCATCTGCATCTATCTGTCCTTCAAATATGGGAATACCAAAATTAACTTGTAACTTGAAAGGCGAGGTGATTCCAAAGTGGTCACTTAATGAAGACACGCCTGTTGTGATTGGTAGGCATTGAAGGATGTGGGAAAAATTCTCCATCATTTTATCCCTCTGTCGCATGAGAGCTTGCTCAAGCAACAGATTAATAAAATCTTTTGCTCCATCTTTTTTCTTTTATTTCGCCATGGAGGGTTTCTTGGGTGTGCGAGAGAGATTTTCCTCAAGAGAGACAATCTTGGGACCCAACTTTATATACCCACACCTCGTTGGGGACATGCACTGAAAAATGATCAAGAGCAACTTGCTCTAATACCACTGATCCAAATTATTTTCGGCATGGAATCAGAGCAGAGATATAATAAATAAATATACAGAGATATCTCAAATATCCAATAATATAACAGAAATGTATCAGATATGAAAACACAAATACAAAGATATAGTAATACATAATTTCTATTAATGAGCGAAAATGTACAAAGACTGTAAAATTATAGAGTGAAAGAATCGTTAGAATGGTGGAAGCTTGTCTCTTAGAAGAGATGTGATGGCTACTCACATTCACAAGAATATGATTACAATGAGGCTATGAAGACCTTTTCACCATAAAGAGGAATTTCAAAAACCCTAGACATCCAGAAAACCTAACCCTAGGAGATGAAGTGCCAAAAGTCATGTGGGCCCCATTTGGGTAAGTTAGTACATCAACTTCCCGGGGTCGTAACTTTTGCATATGATCTCCATTTTAGGCACACGTTAGAACATTGGAAAGGTCTATCCGGGGATTAAAATTTTTGATGCTATGTATAAAATATCATTTTGACTTTGGCGAGCCCTAAAAAACACTATTTAGGGACTCAAAATGGCCCTGCAAGTCAGGGACCCAAAAACTAGGGAAAAAACTACCAAACTGAAAAACTACCAAAATGAGCCAGTTGGAATAGGTGGGAGGCCATTGACATCCATCCAGATCAATCCTCCACCTTTAGGAATAAATGGTCTCCATTGTGTTGAGTTCTTAGGGGAGAGAGAGAAGTGTTTGTTGAATCTGAATCTTGGTGAGTTGCTTGCCTTACAGGAGACATCGTGCTGCTCAATTTGTGGAAGGTTGTCATGAACCTGTTGTTGGCAGGGTTGAATCTATTTAACCAGTTGGGCTACCTGAGATCACTTTGTGTAGAAGGAATTTTTGTGCTTTGTTGCAATCTTGTCAACTTGCTTCTGTTGGATAGAAGGTGCTTGGTCTGAGACCGTGGTGGTTGCAATATCCTTCTGTTCACCTTTCAAACAGAGTGTGAAAAAGATGAATTTTATAGTATGAGATACTACCTTGCAACATTGTTTAGGTGGGACAGTAATTGGAACTAACTCTGGTATTCTTTAGAGATGACCCCCCAAAGTAGCAATGTCACTAATTAGGGGTAGAGACTCATAAACAACATGGTGCTTCCACATATATGGCTGGACCAAGAGAAAATCACATACATCTAGTGGGGAAACACCACATAATACCTCCACATTTAAGGGTCGGATGTCATATGACAATCGACACTGCTGGTTGACACGAAGATCTCATCCCTGGAAAAACCATCTGATGTTGTATGGTTGCGGGTGTGGTGTTGTCGATAATCCCAACTATTTGACGACCTCTACTGAGATGAGGTTCTTCTGGCTTTCACTATCAACAATAAAATGCAGTGGGGTCCCCTTCACCCACATCTGTGAATGAAAAATGTGCTCCCCCTGTTCAGTATCTGTTGGTTCTTCTGGATGAATTGTTGTAGTCATGAAAATAGCAGTGGGGTCTGCGTCGATGATTTGTCTTTTACCAGTATTTTCAAAATTAGATTCTAAATCAGGGTTTGACTCCTTGTCTTTGATATCAGCCACCAATGACTATTTTGAGAGACATTCATCGGTGTTGTGCCAGGGGATTTTCTGGAAATCACACCATTTTCCAATTTCCTTCTTCGTCTTCCTGTGACCCTTATTTCCATGTGGCTTAGACCAGTTTTTAGGAAGCTATTTGTTAGTTTCGTCTTCCTCATACTTTGGTTGTTGCAGATATGTAGACCCAAACTCCCGTTTGTTCTAGAGCATAAATTTCTTCTCAATTTTAACAACATATCGATACACAACATCGAGTGATGAGATATCCATAAAATCCATTTCAGTTTGGATGAATCAGTGTAGAGCCCCACGATATTTCAGAACCAATTATCGCTCGGAGTCTTTGATACCCAGCTTGGTGCACAAGGTATGGAAGGTATTGGTGAAATATGACACTACTTGGCCCCTCTCTTGCTGTAGTGTAGTCCATATCATGTACTCATCCTCATAGTTTCCAACATGGTAATACTCTTCCTTTACCACATCCACAAAAAAATCCCAAGTGGGATCGACCCATTATATTCCAGACTCCTCTGTGGAACTTCTCTCCCAATAAGTTTCCCACCAATGTTTGACATGGGGGAGAGCCCTAAGGAGTCTGAAGATGATTTTTTCCCTGTCGGAGAAATTATGAACAAAGAAATAACCTTCTAGCAGATTTAACCATTTTTCTAGGGCATCCGCATCTATCTATCCTTCAAATATGAGAATATCAAAATTAAATTGTACCTTGAAAGTCAAGGTGCTTCCAAAGTGGCTGCTTTATGAAGACACGCCTATTGTGATCGATAGGTGTTGAAGGATGTGGGAAAAATTCTCCTTCATTTCGTCCCTCTCTCGCGCGAGAGCTTTCTCAAGCAACATATTAATAGAATCTTTTGCTTTGTCGTTTTTATTTTCTTCTGCCATGGAAATTTTCTTGGTTGTGTGAGAGAAATTCTAGTCAAGAGATAAAATATCGAGACCCAACTTACTATACTCAGACCTCATCGGGGACATGCACTGAAAAACAATCAGGAGCAACCTACTCTGATACCACTGATTCAGATTATTTTTGGCATGAAATGAGAGCGGAGATATAATAAAGAATTCTGTAGAGATATATCAGATATCCAATAATGTAACAAAAATTTATCAGAGATGCAACCATAAACACAGAGATATAATAATACACAATTTCTATTATTGAGTGAAAATGTACAAAGACTGTAAAATTATAGAGTGAAAGGCTTGCTAGAATGGTGACAACTTATCTCTGAGAAGAGATGTGAAAGATACTTGGATTCACAAGAATGTGATTACAATGAGGCTCTGAAGGCCTTTTTACCATAAATAGGAATTTCAAAAACCCTAGACATCCAAAAAAACTAACCCTAGGAGATTAAGCACCAAAAGTCACATGGGCCCCGTTTGGGTAAGTTAGTACATCAAGTTCCCAGGGTCATAACTTTTGCATTCAATATTTGTTTTAGGCGCACGATAACCTGTTGGAAAGGTATACTTGAGGACTAAACATTTTGATTTTATCTATGAATATCATTTTGACTGTGGAGAGTACTAAAAAATGATGTTTAGGGCCTAAAAATGGCCCCGCAAGTTAGGGGCCCAAAAACTAGGGAAGAAACTACCAAAATGAGCCAATTGGAATAGGTGGGAGGCCACCGACATCTATCTGGATCAATCCTCCCCCTTTAGGAAGAAATGGTCTCCATTGCGTTGAGTTCACGGGGGAGAGAGGGAAGTGTTTGCTAAATCTAAATCTTGTTCAGCTGCTTGCCTTGTTGGAGATGTCACACTGCTCGATTTGTGGAAGGCTGTCATGAAACTATTGCTGGCAGGGTTGAATCTATTCAACCAGTCAGGCTACTTGAGATGACTGTGTGCAGAAGTAATTTTTGTGCTTTGCTGTAATCTTGTCGACCTGCTTCTGTTGGATAGAAGGTGCTTGGTCCGAGACCATGGTGGTTGCAATATCTTTTTGTTCACCTTTCGAATAGATTGCGAGGAAGATGAATTTTGCAGTATGAGATACTACATTACGGAATTGTTTAGGTGGGACAATAGTTGGAAATACCTCTGGTATTCTGTAGAGATGAACCCCCAAAGTAACAATGAAACTACGAGGTCGATACTCATAAACAACATGGCACTTCCACATATATGGCTAGACCAAGAGAACATCACAGAAATCCAGTGGGGAAACATCACATAATACCTAATCCTTGAAGGGATGGATAGCGTATGACAATCGACATTGTTGGTTGACACAAAGATCTCATCCCTGGCGAAGCCACCCGATGTTTCATGCAAACCTATTATAAGTTTCAATATTGGCTCACCTTGCTTTTCACTAGTTTGGTCTTTGTCTCGTGATGTTTTCAATTATATCATTTATTGGAAGAAGTCTGAAAAGGTTTGATTGGTATTGAATTTATTTTCAATATTATTTATAACATATTTCTCTTTTGAATGATTGAGATTCTTTTGCTTACCACAACCTAGTTTGAATGCCTTTTCTTGCTGCCCATTTTAAATGGTTTTTGAGTGATTATCTCTTTCTATTTTCATTGTTTGGGTTCTTGTTGGAGGCATTCTCACATTGTGATTTCTTGTCGATTTTTTGAGTTCTTTATTGAGTGAGTTATGTCACACTTAGTTTCTCTTAGTTCTCGTCAGTTTTGAGTACATTTCTTGTTCGATCTTTTTACTTCATATTCCTTTGTATCTGCATTGGATTCTTGCATTTGATTTAGGTTCATTGCATTTATAATAAAATGAACAGAAATTGATTGCATTCAAAGTTTTGGGTGGTATATGTTTGTAGTTTGCATTAGTAAACTGCATTGGGTTTATGCATTTGGGAATGGAAAAAGACTCTTCTCCTTTCCATATATAGTTTTCAACGAAAATAAAGTTTTTCATATCATTCCTTTGCATTTTTTTGGATTCGAAGTCACGAATATCATTAGTTTTAGTTCCATACCCTTGAGTAAGCAACAACCTAAAAGTCAAATCCCTAATTAAAATCTATTTAGAATTTTTTCTTTGTAGGGTTCTACAAATCTACATTATCTTAAGTGTAGGGATTTGGAATAGGTGTTGAGAATAAATTTTCAAAGCCATAAAAAAACATAGAATCTTGTGATAGGGAGGGAAAATCCAATTTTCATATAAGCATAGCTGGGACCCCCCTCTCACAAAGGGGTTAAAAATGAGGTCGTGTGTAGGAGAGTAGTGGAGATTACCCCTCTTAAGCTTAACCACACGTAGTGGAAAGATCATATATTTTGGGTTCTTCTTGAAGTGTCATTAGTTTAATTAGGCCTTGGTTCTTCACGAATATCGAATCCATTTGAGGTCCTCTAGAGTTTACCGGTCCTATTTTCTTCAATCCTCCAAAAGAATTTCAGACTTGATATCCTTCCCATACGTTCGATCTCGACTGTTGACTATACTCACCCGAAGGCTGACTGTGAGTTGGTAACCTTAGTGGAATTTATCTTTAGGGTTCATACACAAGGTGATGACGAAGGGGATTCTTTGTTGTACCTTGGTTAGACATTGGTCAAACTCACTCGGGATCCTTGGAGGGTAACCCATGGGTAGACTGTGAGGGAACTTGCACCAAGGAGTAAGTCCATTAATCAGGTCGCCAAAGTAACTGATCCACCCACTCTAACTTAACCCATTTTTCATATTAATCATGCGACATTGGATTTCATCACCAACTAGCACATTCACTGTGAAAAGGTTTGTTTATTTCATTTTCTCCCTATAATTTTTTAGCGTGTGTTGTTTTTTTTCCCTAGAAATACCTTAGGGTTGAGTCAGTGTCTATGGAATTAGTTCCTGGAACTACCAATGAAGGAACCCATTTTCCCAGGATATTGTTTGTTTCTCCTTCTGTGGGACACGTTGGTCCTCCTTATATCGCTACTTTGACTCTTCCTACTCACCATTGGGTTACTAGTCTGGTTGTTTCCCACTCTGGTGAACGTAAATGCTCCTAGTGCTTCATCCATAAGTACTCCACCCCAGGACCATCAAACTCATGTCTATCCTTTTCCTTCTTATCCTATAGGGTATTCTTCCTGTTCTTCCTCTTCACCTAGTGAAATATCTATAGCTAGTAACCAAGTGGATAAGAAGAAGAAGAAAATGAAGATTAAGAAGAAGACAAATAAGATAGGGGGGAAACTTACAATCACTACAAGATATGTTGGAAGTGATCAACCAACTATTGTTCATCATGCTGGGAGTGTTGATAATGTTGACAAGTCTACCAAGAAACATTGCAAGCCCAAATTACCTTGCAGTATTTGTAAGGGTGACCACCTTCTTAAGGATTTCTTTGGTATTCTGAAGGTTGTAGAAGTGTGGTCTTAGGTTTCTCAACCTGTGTCATTATCCACTGCAGCTCATGCTGATGACAAACCATCAATTAGTGATAATTAGGTTTGAAGTAATAAGGGTAAAGTAAAATTTTCTTACTTGTTATGTAAGGAGATGCATCGAATTTACCTCTACTCTCATATGGATGAGGCTTCATATCTATTGGAAAATATTACTGATGTCCAGAAACAACTTCCATATCCCAACCCACCATTGGTTGATGAAATGGCCAATCCAGTTCCATCATTGGTCAATCTGGTTGATTAGGTAATCCATTGAGTTCCATCATCAGTTGAGTCGGTCGATCAAGTGATCGATTTGATTTCACCTTCGATCGATCCCACTCTCCCCTTGGAGAGCGAAGTTAAAGTGGTCTATCCAATATCACCCTTGGTAGATCCCACTCATCCTAGGAAGAGTAAATATGTTTCCTAGGTCTTTCTTGTTTCTACGGATTCTTCCAGACAAGGGGCCACTACACCTGTTTCAATGGAACCCCCTCCGAGTAATGTGGCCATTCTTTTTTATTAGGGTGCACTGTCAAATATTCATCTTCCTTCTTATATACCTTTCCAAATCATTGTTCATGTTTTTTGTAAGGAAATTCTTCAGACTATTATTGATGAAGGTGCATCATCTTATATTATATCCTCCATTGATTGACAACCTTTTGGTTCTCCTCATCTTGCATTGGTGACTTAGAATTTGTTGGCTTTTAACAGAAGGGATAGTCAACCTTTAGGGATCCTTCCTTAGTTTCCTGTTACTTTAAGATGGAAAAATGTCTATATTTATGTGATGGTAGTCTACAACCCCTTGGATTTTAATTTTCTCCTCCAGAGAGACTATGTTGATGTTATGAAGGATCTTGTGTCTACCCTCTTTCGAGTGATGTGTTTCCCTCAAAATGGAAACATAGTGACCATAGACCAATTTTCATTCATTGAACCTAATATGAAGGTCAACCATCCGACTTCCCTAAACTATCGTTATATGATAGAAACATTCTCCCCGTCATAGGTAAATTATGTCGCAACCTGTCCCATGCATTCAACTCCGAATGAGAAGGAATGTCTCCCTTCTTCTGATTTAGATCTAGTAGTTGACATGGTAATCTATTCGATAGGGTTATTAGAGTTTGATATCCCTACCCCTATCATGGTCCTCGACATGTATTCCTTTTAGAGTATGGTTCTGTCATCTAGTGAATATCTCTTGGAAGCCATGATTGAGGTTTGTCCCTTGGCATGTATTCCTTCTAGAGAATTGTCCTCTTGGAAGCCATGATCAAGTAGAGGTCATGAGCATAGTTTTTCTAATTTCAAGATCGTTAAAAAATGAAACCAAGTTCGAGTAGAGTTCATGTTATGTGTCAAGCTCATTAAAAAATGAAACAGAGGGCCTCAAGCATAGTTTATAATTTCAAGCTTGTGTAAAAGTGAAACCTACCTTGCGAGCATAATTTTCTTCTTTGTGACAAGATCGTTAAAAAATGAAACAAAGGTATGAGAATCGAACCCAGATGTCTGGTATGAACCCAAATGTCTAGGAATCGAACCCAGATGTCATGAGAAAAGTTATTTTTCTGTGTCAATCTCATTAAAAAATGAAACAAATGACTCTCCCCTTGATTCACGTTTTTCGCTAAGTCTCGTAACTATTTAGTCGAGTCTTTCAATAGATCTCGTAACTATTGAGTCAAGTCTTTCACTAGATCTCATAAGAATTGAGTCGAGTCTTTCTCCATATCTCATAAACATTGAGTCGAGTCTTTCACTATATCTCTTAACTTAACATTCATTTCATCTGCCTATGCCGATTGATCCTCTTTCTTCATTTGGTGAAATTTTTCCTATTAGTAACGAAGAGTCTATTGGGTATAGAAATTGGCATTAGGACAAGAGTCTATGGATTAAATGAAGCTTGATCGGGAGCAGATCTCCAGCCTCTAGACATCATGCTGGAGCGAAGCCACTAGTTTCTATGACACAACTGGGGGAAAAGTACCAACTATCCATGGGTTCCATTCAAAGCCTTTGGACATTGCATTGGGAAGTACCGAGCTCAGTATTTATTCTTTCTCATGCTCATTAATACATGAGAATATATTATCGATTACACTTTTATCTCTTTCTTAGACTTGTAAAATATACATGAAAAATGAACTCTTTGGAGTCTCCTTTAAGATATATTCAGATTCCCTAAACATGAAAAGATTTTTGAGTGATCTTGCTTACTTTCACACTCATTAAAAGGTTTGAAAGGGAACCTTTTGAGTTGTAGTTTATCTCTTTTTTAGCCTCATCAGACTAATTATGAAAAATGACTACTCTAATCAAGCATGATGAGAAGAGTTCTCCTGTATTGTTTTACATTTTTTTTGGGATTGGGAGACTAAATTTACAAAAACGTCATCCATGGAGTCATATTTAAGTTCTTTTCAAACTCTCTAAACATGAAAAATCATCGAATTTACCTTCTTTGGGCTCGTAAAATTATGCATTGAAGGACCTATGTGATTCCAATCTCTAGGACCCATACGGGACCAAACCCCTTCTTCCTCAGGTTTGTTAAACATATGTCGAAGGAATCATATGAAGGATGAGCTATACCGAGCACCTATTATCCTACTTGATCTCATTAAATGAGAAATAGGTACTCATCAATCATGATGGGGGAAAAATTGAAGGAATTGGATCAATTGTTTTGGACTCCTTTATGGCAGCTATTGTCGCCCTTGAACATGGCACCTGTTTGTGTCTCATCTTACAGTTGGGTAATATTCTTGTCTTTGAGTCATACCAATGCCATGTTTTGTTATAGTTTTTTCATTCCAGTCGAAGAATTCTCTTGTTGTCGTCATATTATGTTCTTGGTACTCATCAAGTCAATGCTTCCAAGTCAGTTGTCGTGCCTCATCATGTTCAAGAGAAGTTTCACTTCAAACCATCCATCTGCAATATTACCAATTTTTGTTTCTTGTGTCAGTCCATATTCATTCGATTCTCCATATTACATCATGGCCCTCCTTTCTTGTGTCAATTTCATGTCAACAATGGGGATACATCATGGCCCTCCTTCGATGAGTTTGTTCCTTTCGACTTCAGTACATTATCTGGGAATTAGACTTAGAAACTAGTGACCTATATGCCTCAATGGAAGGAGTCCTCACTTTATAAAATAGGTTTACATCATTGATCTCTGATCATATGATTCCACGAATGTTCAACCTTAGCTAATTTATTCACATTCGCTGGAATTTACTAGGGTACCTTGGGATTCATTGCGATCGTTGGTGATTTCCCTTGCACTTGTTAATGTTATACCTCAATTACTGGTAATTAAGTGGTTTCTACCATGTTTGATATCAAATAATATATTCACATGGATAGATTAGTACTGCATCGGGATCATGACGAAGACCCTGGGTTGGGAAGTTTCTTTGTTATGTTCTTTTCCCAGGTTGCAATGGAGATCATTTGAGCATGTAAAACTTTTCAGTACAATCACCATGATGGAAATTTTGTTGATATATATACTATCACATAGATCCACATTGTATTGATTCGTGGCTATGTTTTGTCATCTCGTAGCTCCACTGTATATTTTGCGTGGATGCGATTAGTTCATGTCATAGATGTATGGATCCACATTGTGTCTTTGGTGGCCATATCCTTAGTCATTATTCTCATGGATTCATAGTGTATTGGTTGGAGGCCATGCTTTGAGTCATCTCATATTCCGAGAATAGGTATGCTTGCCTCAGAAATGGAATATATTTGTATACTGACTAATGATTGTTTGTAGCTTCTTCGAGGTTCTCCTACTCCAACACCCTTGCATGTCATAACTTATAAAGTGTTTCATCCATCAGTTTCTCTTATGACCTCACACTTTAGGGGGCATCTTTTACACACCAAAATGTCACACTTAAGTGTCACACCTATTTACGTCTAAGTTTCACAAGTGTCGTAAAGTGTCATTTTCACCTTACTAAGTGTCGCATGCACTTTAGTAAGTGTAAAAACACCTTGACACCATGAAATAACATTTATCACAATCCCTAGTCAATGTGGAGGATAAATATATCATATGAAGGTCAAAATACTATGTGCACATGAATTATTCATAAAAAGAAAATTAATTTAGTGTGAGAATCCACCTCACATTTAGTTTCCTAATCTCAAGGAGAAGTTGAGAATCTCATGGATGGTTGAGATATTTTCTCAAACCAAATTCCTAATTTGGTGGATCTTGAGAGATCCCCCCCCCCCTAAAAATCTTGGAGATCCCAATTTAGTGGATCTAGTGAGTGATATTCTCCATGGTGGTTAAGCCTCCAAATCATATATAATGATCCTTTCCATGGTGAAGGGGGGAATATTTGAGGTATCAAATCTTTGATCCTGGGAAAGAATTCAACATTTTGATTTCAATATTCGTGCAAGGGGTTGGACGAGGAGAGATTGCTGGAGATATTGTATCGTCAATCATGATTTGTAATGATTTCTTTGGATTTCCAATTAATATCAACTTGTCCTATTCCATTCAAGTTCACGTGTTCTACATTTTCTTCTCTATTGTATTTTCAATCCTCATAGATAGATTTTATTTATATAGTCATCTAGAGAAGGAAGAAGTGTTCCTTTTCTAGTATTTGTAGGGTTTCATTTGCATTCAGGATCTTGGATATCAAGCCTACGGATTGGAGCAATGAGCATGAAAATCACAACAAGGTATGCCACATCATTATTCTTCTATATTTCTTGATTGATCTAGTTAGATCTACAGGGAAAGTAGTAACCACTTGTTCTCTTCCGTCTTTTGACCAAAGATAAGGGTCTTGGTCCAAAGGGGAGCTTATCCTGTGTACAGGGTAAGATTTCTTACAACACTTTGGGTTACATGGTGAGATGCCTCAAAGTTAAGAATCCAATCAATGCTACAACTAGAGGTATATACAAATGCATCTTCCATTGAAACAATAAATAAAACCTCATTATATGAAAATACAACAATAGTATCACCTTCATTCATGATGATTGATTTTTTATTTGTCCTGGATGGTTTTTGATCCTTTTGTTATCGCTTCTATACTTGATACTCATTTATGTGTCCTAGTTTTCCACAGTGATAACTAGTGAGCCTGTCTCTTCTCGATTTTGATATGTCTCTTGACCTTGAACGACCTTCATAACCTCGATCAAATAAAGTTATATATTCTCCTCCATGGTTTTCTGTAATTGATTTACATCGCAACTCCTCATTCATTAAGATGTTACTAACACCATCAAACTTTAGGGTTCCTATAGGTGTTGAAGTTCTCATAGCTACAATCAAAGTCTCTCAGTTGTCTGGCATGGAGAAAATTAGTAATATGTCTCTATATCATCATCTAAAATGATTTTAATAGAGG
>ML804516.1:3589-17383 GCA_009831015.1 Picea engelmannii | reverse complement strand
GTGAAAATTGTCCAAGTGACAAGTGATTTACGAGAACAAAGCCATCTAGACCATACAAATTGATTGGGTTCTAAATATAAAGAAGCATTTCATACCTTTTGTGTATGTGGAACATTATGTAGATCAAATAATTTCTCCATCTGAAGTATCCATGTGATAGGGTCCTTGCCATCAAAATTCCGCATATCGATATCAGGAACGTGGTTGGTCTTCAACCCAAAGTTAGAGTTTCTCCATTCTTGATTCACCTTCCTTGTGTCCTCATCATGAATTTCATGGGATACATTTTCACTTTCAAGTGTCCTCTCTATTACAAATTTTTTCAATCCTTCCATGATCTCCTCTTTTAAACCATCCATCTTAGTATTTATTGCCTCCAACGTATCTTCCATCTCTTGTAGTTCATATTTTGTTACTGTCTTATTTTTTAAATCATTTATGTCCCTACACATTTCTTCACCTTCATCAAGAGTCCAATTAGGATTTTCTGGAGGCTTATTTGGTGTATAAGTTCCATTTTTGGGTGGCATGTTGGCCAAGTATCACTTTTGAACCTTGATTTTTGAGGTGGTTCTAATAGACAATCTTTCTTATACTGTATCTCCAAATTTTTGGCCCTTCTGGGTATGGAACTTTCTTTTTTGTAGTTCTATGATATTTATTCTCTGCAATGCCATGGGTCTAATCAAAATTGGATGTTCCAAGTGGCATTTACGATAACTTCCCCACAACTTACTTATTTTTGGCCTTTCTAGGATATCTCACTTGTATAGCGCGCCTCGCACAAAATAAATGTTATAAAATTATGAAAATCATACCATAAATACTACAGACTGTCCTCTATCCAATGAAACTAGTCTCACTCAATTTGGATACTCTAGGAAGAATTTATGATTGTTTTACCTAGAACAACTTCTTGAGACTAGTCAATAGGACTAGTCAAATACCCTATCTTCCACAGGGTGTATCTATAAATTTAAGATGACCCAGAAGATGAAATGTTTTCCACAAATAAATTACTAATTTTTGTGAATATCCTCTAGAGTTGAAGGTCTGAAATGTTACATAAAAAAATTTATAGCAAAAATTACACAATGACTCAGTTCAGGATGATTCCATAACCCGATCTTTCACAGGCTGTATCTCCGAAATTATAATGCCTTAGGAGCTGAAATTATAACCCAACGTACCTTGATTCATTTTCTAAATATCCTCCAAGTCGTTCCTTCTGAAACATTGTAGAAAAAAAGTTATAGTGAATATTCCAAGGTGTCTCAGATGTAGCAGCGAAACCCCAAGACCTTGAGCTCTGATACCATATGTTAAGAACCAAATATCAATATAGCATAGAAAAACCTCAAAATAAGTACTCAATGCCTTGAAAAAGAGAGAAACTCAGATAATAAGCCTCTTCAAGGGAGCAACCTCCTTATGCCCACATAAATGTACAATTACAAGATGATTCAAAATGAAAATGTCTCCTTGGTATATATAGGAGACTAGGAGGTATAATTACAACTAATGGACTAAAGCCAACATAAATAAAATAACATTACTAATATAATATGCCCTAATTAAAGGGTAATGAGCCACTATTTAGGGCTTAAAATAACCCTCGAGCTGAGTCTAGTAATCCAAAAAATGGGGTGGTCTCTCACTGTCCACTCACAACTCAGAAATCCCACAACCCATTGTTATTATCCTACAACTATCTTGATTTTCCACCAGCTCTCTTCCTCTTGACTTTCCCAACCCAAGGGATGCACCCCTTCACTGATATCAGTCCCTTAGGAATCCTATTCATTTATCAGTGTCTCTTTGACATATGTAACTAAGAATATCTCAGTTGGGAACTCAAGGGAACTTGCTGCTAGGAAAAACTACCAGCAAACAAAAACAAACACTTTCTATTACAATGAAAGTCACATGTCATGAGTTTACTCTTCAGTCCTGACTACTTAGATCTTCAATCTTCTACTCAAAAACTCTAAAAAATGCTCCAACATGCTCTATAATTCTCCCTCCATTGATATTCCATCTCCAAGGTCTATTTCTTTCTCTCTACCTGTTTTTCATGCACCAAAAATAGATTGTGTAAGGATGGGTAGGTGTTATATTGTTTTCATGTGTGTGTGGAGGTGCATCGGGTTTTTTCTATTTTTAGCAGTTTTATAAACTAATCACGAATTAAGGGATTAGGTTTTTGGTAGCCACAAAATACCTAACATATTGTGTATATATTGTATCGTGAATGGTGAAATTATTACAATGAAGAGTTGAGAGGTGCGACACTAAGGCATAATGGTTTCTTCCCCATTAAGGGTTTCCAACGTAAATATTTTTGTACCATGTGTATGATCCATTGATTAATTTCTATTTGTCTTAAGAATTTGTATGCATTTCTTTACTTCCCAGGTTTAAAAAATTACATGTGATATAAGAGCACGTTTTTGGATTCAAGGGGACGCCTTTGTCACTGAGGGTTTAGATCGGTCTTTATAGATCAAGTTTATCTTGGTTCTATGATAAACCTGGGTTTAATGGGAGATTTGCAGGGATGATTCATGTGTTGAAAGACAATGACAAGTAGTTCTAGAATCAATATTGAGAAGTTCAATGGTAAACACTTTGAGATATGGAATATCAAAATGGAGGACCTCCTTGTAGACAAAGAACAATGTATCATTGTGGATTCTAGTACATGACCAACTGGTACACAACCTGTTGGTACACAGACTACTAGTAAACAAACTACTGGTACACAAACTACTAGTACTCAATCTACTGGTATGTCAAAATAATATTGGGAGAACATGGATATAAGAGAAAGGTGTATGATTCGACTTTTTCTGGAAGATTCAATGTTTCTAAATGTGTTGAGAGAATCTATAGCCAATGAACTATGGGAAAAGTTGGGGAATTTGTATCAGTCAAAGTCCCTAGTAAACAAGTTGTTTCTTCGAAAGAAATTGTATCATCTTAGGATGGAAGATGGAGATTATATGACAGAGCATCTAAATTCCTTCAATACTCTAGTAAGTCAACTTGGATATATTAATACTATGCTTGTAGAATAAGATAAGTCTATTAGTTTTTTATGTTCTTTTCCAGACACCTGGGATAATCTGGTCATAACAACTGGTAGTACTGCTCAATATGCATTGAAGTATGAGGATGGAGTTTAATCCTTGTTATCAGAAGAGATGAGGTGGAAAAGCATGGATAAGCATAGAAAAGATGCCTTATTTGTAATAGGTCATCCCAAATATAGGGATACAAATAAGTCTTCGGGTGGTGGGGTGATCTAAATTTAAAGGTAGATCTAAATCCCTAGGAAAATCTTTGAGGAAATGATGGAAATGTGGTAAATCTAGGAATTATAAGAAATATTTCAGGTCTAAGAAAGTTGATAAAGCAAATGGATCTGATGATGTCTCTTCAACAGAGGTGAAAACCTCCACAGAAGAAGGAGGTGATGTTTACATGGCATCTACATGTGCATCATTTTATATGAATCCTCACAGGGAGTGATTCAATGAATATGAAAAGTATGATGGTGGTGATGTATTCCTAGGAGATGACTAGACAACCAAAATCATGGGGCACAAAAGGGTTAAGTTGTTGCTAAAATATGGAAGGATTAGAACTCTCCCTGGAGTTATGCACATTCTAGATCTAGCCAGGAGCCTAATATCCCTAAGTTAGTTGGATGATGCAGGTGTGGATACTTTATTGGGAAAGGGAACTTTCAATATGGTCAAAGGAGCAATGGTGTCGATGATGGGAGCTTGATGTGGAAGTTTGCAGAAGTTTTTGGGAAGCACTTATATTGGTGGGTGTAATAGTTTTGTTTCCTTGAGAAGATACATAAAGAAGAAAATATCGATAATATCCCTAGAAAGAATACCATGCTATGGCATTAAAGATTGGGACATATTGGAGAAAAGGGTCTTCGAACACTACACAGTAAAGGTATGGTTGAAGTTATGTATAATTTCACCTTGGATTTTGTTTTTTTGTGAATATTCCATCACTAGGTAAATCTGTGTATTATGTTTCATTCATAGATGATTTCTCAAGGAACACATGGATTTATTTTCTTATAAATAAATTTGAGGTATTTGATAAATTTAAAAAGTTTAAGGCTCTGGTAGAAAATAAGATAGAGAATAAAATAAAGGTGTTGAGGAAAAATAATGGTGGATAATTCTATGGGAATGAATTCAAAGAGTTTTGTAAGAAGTGCGGTATAGCAAGGTAGGAGACTACTCCATACACACATAAAAAAAATGGGGTTATAGAAAGGTTGAACATGGAGTTGATGGAAAAATAAAGGATCATGCTCAGTGGTGTTGGGTTAGGACAAGAATTGTGGGTAGAGGCAGTGGGTACTGCATATTACCTGGTAAATAGATAACCCTCATCAACATTGGTGGAAAAAACTATGCATGAAGTATGGAATGGTAAAAAATCCTCTCTTGAACATATTAGAGTGTTTGGTTGTGATACTTATGTACATGTTCCAAAGGAAAATAGGAGTAAGTTGGATAATAAATCTGAAAAGTGTATCTTTTTTGGTTATAAATATGGTATGAAAGGTTATAATATTTGGAACCCAGAAACCAAGAAGATTGTTTACAATCGGGATGTTATTTTTAGAGAGGTTAAATATGATCCCAAACAAGAATTCCTATCAAGGAAATAAGAACCTAAGAAAATAGAGTTTGAGATGGATGATGCAAAATATGAATCAATGGAAGAAGATGAATTAGAGGAAGAAGAACCTCATACTCCAATATTGAGGAGATCAATGAGGGAAAGAAGGAAACCAGAAAGGTATAGTCCATTTGTTTTTTGTGCTAATTTTAATTTATATATTACTAATGATGATCCTAGAACTACCAGAGAATAATTGAATTCATAGGATAGTAAACTCTGGAAGAAATCCATGGTTGAAGAGATGGATTCCTTGGATAAGAATGAGGCATGGGATCTAGTTCAGTTTCCATCTAGAAGAAAGGCTATTGGTAGTAAATGTGTGTTTAAGAAGAAGTCAAATGTAGAAGGAAAAGTGGAGAAATACGAAGCTCGGTTAGTAACAAAAGGTTATCCCCAAGTAAAGGGAATTGACTTTGGTGAAATGTTTTCTCTTGTTGCCAAGTTAACCTCTATTAGATTTATTTAATTTGTTTTTTCTTATTTTGATTTTGAAGCAGAACAAATGGATGTGAAGACAACATTCCTACATGGGGATATGGAAGAAGAAATGTACATGAAGTAGCCATAAGGATTTTCAGTTAAGGGAAATAAAGAGTCGGTATATAAGCCAAAGAAGTCTTTATATGGTTTGAAGAAATCACCTAGGATGTGGTACCAAAAGTTTAACACATATATCCTTGGTTTGGGATTTGTGAGAAGCAGGGTCGATCACTATGTATATTCCAAGAAGATTGGTAATCACTTCATTTATGTAGTGTTGTATGTCGATGACATAATAATGGTAGGAAATGACATGGATGTTATCAAGGAGGTGAAATCATAGTTATCCTCCAAATTTGACATGAAGGATCACGATGTTGCTAACTTCATTATGAGAATGGAGATTAAAATATATCGTGAAAACAAGATACTTTGGTTGAATAAGAGAAAATATGTTGAGACAATATTGCATAGGTTTAATATGAAAGAAAGTAAAACAATCAAGGTTCCTATTCCTGTAGGTGTAAAGTTATTTACATATCAGTGTCCCAAGGCACATGAAGAGGAAGAGGAAATTTCCCATGTTTCGTATGTTAGTGCAGTTGGCAGTTTGATGTATGCAATGGTATGTACTAGACTGAACATTGCACATGTAGTGGGATTTTTTAGCATGTATATGCCAAAACTATGGAAGGAGCATTGCACATCAATACAAAGAGTTTTCAGCTATTTGTGTGGAATTTCTAGCTATGGATTGTGCTATCAAGGAAGACAGAGATTGGATATAGTGTTGGACATACATGGGTTTGTTGATGCAGAATGGGATGGAGATCTGGATCACAAAAGATATACAACTGGGTATGTGTCTAACCTATTTGGAGGAGAAATTAGTTGGATGAGAAAAATACATGATGTAGTGGCACTCTCAACTACAGACGTTGAATACATGGAAGCCACTCATGCATGCGAGGAAAAAATATGGTTACAAAGATTGTGTTTAGGTATTGTGTTGGCACAACAAGCAGTAATGTTAGATTGTGACAGTCATAGTGCAATATTCATAGAAAATAACCCTACTTATAATTCAAAGACTTTCATATCGATGTTCAATATCACTTTGTAAGAGACATGGTTGAAGACAAGAAAGTTTTTCTAGATAAGGTTGAAACTTTGAAGAATGTTGCAGATTCATTGACAAAGTCAGTGAGCTCCGAGAAGTTCTCCTAGTGTAGAGAAAAAATGGGCATTGCTTGCCTATATTGTTGACTATGTAATTCTATGACCCTTGTATGAAAATAAAACAAGTGGGATAATGTTGGGTAGGTGTTATCTTCTTTGCATGTGTGTGGGGGGTGCGTTAGGTTTTTGCTATTTTAACATTTTTTTTCTATTTTTAGCATTTTTCTAAATTAATCCTGGATTAATGGATTAGGGTTTTGGTAGCTGCAGAATACCTAAAATATTGTGTATATATTGTATTACGAATGGTGAAATTAATATAATGAAGAGTTGAGAGGTGTGGCACCAAGGAAGGTTAGTTTTCTCCTGGTCAAGGGTTTCCATCATAAATCTCATTGTACTATGTCTATGAGCCATTAATTAATTTATGTTTTTCTTAAGGATCTATATGCATTTCTTTACTTGACAGGTTTAAAAAGTTACATGTAAAACTGTTGTAGCTACCCATACAAATTTCCTATCCTTTGGCGTGCTTTTTTCACTCACACACTTCCTCAATATGATTGTAATCACCCCCCCATGCTACCAATAACTAAGGGATGTGACCACTTACACACACCCTCTTACATGTATTTAAATCTTGGCTTTGGGAACACTCAATCAGAAATTAGAAGGTTCATATACCAATAACAATTTTAGGAAAATGGGTTGAATCAATATACATGGGTAATTCCACCTTTGAACCCTCTAAGACATTATCCTAGAACCTCCCTTCTCTTGTGGATTAATTCAACCCCCATTTCTATCCATTTCCCCTTAGCAGATGGAATCAAATTTTATTATTAACATTCAAAAATACAATTCACATATTATATTGCTTGGACGTAGCCACATATTATATCTAAATGAAGAATTAATTAAAATGAGGATTATAGTGGGGATGTTACATTACCCATACCCTAAAAGTGTGTGTCATACTTAGTGCACACTATGCCAATATACATATATGAAAATTTACATCACAATACTTAGAAAATAAAATTCCACACTTTCACAACTCTAGCAGTAGTTCCAACAATAATATCTTGCTCCTCTCAACTCGTCGACCCAAGGAATGCACCATTCATTTATCAAGGATAATACAAGGAATGTACTATTAATGTATCAGGATTAACCCAAGGAATGATCCATTATTTTATTAGGGTATCGAACATATTTGGATAGGACTCTGAGATGCGGTTCCATAATTTTAGCTACTCAAAATGGAGTCTTTCATTATGTTTTCTTCAAAATTGTGAAAAACATGTAGGTATTCTTCCCTCATGTTTTCTTCATGATCCCATGTAGCATCTTCAGGACTATAGTAGGTCCATTGAACCTTTACCAACCCTATGGAATTTTTCCAGAGCACTTTGAATTTTTGGTCCAGGATGCGCACTAGTTCCACATAGAAATCCCCTTCGTGTTCCACCTGGATCACATTCCAATCAATTATGTTGTTAGGTTAAACCACATATTTATTTAATAATGACACATGAAATACATTATGAACTCTCACAGATGCATAAAGTGATAGCATGTATGTAGATGGCCTTATCTTTTCTATGATTTCAAAAGGTTCGCAATATCTTGCTGCCAACTTTGGGAAACTCCCTAATCTTAGCAGAATTATATTTTCTTTCAATTTTAAGAAAACATGTCCGCCCAATCTCTAAAACACTCTATTCTTTTCTGCATAACGTTTCTTCCTATCTTGGACAACATTTAAATTATACTTGATCTTTTCCATCTACTCTTCCATTTCCTTTAACAAATATGGCCCAACAACTGCTCTATCTACTGGATTATCCCAACTCATTGGAATGTTACACTTTATGCCATGCAAGGATTCAAATGGACTCATTTTCAATGAGGCTCGATACCCATTATTGTAATAAAATCAACTAAATGAATATAATCCTCCCACCTTGATGGATGGTCCATCACACACATTCTAAGCATGTCCTCAATTATTATGTTGGTCCTCTATGTTTTCCCATCAATCTATGGGTGATACATTGTACTGAGATTTAAATTTGTTCCAAAGCGCTTGAACAAAAATTTCCAAAAATTGGATGTGAATTTTGGATCTCTGTCTGAAACTATTTCCTTAGACACTTCATGTATCTTGGAAACTTCTTTCATGTATATTTCTGCAATATTTGTTTCCTTGTGTATTATATTCATTGGAATCAAATGCACCTCCTTAGTTAATTTATCCACCACCACCATGATGGAATCATGGTGCTTCACTGTTATGAGTAACTTTGTAATAAAATCAACCGTAACTACTTCCCACTTCCATTCTTGAATGGGTAATGGTTGTAATAACCCCAATGGATGAATATGTTTTTTATTGACCTTCTGACATTCTAAACATTTGGTTATGTAATCAACCACTTATTTCTTCATTATTGGCCAAAATCATTGTCTTCTGATATCCTATATGGCACATTGTGCATTTCCTTTAGCATTTCATTTTTTAGTTCATTGGAATTTGGTAAATATACTTTTCCTTTTTACATGAGAATTCCATCTTCTTTCATCTCATAATAAGTAAATTTCTATTGAAAATTTCCTTGATACAAATTTTCTTTTATGCTCAAATACTGTTGATCTGAATTTGCTGCTGCAATAATTTTATCTTTTAGATAACTCATGTACATGGTAATGGCTGCAACATGCACTTCATGAACTCTCATTCTGAGTGAATTAACCACTTGATTTTCCTTTCCCTTTATATGCTTAATTTCAAAGTCATATTCACTCAAAAATTCGATCCATCTAGTTTTTCTAGCATTTAATGCTGGTTATACAAACAATTTCTTCAGAACACAATGGTCTATCCTTAGCTCAAATTTATTCCCCATGAGGTAATGTATCCACATTTTTAATGCATGTACAATTTCTACTAACTCTAGATAATGGGTGGCATAGTTCTTTTCATGCTCTTTTCATTTTCTAGACTCATAACATACCATATGATCCTTTTGACTAAGAAATTCATCTAGCCATTCCTTGCAAACATCTGTGCACACTACAAAGTCTTCACCTAGATATGCAATATTCAATATTGACGAACTTGTCAATACGTCTTTTAGCTACTGGAAGCTCTCTTCACATTTGGAAGTCCATTCAAATTTCACTTCTTTCTTTTGCAAGGATGTGATTGGACTTTCAATATTTGAGAATCCTTTTATGAATATTCGGTAATAATCAGAAAGAACCATAAATGATCTGACCTATGTCACATTCTTTGGCATTGACAATCCTCTAATAGCCTCTATCTTCTTAGGACCAAATTCTATCCCTTTTGCTGAAATTATATGCCCTAAGTAGTGAATCTTCTTTTGATAAAATATGCACTTACTTAGCTTAGCATACAATTTATGCTCTCTTAAAAATTTTAATGCCATTCTTAAATGTTTATCATCTTCCTCTTCTTACTTAGAGTAGATGAGTATATCATCTAGGAACATAATTACAAATTTTTTTAGGTACTCCCTGAATACTCCATTCATCAGGAACATAAAAACAATTGGGGGATTTGATATCCCAAATGGAACTACCATGAATTCATAATGCCCATATATTTTCCTAATTGTTTTCTTGTTGATATATTCTTCATTTATCCTCACTTGATGATAACCTGATCTCAAGTCAATCTTCAAAAATATTCTTGCACCTTTCAACTGATCAAAAAAATCGTCAATCCTTGGAAAATGATATTTATTCTTTATGGTGACCCTATTCAACTCTCATAAATCAATACACAACCTTAATGTTCCATATTTATTATTTACAAAAAGAACTGGGTCTCCTTAAGATGACACACTTGGGTGTATATACCCCTTCTTTAACAACTCTTCAAGCTGCATCTGTAACTCTTTCAATTCTGGCATGCCCATTCTATATGACATCTTGGACACTGGGGAAGCTCCTGACACTAAGTTGATGGAAAAATAAATGTCTCTCTTTGGTGGAAATATTGGTATATCCCTAAAAACATCTTCAAAATCCCTCAAGATCGGATGGTATTCAATGCTTTCCACTTTATTTCTAAATGCCTCTTCCATATGGGATGAAAAAATATAACAACCGTTTTTGAAACTCTTTTTTAATTTCATAGCTAAAATATCTCTAACAACTACAACTCTTGGAATTATTTTAATCTTTCCTTGCTTCCCTTCTTCATTAAGACATGTGATTGTATTGTTGTAACAATATAGGACACCATGGTGTTTTTCCAACCAATCCATGCCAACTAGACAATCATACAAACCCAACGATATGATGTTTACATCTACCTTCGTACTGAGTCCCTTCATGTCTATTAGACAATATTTAATCAACCCATTGATTTTCCTCTTAGCTCTTGTGGCTAATTGAACTAACCAATATTTCTTATGCTTACTCCTTTGCAGGTGAAATATTTCAACAATGTTATCATTTATGTAACTATGGATAACTCCATAATCAATTAAAATTCCTATGGGATAGTTATCAATCTTACCTTCCACTTCAATCATGGTGGATTAGTACTTTGTTTTCTTATTGTCCAAGGCCACATAAATCCTTGGAATATTTATTCCCATGTCTTCCACTTTTTCATCCTCTTAAATGTTGTGTACAATCCTCATTCTTTCTCGTTTGTGAGGGAAATTCCTACAAGTGATTTCTTTCACATCCCTAATATTGTACAGGTTGTTTCCTTGGATTTTTCCCAAATGAATCTATAGTATTATGTGCATTTTGGGATGAATGACCTTACTAATTTTCTTGGGAGTTATTATTGAAAAAGGGTGTCTTAAAAACTTTCTTCCTTTGATCCTTTTTCCCTTTCATATTGTCATTCCAAGCCTTTTGGAAAACCAAACTTCCTGTGATTTTCTCTTAAAGTTGTCTTTCTCTCCTTATGGATTATTAAAAAGTTCTTAGGTTATCATATTGAATCTTGTCACTGTAGAAGGAGGGTAACCCACTCATAAACCTTTTTCACCTTCTCATCCTTTATGAAGTCAAAATACTTCAACAATTCAAAGAACCTTTTCTCATATTCTTTCATTGACATGGTTCCCAACTTGAGTTCAAAAAGCTCTTTCATATTCCTTTCATAATAATGTTTAGATACATATTTCTCTTGGAAATATTATATGAACTTCCTCCATGAGATCCTCTTCTCATCAAGGTACTTAGCTTGCTTAAGATGATCCCACAACATGGATTCCTTTCCTTGTAAGTGATAGGTTGCAATTATATAGTCTACTTGATAGGGGTAATCATGCAACTAGAAATATTTCTTCATTTCAAATAGCCAGGCTTCAACCTCTTCACCTTTCTTGTGCTCACCATTGAAATTTTTTGGCTTAATTTTCCTAAAATCACCTTGAAAGATGTTTTCCTCGTGCCTTCTCCTTTGCATCTAGATATGAGACACACTTGGGCTACTCCCTAGACTTAAAATTGCATGAATTGTTATAGTGGATTTCCTTGGAGAATGATGGAACCTGCTCATGCTTCTTGACTACATGCCATTCCCATGATCATCCCTTTTTATTTGGGATCTAGATGCAGTCACTTGTCTAGCACTAACTACTTTCTTGGTGCCAGATTATTTGTTAACTTTATTATGTTACATATTTAAACTTTGAAGTATCTCTTCCTGAGCCTTCATGATCCTTTCATTATAATCTCCATAGCTCTACACTTCTCTATGTATACTTCTCATAGTTACAGGCTCCTTCCCGTCTCTTCTCCCATTAGATTCTGTCTCAACATTACCTATGATGTGATGAATACCTTTTATGTCCTCCTCATGGAAATAATATCCCTGAGCATTGTCCATGACTCTAGTCCTTATATAAGAACCAAAATTTCTTTCTTGTACCTCTAATTATGCAAGAAATGTGCATGCAATAATTATTGTTAGAACATGCATAGAATAAAACATTTCATCAATTAGAATATAGGTTACTCTTTATCCTAATTTATGAAGGATAAAATGTACCAAATAAAAATCATATTCCTTATATGCATTCCTCTCAAAAAAATATTTCCAACAGCTGTACCCATGCTTCAATTTGAGTTCTGAGTGAAAAGTTACAACATTTACAAGTTGCAATTTCCACTTTTTTATTGCTACATAAATATCTTTATCACTTTCTAAAAAATTTTATGTCCAAATTTTTTTTATGGGTTAACATATGTGTTCTACTCCTCAATACCTTTCTAATAGCTATTTGTTTTCTCAAATCTGATTTTCGAGTTGAAAGTTACGGTCCGAAGAAGTTTAAGATATTTTACCCAATTTACCCCTGTATGCTACAGGTGTATTATTTTTCCATTTTTACATACCTAGATCCTAAATATGGATCCATGGATGTTTTCTATGGTTCATATTATTTCCAAAAACGTTTCCTGTACCCCGAACAAGCCTCTGAGAAAGGAGTTTTTCTCTTTGGAAGTAATATGGCACTAAAATTTCACCCTCATTGTTTTGGCTTTAACTTTATCATACATGCTTTGTTTTGTGCCCATAATATCTCATTGGATAACTCTCCTCGATCTATTTTATTTAATATTTAAATACTCTATGAGGTTCCTATCATACTTTCAATCATGAAAATTAGAACTCCTTAAAACGCTATTTAGGCCCTCAAAGTTTCCTTGCAAGTTAATGACCTTAAAAAATATGAAAATTTTGAAAATTTTCATATAAAATTGACTATTTTATTATTATAACAACCCTTTAAATCTGAGTCATTGATAAAAAATTAGATTTAATATGTTTCGTTGATTCACTCTCCATAGGCAATCAGTGATCGACACTTTCCTTTGGACATGCACAACATTTTTCCCAAACTGCTGAATCGACTGTTAGCCATCAGTCCATTCCCTTGACAACCAATTCATAACACAATGATAAACCAATCATTGAAAAATTCTATTAGCGAATTTCAACACTTATAAAATTTTACCAAAACCCTAGGTAAATATGGGCTATCGATATCTCACCCAAGATGATCTTGATCGTCGATTATGCTTCGACTTCCAAACGATCGAAAACAAATACGGATTTTTGATATTCCTTATTTTCCCAATTGCCGTAATGAATCTCATTTGTTGATTTTATCAATCTTCCAAATGAAAAAAACCTTATAAAATTTTAAATTTATCATAATAAATCTAGGTCGTTGATCTTGCGATCAAAGCGATCTCAGTCGTTGATTCATCGAACTCTTCCCAACGTTACAACAACCATTAGAATGATTTTTTTTCAACCTTATAGGTTGAATTCATCTCTATAACCTACATATTTATGCCCCATATAATCTATTTGACTTCCTTGAGGAATTCAAAATCAAAATTCACCCACGG
>ML804515.1:149865-166834 GCA_009831015.1 Picea engelmannii | reverse complement strand
TAGTTAACCACTAGATTGTAGTTGTGTACTACGGGAATAGACACAGGTGTGTTCTATAAATTGATATTGTACTAGTTGTCATAGGAGATTATCCAGTCGGATAATAATGACAGGTGCTCGTGGTGCTACTAGTTGAATGGTCTGTTGTGCTCAAAACCATTGTTGTTCTAATTGCCTTGAAGACTATCAACAATTTACTGTATATGATGATCATTCAGATGAATGATGAACAGAGATTTTCCAGACGGAAAACAGTTCAGAGCTTTTACTCCACCTGTATCACTCTATGGTGAGAGTGAATTATGCAACATCATATTACTCAGATGAAGTATGGTTACGAAAGATGATGCAGCTGATAGTAATGGTGATGCTCATGATCTAGTCATTAAATAGTCTAGATGACTATATTGACGCTACCGGGTAAATGGTATGTTTTGTGCTCAAGTCCATTACCTGTAAATACCTCTCTAGCTAGGAGGGAGTGTTAATATTATGGTAGCTGCGGGAGTTATTTACCTCTACATGTGAACCTAACGAGAATAGAAGACTCCGGGAAGCAAGAGAAACCCTAATGAATTGGATAATAACCCTAGAATCCTTGTCGGCTCAAGAATATAATTTATATTAGGCTATTAGCCTCCAAGAGAAGAAGTCGGCCAAAATTAATAATAATATACTGAACAGACACCTACCTAGAAGGATAAGTCGGCCCCAATAAACTGACATGATTACTATAAATACAGGGCACCAGTTTCTCATTTGTCACATCTCAGGACTGCAGTTTTCCCAGTTGATGCACACTGCAGTTCCATCTGGTGCACAGGTTTGGAGGAGGGTTGCAGGTGCAGCTGCAGCAACAACAAGTTTCAGTATTTGGCTTGGATATCTCTTGGCTAGGGTTTGGACTATCTGATCAACTTTTTGTGATGTGCTATCCTTGGGGAGAGATGTGATGCTATTTGTTTGGTTATCTAGCCTAGGGTTTGCTTCAGGAGGAATTCTCAGGTCAAGGTTAAGGTGCTCGGAGGGAGGCTTCGGCCTGTGGTTGGGAGACGAGGGTATTGTCGTGGTAAGACAAGCACACCATTTTATATATTCTAACACGTTCCACCAGAGGCATCCCGACAGAGCTTGACCTAGGGGGGATGACCCTTTATCAATGGAACGCTGGCCTTGGGAGGCCTAGGATGTCACCATATTGACCATGACGTCACCCAACATCATGGACATTTTGGGGGGAAGACTAGGTAGCAGTGGCACATGTGGCAGGTTGGAGAAGCCCAAGGAGGGCTAACATTTTGCTCCAGGATGCTCCATCTGCCCAAAAAGGGGCTAAAATCTCCCTTGGAGGGGCTTTTACTCTCTTTTCATATTGATTAAGGATTTAATTTGACAATTTAATGTAAAAATAGTATGATTTGATATTTTGGCCTTGTCAGCCTTTTACCTGACCTAAAATGTACAATTAGGTCAAGGTTTTGTATAAATGAGAGATTTTCACTCTCATTTTATCATCACAAAGGACTCACCACTTGGTGAGGTCTGAAATTTGTGCCCTATTCTAGGGTTTTGGCTGATTCAGTGAGGCTCACTTGTTGAAGGAAGATTTTTCTTGGCATTTTTGGCATTTCTCTTGAAGGAAGGTGTTACAACTACGGTTTGCATGGATATTTATTGATGAATTGTAAGTATTTTTCTGCAAAACTTCTTGAATGAATGGTTGTAGTCTAATTTCTTGCATATGTTTATGAATTTTTCTGAATCAAAACCCTAGTTGACAAGCACAAAAGTAGGTCCTTGTCTCATGTCCCATGATAGAGAATTTTTTCAACCATTGTTGGATAAAGAAAGAGCCTAGCCGTAGCTACACTCTTATTTCTTCTTCGCTTTAGCTATCCATACCTTTACAAGCTGAGAAGAAGGAGACGTCTTGAAGCCTAGGGCTTCTACACTTCAGGGCCAATTTTTCTAGGTTTTGATAGTAGAGCCTTCCTGCTGCAACACTTTGTCTTATCAAATCCTCTTGTCTCATTTTATATTTTATGCTAGCCATTTTTCCATCTAAGGAAGGAGGAGAGAGCACAAGGCCTTGCTGTAGCAACAGTGGAGTGAGCCTCTCTCCCCTAGGGTTTTTATTTTGAGGCCTTGCCTTAGCAACACCTCAAAACTTCTCCCTCTAGTCCTTATTCTTTGTCTCCTTCAACTCCCATGTCCTTCATTATTGACTCCATTAAACCCTAAGGCACTGATCCTAAGACCTCACGCATTGAAGTAGAACATGATCCAAATACTCTCAAACACTTTGAATTGAAACCCTAACTACTAACCCTAGCCTAAGAGCTAACCCTACTAACCCTAATTACTGTCATCATCTTATGATACTACATCATTAGTGCAACATCATTTGGTTCATTAAGCAATTGGATAATGATTAAAGGCATTAGTTGAGTGAGTTATTGTTTTATTGTATTGAATGCCAACATTATTCTAGCATTTATTGAAGAAGTGACATTACTTTCATTGCCATATTTATAAACATTGACTTTCTCAATATTTAATTCCATAATTACTTATATATGTTTATCAGATACTCATATGAAGTACTAACCCATTGAAATAGCTTGCACATATCAATTTGTTGTTGCTTTGTTCTAGGAAGGTACATTTCTTTGGGGGTTTTACTCCAATATTGGCTATTTAGACAGGACTATTTGATTGGTGGTGACTTTTCAAGGGGGAAACACATTCTTATTATCCTTGAGCCTCTTCAAAACTCTAGGTCATTGGGGACGTCTCCCCTGGGCCTAACCTCCCTAAAAAGAAAGAAACATCCCATTGTGGTGACATTGGGTGGGATTGGTTCTTGTTACGTCAATTTGTCTCTCTATCTTATAGCCTTTTATACTTTCTACAACTTGTGCGATAACATTTTGGCGTTGCTGCCGAGGAACACTGAGTCGATTCTCCTCAAGACAACACTTTTCAGTAAGCCTTGCCTCAAAGAGTCTTATTCTTACAAGCTTACCTGGTGACTCCACTTAGGGTGTTTTCCATAATCTTTTGATAGTTTCAAGAAAACTATCTGGAGACTCCACTAATGACGAAGCCAACAATGAATTCACAATGGGATCTCGGGAATTACAAGCCTTTAGACATGAGAAAAATACCAAGATACCCACGACAAATGCCCCCGATAAAAAGAAAATGGCTTCCTAGATTCACTAGTAGCAATGGGGAAAGAGATGAATTTCATATGAATGATTCTTATTCTTATTTTGGACTCCATCCTGTCGATGATGATGCCGAAGATGTAGTGATGAAAATTTTTCCCAACACCCTTCACGGGAATGCTAAAGAATGGTATGATGATCTTCCCGATGCTAGCATCACAACTATGGAACAATTGGAAGAAACCTTTCTCGAAAAATGGGGTATTCAGTTGAAATACATTTTAGTACTACTAAAATGATTCGAGCATATTAAACAAACTGAAAATGAAACCCTATTTGAATTCCATAGTAGGTTTGAGTGCACTCTATGTCAGATTCCTAGAATCCATTGTCCTAAAGAGAAGTACATTGTCCATCTCTATACCTATGTGCTCCTGGCACACCTAAGTTTTCCCCTCAGTAGAAGGGGCCCAAAGACGCTCAATGAAGCTTATTGCATGGCTACAAGAATTTAACAAAACATCTCCTTATCTGGGATGAAAGACCTCTTTACCTTAGGTACTTTTAGTATGGAAAGTTTGTTTTCCCATGAGAACTTCATTGATGATTTCCACGATGAACCGGAAAAAACCATCATTCAACAGAGGATTGCTGAAGATATGGTTGAGGGGATGGAACCTAAGAAAAATGATGAAGTATCAACCAATTCTCCTCCATCTGATAAAGTAATCCATGAACCATTTCATCCTTCACAACAGGAGGACGAGGAGGTTAGTTGCTTTCCTTTCCAAGATTCCAATCAGACCTTGTTCCATGATTCAGAAAATGAAGGAGAAATGGGAGCCTTGAATGAAGTGGATATTCCTTGCTATGATTTTGATGATGAAGGAGCAATCCATGAAACAATAACGCATGCTAAAAACACCGAATTCCTTGAAGCTCCTACTCAAGAAGAAAAAGCAAGTTACCCTCCTCTCCAAGATTCCGGTAATTGTCTACTTTATGATCTGGAAAAGGAGGAGAAAATGGGTGAGATTTTGAATGTTTCAAACCTTCCATGTTATGATATTGATACTGACATAACTGATTTTGATGAGGTCATACATGTTGGGAGACGTAGGTGGGATGCAATTGGTTATGATATGGATCCCATCTATGACATAAAGATTCATCTCCAAGTGTTTCCTTTGCAATTATCACAACAAGCTCTTGACCAATGGCAACGGGGAGATGAGATTTTTACCAATGCTCCTCAAACACCCAAGGTTGAACAAGTACAGTATTTGCCTGATGCTTTTTGGTCTTACCTTGAGGCCTTGATGAGTACTCCTCCGAGAACTTAGATTTACCCTATGAAGATGACTATCAACCACCACCATGCTCGGATTTTGATATGAGTAAGAACATTGTTTTCCTAAAGAAGGATTCTCATGACCTTTTTCTCCAGCTACCTGTTATTACTTTTCCTTGTTGTTTCATTAAATGTATAGTTGGGAAGTATATCTTTTACATTGAGTTTCCTCTGAGTCAAACCCTAGAATGCAAGGGTTGGTTGAAAACTACGAGTTCAATTCTATCTTCTCAGTGCTTCAACTTTCCCTTGAGAATTTTCCAGTCGTCTGATACATCCTTGTCAATCCCTTCCCAGACTTCAAAGTGTGAGAACATCCTAGGTAGCCAGTGTGCAGACCTTTTGAGTCATTGTTTTGAACCTTGGGATTTTCATGACCCCTTCCATAAGTGGATTGAGTGCTTTCCTCAGAGATGGACTTGGCAAGATTTTATCCCTCCCACCTGCCTCCATGAGTTAGACTTTATGATTTACGATGATATGATATATGCTATAACACATGTCATTTTTGTACTTGATTTGTCACTGTTCTGGTTTATGATGAAGCACAAAGGCAGGTATTGTGCGACATTGTTGGATTGGCTTCACTAGTTGTTTGACTACACCCAACATCCTTCCAACAGGTAAGTACAGGTAAGTAGTTTGGTTTACACTATTGATTGTTTTATTTCAGTATACATACATATATATATATATATATATGCTAGGGTGGCATTACCACCCCAATTTTGTTACTGATACTTCTATTGAGATTGAGCCGGTCAGTAGGTTATGCCAAAGATGTTGAGGTTCTCATGTGCTCTACGGTGAGCACATGTCCCTGAGTTGGAGCCATATGTTATCCCCCACTTTCAGGGATAACTAGGAGATCATGTCTCGAGGCCCACAAGTCCTAGACATGGAGTACTGAGAGAATGATTGACTTCATCATGGCCCTGGAGGGCCCACCTTTTCTCTCTTCCAACATTTTTATCCTGTTAGTAGCAGGAACAACCTCCACCACCATCGGCTTGGTCTTGTGTCAGATAGGGTTCTTTCTTCATGAGGTAATTAGTTCAGGTATCATGGTATGTATCACTTTGATAATCAAAACCATTGAATGTATGCATCTGGTTCCCTTTATTTCTAACAACTGCTTGGATCTTACACTTGCCCACTTGACCATGCTTTGGGGATTGACATGGTGTCTTAGTAAGCTAGTGTCTGTTGGTTTTGGTTAGCCACTAGGGTTGTCTCTGAGAAGCCATCGTCCGCTCCCCTCACACTTTCACTTTTCCATCTTGTTTCCCCGCTCACCTGTCCCATTCCACTTGTCCAAGCACTAGGTTGAACTCTCTTAGGATTTCACCTTATCTAGTGGGAAGAAGGAGATAAAGGCCTAGAAGCTAAAAGCAAGCTGGTAAAATATAAAATCCTAAGAATAAAACCTCAAGATTCTTCACCCAGGGATCCCCGAGAAAGAAATAAAGGGATTCTCAATAAGAAACAAGAGGGACCCTAAAAAAAATAATAAAATAAGACCTAACTAGAGGATAGGGGGTTTCATCACGAGCCAACCTATTAGGTCCATGGGTACCTAGCAGTATGACATTACCATCAGCTGGTTACCACATCAGGGCAATAACCTTTGGTTGCATGGCCAAGGGAAAGGGGGTCTCATCACGAGCCAACCTTCTCATTTATGTGAAAGTACTTGTGGGTAAAAATGTCACCACTAGTCACCATGCCAGGGCAGTGTCCCCTAATTATCTCTTGAGCAAAAAAAAGAAAGAAAGAGCAATAAAAAATGAAATAACAAAAAATAATAAAATGCATGAATGGGATTGGAACTTTTTCTACAAAGGCACCCACAGGTAACTTCTTGCATCCTTGGCCTACATCACACCCACCTGCTTGGACATCCCTTGACCACTTCATCCACTTACATGGCTTGGAAGGGGTTTCTTTCGAGAGCTTCCCTTATTTAGTGGACACTAGCCCAATAGGATGCCTTACCCTTTTCCCATACTTGTATAGTAGGTTTGTGTAACGTCTTTGAGCTATTGAATGATCTATTAGGGGTTTTATGCATGTGTTTATTAATATTGATGATGAAATGTGATTGGCATTGCTATGATCCCTGTGACTGATGAGCCCATGGAGGGTGTATCTTTTGATGTGCAGGACCATACTCAACAGACAGGTACAATCTTGGACCAGTACACATGGGGAGATGATCAATTCATACCTCCATGGGGCTAAAGAGCCCATCAAGTGGATGTTGAGACCCCATCAGGGGGAATATATAGGATAGAGATGGATCTAGAGTTTTTCACAAGAGGAGAAGAGGACGTTCCACCAGAGGCATCCCGACAGAGCTTGACCTAGGGGAGATGCCCCTTTCTTAGTGGAACGTTGGCCTTGGGAGGCCTAGGACATCACCATCTTGACCATTACGTCACCCAACATCATGGACATTTTGGGGGGAAGACTAGGCAGCAGTGGCGCATGTGGCAGGTTGGAGAAGCCCAAGGAGGGCTAACATTTTTCTCCAGGATGCCCCATCCTCCCAAAAAGGGATAACGTCTCCCTTGGAGGGGATTTTACTCTCTTTTCAGCTTGATTTAGGATTTAATTTGACAATTTAATGTAAAAACAATATGATTTGATATTTTGGCCTTGTCGGCCTTTTACCTGACCTAAAATGTAAAATTAGGTCAAGGTTTTGTATAAATGAGAGATTTTCACTCTCATTTTATCATCAAAAAGGGCTAATCACTTGGTGAGGTCTGAAATTTCCGCCCTATTCTAGGGTTTTGGCTGATTTAGTGAGGCACACTTGTTGAAAGAATATTTTTCTTGGCATTTTTGGCATTTCTCTTGAAGGAATGTGTTACAACTAGGGTTTACATGGATATTTCTTGATGAATTGTAAGTATATTTCTGCAAAAATTCTTGAATGAATGGTTGTAGTCTAATTTCTTGCATATGTTTATGAATTTTGTTGAATAAAAACCCTAGGTGACAAGCACACAAGTAGGTCCTTGTCTCATGTCCCCTGATAGATAAATTTTTCATCCATTGTTGGAGAAAGAAAGAGCCTAGCCGTAGCTACACTCCTATTTATTCTTCTCTTTAGCTAGTCATACCCTTACAAGCTGAGAAGAAGGAGACATTTTGAAGCCTAGTGATTCTACACTTTAGGGTCGATTTTTCCAGGTTTTTCTAGTAGGGCCTTGTTGCTGCAACACTTTGTCTTATCAAACCCTCTTGTCTCAATTTATCTTTTATGTTAGCCATTTTTCCATCTAAGGAAGGAGGAGAGAGCATGAGGCCTTGTTGTAGCAACACCAGAGTGAGCCTCTCTCCCTTAGGGTTTTGATTTTGAGGCCTTGACTTAGCAACACCTCAAAACTTCTCCCTCTAGTCCTTAGTCTTTGTCTCCTTCAACTCATGCATCCTTCATTATTGAATCCATTTAACCCTAAGTCATTGATCCTAATACCTCAAGCGTTGAAGTAGAACATGATCCAAATGCTCTCAAACACTTTGAATTGAATCCCTAACTACTAACCCTAGCTTAAGAACTAATCCTACTAACCCTAATTGTTGTTGTCAGCTTATGCTACTACATCATTAGTGCAACATTGTTTGGTTCATTAAGAAGTTGGATAATGATTAAAGGCATTAATTGAGTGAGTTATTGTTTTATTGTATTGAATGCCAATGTTATTCTAGCATTTATTGAAGAAGTGACATTACTTTCATTTCCATATTTATAAACATTGACTTCGTCAATATTTATTGCTATATATATTTATCAGATACTCATATGAAGTAATAACCCATTGAAATAGCTTGCACATATCGGTTTGTTGTTGCTTTGTTCCAGGCAGGTACATTTCTTTGGGGGTTTTACTCCACTATTGGCTATTTAGCCGAGAATATCTGATTAGTGGTGAATTTTGAAGGGGGAAACATATTCTTATTATGCTTGAGCCTCCTCAAAACCCCAGGTCACCGGGGACGTCTCCCCTAGGCCTAACCTCCTTAAAAAGAAAGAACCATCCCTGTTCCTGTTACGCCAGTTTGGCTCTCTATCTTATAGCCTTTTATACTTGCTACAAACTGTGCGACAACAATACCAATTATTAATCCTTTAAAAAACAAAGTATATTCTTTTACTTATTCAATCATGTTCATCTATTCATCATAAATATATTACTGTATCACAAACATTAACATTCATCAATGCATAATAAAAAATTATAAACACATCTACACAATTCACAATACACCAATATTTACGTCGAAACCCAATGTGGAAGAAAACCACAGAATGATTTTCTTATATTTCAAGGATTACATTCAAGGAAGAAACAACTTCCAATTCTCCAGCTACAACTGGAAGGAGGCTCCAACCATCTAGTTTCTCAGGCTACAACTTGAGGGAAGCTCCAACTCCCCAATTCACTGGCTACAACCAGAAAGAGGCTACAACCCCCTATGTTCTCAAGCTACAACCTGAAGGTGGCTACAACCAGCTATCCTTTCCCCACCCAACCGCCTTGAAATATAAGTAGAATGATGGAACCACTATCACACTATCACTATGAGATATACTTTTGTAAACCTATACCAATCAACCTGCACCAAACAACTTGTAACAACATTAATCAACTTGTACCATAAACAAATTCATCAACCATGCACCAACATGCACCTCAACCTATACCATAAACAAGTGCATCAACCATGCACCAAACCTATACAAATAACGTGTCACAACAACTTGTCCAAACAACTTATCACAACAACCTGTCTCATCAATCTTATCAACCAAATCAGGTCTACTCACCAAGATCAATCACCAAGACAACTCTCAACATTGTGCATCACAACAACTCATAATCATCACCAAGATAAATATGTGCTTCCAATAATATACCAAGACAATTATGCTACATCATCCATAAACCATGTGTCAACAATACTACTAACAAGTGCTTCCAACCATGTGCCAAGTATGTACCAATCATACATCAACTATGACTCATCAAGATGTACCAACATCATCAACTATACACCTCATGTATGTGCCAACTCATCAACTATTTGTCTCAACCATGTACCCAACATGTACCTCAACCATATACAAAATACATATACAAGTATAACCATCAAAANNNNTCTAGCAATACATCACACTATCCATAACCAAATACCATAAACCATTACATCAAACCATGTGCCACAACCTCACTGTTATACAACCTCTATCTGTAACATACCTCAACCAAAATCCCTCATCAATTTCATCATCCAAATATTATATGTAACTTTGTAACATACTTGGTGTATATGATCACATACCTGCAAACCTTAACTTTAACAACAAGAGACTAGCATTTTCATCAAACTTTACTTTAGTCTCACATGACTAATTTTGGATTAGTCAACAACCCTAACTTGCAACAATCATAACTATGTACCTTTAATGAATAAAGATCTAAAAATAGTACACAATGTTCTTCAGTGTATTTTATGCAATTCCTCTAGGTTTCACTACCTGGAACCTCTCAGAAAATGAGTTATAGAAAAAATGGCATACCTTGTTGGATTCCAGATTATTCTAGAGAGTGAACTTGTAGAGCGTTCCCCACACATAATATTTGTTGTATGGATTTGAAAATGGTACACAAAATACTACAGACTGTAATATAACCAATACATTTTGTCTTACTGAATCTGGATCTGTTATGAATAAGTTATGACGTTTTTACCCGAAACACTTGTTTTAGACAAGTTTCAAGACAAGCCACAAACCATGTTTTCCAAGGAGTGTAACTCCCAAAATACAACGACCTACAAGATGAAATTTTTATCACAATTACTTGGATATGTTTCCTCAACGACCTCCATATTTTGTTGTTCGAATCATTGTAAAAAACAATTTATTGCGAAAATGGTGAGATGACCTGTAAATAACATACCTTAGAAAGCATCATCAAAAGACTTTATCCTCCCTTGAATTTTGGCCTTGTTTACTTCACCTTCCCTCTAAAATTATCCTTAGATATCCTTTGGTTACCTCAGTCACTTGTAGATATTCAATATTATCAATGGATACAAATGGGAGACCCTTTCTCTCTTATTTATACTCTCCCAGTAGCTTCCTCTAGAAGTATCCACTTAACCACTTTGTCCACTTAGCCACTTTGTCCACTTAACCAACTTTGTCCACTTAGCCACTTAACCATTTTTTCCACTTAGCCACTTTTCCCAGTTAACCAATTTTGTCCACTTAGCCACTTTGTCCAATTAACCATTTTGTCCACCTAGCCGCTTTGTCCACTTAACCAACTTTGTCCACTTATCCACTTAGCCACTTTGTCCACTTAACCACTTTGACTATTTTATTATTTAAATAATTTCTCTTTACTCAAACGTTCTTGTTTCAACTAAATTTTATATAATTATTCAATTCGTAGCTTCTTTTCCCTTAACTAACTTCTTGTTGCAACCACTTTGTTATTTAATTTATTTCTTGGTCAACCAATTTGACTATTCAATTTTCTCATCACAACTACTTTACAATAATTGCCAAACTCACAACTTCTTGTTGCAACTAATTTATTTTTAATTATTTTCTTAATGCAACAACTATACCCATGATTAACTCCTAGTTTCATCCAATTTGACTAGTCAACTTCTTCTAGGAGTTTCTAGAGTAATTTGAATTCTTTGACCTTTTAGGGGCTTCTAGATAACTCATGAGGGTTCTACAACTTCCTATGGCCATAAATCTCTAACTATGAGAAGTTATGTGGCATTCAACATATCACCAGAAATGTCATGACATGTACTATCCATCTAGAATAGTCTTACCTATAAATTCATTGATATTCATTCTTTTATACCTTAGAGAGACTTGGGTCCCTTACCCATGCCTTTGTACTACCATAATTCGCTACCAGGCTTATCCAAGGGTTTACATCAATCACTAAGGGTTGACATCATTATACAACATCACTCTCCAAAGGTTGACATCAATGAAAACCAACAATCCATACCAATTGTCCATCAACCTAATCCAATTGTCTGACAATCTCCCCCTTTGGCATTGATGGGAACACCAACATTGATGGAAACACTTAGTCATGATAACATTCATGCTTATACTCCTCATCAATGTTTCTATCTCTCCCCCTTTGACATCAATGGAAAAGGGTATCTCCCTTTGGGGCTACTCCCCCTGACTGAACTCTCCCTGGGGTTGCTCCCCCTATCTACATGCCTTTGATTTTTCTTGGTGTTTATAAGCCTCTGATTACCTCTTTCTCCCTTTATATGAATAATATCTCCCCCTTTGACAAAGGGTATCACTCTCATGCAACACTGAAGTTATATCGCCCATTCTTCCCTTGTGACAATCTCTCCCCTTGGAAACATGCCTTTGTTCTCTCTGTCTGACAACTTATCTAAATTATATTTATACCTATCTTTTTGGTTCTGTTTCTCTCTCTTGGCTTCTCTTCAATATGTTGTGTAGAAAAAATATAAGTCTTCTTGTACCTGTTTCCTTTTGGAGTTATTTTCCATTGGTGTTTCCTTGTGTAATCAAATGACATATATGAAAAACATTCAAGAATAAGCCTTCAAATATTCTTATGTAATTATCATCCATTATGATAATGTTCATTTTTCTATGAACCACTCTCTGAACCAATCTATGAATCCATGCTCTCACCCACTGTCATATATCTTTCCAAACCTGCTAAGTGTTCTTACGAATCCATCTATGTTCATACTATCCAGGACTCTGCTACACAACTATCCATGATTTTGACTCATATGTCACTGTACTATCATGAAGTATTTACTACTACAACTGATTAATCTATCATATTGTACTTCTTCTAACTGACTGATCTGAATTTGTCTACTCAAATTCTGCAAGCTGCTTGAAGGATGGTTCTCTGGTTTGTCTCAGCTACCGCATAGACTCCTCTTGTATATTATTCATTTTACATGGGAGTCTCTAGGCCATATGGCTCAGAACAATTCCTTCTCTGATGAAGATTCATCATCATCTTCATCGATAGATTCATCATCTCTCTGAGCTCCAACTTCTTTCTTTCTGTCTATGGATTCATCTTTCACTGGAATACTTGAAAGTACATTCTTTTGAACTTGTTCCTTATTTACATGCCCTTCTTTTCTTTCATTTATTTTCCAAACCTTTCTGTGTCTGACATCTTTCTTTTTCTCTATAGATTTTTCTTCATCTCGTTTTATTGCCAATCTTGCGATCTTTGGGACCTGGTCTTTGTTAACTTGTTCTTCCTATTTTCTTATCCATAGTTTCTTATATCTGATATCAGTGTTCTCTTTCATGGAAGTATCGATCATGCTTCTACAATCATGATATATGTGTCCATAGTTATGACATTTGTAATAGTCAATGTTATGTGGGGCCACATCGACATTTCTTGCTTGAACATTTATTTTATAATCCTTGCAATTTGCAACCTTATGTCCAAAGTTAGTACAATAAAAACAATGACCATAAAATAAATTTACATACCTGGGAGTGACTGATCTTCTTTATGGTGTAGTCCTTCTAAATTTTTTTCTTGACTGATCATGATCATGATTGAAGATTATTTGTGGCTTGAACATGTATGGTCTTCTTGAATATGTATCTTTATTAGTTTTCTTAGATTCTAGTTGACCATGATTCCTTCCTTTGAGTACTTTTGCATACCTCTTACTCTTTTCTTCATCCTTCTTTTCTACCAACCTAGAGTGCTTCTCTTCATTCTCTACTATTGATGTTGATATTTTTGTCTCTTCAACGTTCTTGTTGAGCTTGACGATTTTACTTATCATTGTGAGAACTTCTTCTTCAAGCTTCTCAACCTCTTCTTCTTTCTTTAATATCTGATACGTCATGACTTCTTTTGTTCTCTTCGCTTCTTCAAGATGAATTTTTAATGTGATTATTTATTCTTCAATTACTTTCTCTTCTTGACCAAACTATGACTCAATATGGTTTAGATCATTAGTTCTTTCCTTAATATGATCCGCCAATATCTTCTCTCTCATTTCTGCTTCTTCCTTTTGTGCTACTATGTTGGCTTCCAAATATTGTTTTTGATATTTAAGATTTTCTTCGATATTTATGGCTTCTTCTAGCCGAGTTCTTAAGTTCTTGATGACTTGTTGGGTTCTTAAAAAATGTGAACACTTTCCTTTTGTTTCATCAATTATTTATTGAGTGACTTGTTTTATTCTCTTTCTTTTCTTAGTTCATCTACAACAGTGATCAATTCTTCTTCATAATTGTCTTCTTTTTTAATTATTTTTTCTATCTCATTTCCTTCATGGCATTCCATTTCAAGATGTCTGTGTTTTTCACAATTAAAGCAAAACAACATACTTATGTTGATTATGTACTCTTCATCTTCCGAATCTCTTTGACATGGTGAAAATATTTCTTCTTGATATGTACCTACATCTTCTTTGGCATTTTCTGAATCTGTGATGGGTGAAGAATATATATCATGTAACTTATCCCAAATTTCTTTGGTTGATGAACATTTACCAACATTTTCTCTTACTGGATTAGTAATCCTTCCCAGATGAAATCCATTGCTATTTTGTTATTCTTCTTCAATTCCTTCTTGGTTGCAGTATTTTCCCTTTTTGAACTATCATATCCTGTGCCCTTGTGCCTATAAAAATACTTTCATCCTTCTGCTCCATATCTCATACTTTAAACTATTCTGACCATTAAACATTGGTACTCCATTCTCGGAATAATCCATGATCTCCTTCTAGTGGTTAAATTGTTTCTTGAAGGAACCCGCTCTGATACAAATTGTTGGATTACTGAGGAGGGGGGGGGTGAATCATTAATGAACAATTATACCAATTATTAATTCTTTAAACCACAAAGTATATTATTTTACTTATGTAAACCATGTCATTTTTTCATCATCAATATCTTACTGTATCATAAGTATTATCATTCATCAGTGCATAATAAACAATAATAAACACATCCACACAATGCACATTACAACAATATTTACGTGGAAACCCAATGTGGGAGAAAACCACATAATTTGTTTCTTATATGTCAAGAATTACATTCAAAGAAGCACCAACTTCCAATTCTCCAGCTACAATTGGAAGGAGGCTCCAACCCCCTAGTTTCTCAGGCTACAACCTGAGGGAATCTCCAACTCCCCAATTCTCTAGATAGAACTAGAAGGAGGCTACAACCCCCTATGTTCTCCGGCTACAACCAGAAAGTGGCTAAAACCACCTATCCTTGCCCCATCCAACTGCCCTGGAATATAAGTAGAATGATGGAACCATTGTCACACTATCACTGTGAGATATACTGTTGTAAACCTGTACAAATCAACCTGCACCAAACAACCTGTAACAACCTGTACCAAACAATCTGTAATCAACATGTACCATAAACAAGTGCATCAACCATGCACCAACCTATACCTCAACCTATACCATAAAAAAGTGCATCAACCATGCACCAACCTACACCTCAATCTGTACCATAAACAAGTGCATCAACCATGCACCAAACCTGTACAAATAACATGTCATGACAATCTATCCAAACAACCTATCACAAAAATCTGTCTCATCAATATTATCAACCAAATCATATCTACTCACCAAGATCAATCACCAAGGAAACTCTCAACAATGTGCATCACAACAACTCATAATCATCACCAATATCAATATGTGCTTCTAGTAATATACCAAGACAAGTATGCTACATCATCTATAAACCATGTGTCAACAATACTACTAACAAGTGCCTCCAACCATGTACCAAGTATGTACCAATCATGCATCAACTATGACTCATCAATATGTACCAACATCATCAACTATACACCTCATGTATGTGCCAACTCATCAACTATTTGTCTCAACCATGTACCCAACATGTACCTCAACCATATACAAAATACATATACAAATATAACCATCAAAAGTTCTCTAACAATACATCACACTATCCATAACTAAATACCATAAACTATTACATCAAACCATGTGCCACAACCTCATTTTTATACAACCTCTATTTTTAACATACCTCAACCAAAATCCCTCATCAATTTCATCATCCAAATCTGATTTGTAACTCTGTAACATACTTGGTGTATATGATCACATACCTGCAAACCTTCCTTAACTTTAACAACAAGAGAGTATAATTTTCAACCCTAACTTGCAATAATCATAACTATGTATCTATAATGAATAAAGATTTGGAAATAGTACATAATTTTTTTCAGTGTCTTTTGTGCAATTCCTCCAAGTTTCACTACTTGGAACCTCCCAGAAAAGGAGTTATAGAAAAAATGGCATACCTTGTTGGATTTTGGTTTATTCTAGAGAGAAAACTTGTAGAGAGTTCCCCACATAGAATATTTATTGTATGGATAATAAAATGATACACGGAATACTAGAGACTGTACTCTAACCAATGCATTTGGTCTTACTAAATTTGGATCTGTTATGAAGAAGTTATGATGTTTTTACCCGAAACACATGTTTTAGACTAGTTTCAAGACTAGCCACAAACCCTATTTTCCACGAAGTGTAACTCCCAAAATACAATGACCCACAAACTAAATTTTTTATCACAATTACTTGGATATGTTTTCTCAATGAACTCCAGATTTCACTATCTGAATCATTGTAGAAAAAGATTTATTGAGAAAATGGTGAGATGACCTATAAATAACATACCTTAGAAAGCATCATCAAAAGACTTTATCCTCCCTTGAATTCCGACCTTGTTTACTTCACCTTCCCTCTGAAATTTGCCTTAGATATCCTTTGGTTCCCTCAGTCACTTGTAGATATTCAATATATGCAATTGATACAAATTTGAGACCCTTTCTCTCTTATTTATACTTTCCAAGTAGATTCCTCTAGAAGTATCCACTTAACCACTTTGTCCACTTAGCCACTTTGTCCACTTAACCAACTTTGTCCACTTAGCCACTTTGTCCACTTGACCAATTTTTCCACTTAGCCACTTTGTACAATTAACGAAATTTGTCCACTTAGCCACTTTGTCCACTTAACCAACTTTGTCCACTTAGCCATTTTGTCCACTTAACCACTTTGACTACTTTATTATTTAAATAATTTCTCTTTACTCAAAACTTCTTGTTGCAACTAACTTTTATACAATTATTCAATTCATATCTTCTTTTCCCTTAACTAACTTCTTGTTGCAACCACTTTATTATTTAATTTATTTCTTGGTCAACCACTTTGACTATTTAATCTTCTCATCACAACTACTTTACAATAATTACCAAACTCACAACTTATTGTTGCAACTAACTTATTTTTAATTATTTTCTTAATGCAACAACTATACCCATGATTAACTCCTAGTTTCACC
>ML804515.1:105701-117040 GCA_009831015.1 Picea engelmannii | reverse complement strand
TTATTTTTATTTTATTCATTGGATTAATCCCCATTGTGGATTAATCATGTCGGTAATTGTATTAGGACCAAATCCCCTTTTGCGGATTGGTCAACAGACAATTATAATAGGCAGAATAAGAAGTCGGCCTCAACAGTTATTATTGAGACCCATAGTTAAATTAAAGGTGGGTTTACCCACCCATAGTGAGAGGTTGGCCCTACCAGTGAAGACCTTTCACACATGCCAGTCTTGTATATATAGGGAGGCTAGCACCTCACTATATCACACAACTCACTTGCTCATTCTTAAGTGGAAAGTTGCAACTTACCAGTTGGAGAGAGGGAGAAGAGTGGCACATCTTTTGGAGAGGATTATCTGTATTGATTTGAGTTATCTCTTGACATTGTATTGGAAATTTATGATAAGGAAGTTTTTGCTGGGTTTTCTTCCCCTAGAGGGTTTCCCAGGATAAATGTTATGTCTCTTGTGAATGTGTATTTCTTAGTGATCTTGTTCTTATGTTGCTCATATCTATTGAAATGAAAAGAACTATAATAATGGCATAAAAAATTAACAAGAAGTAGCAGTACATATTTGTGATGTGAATGTATGCTAAGTGCAAGAAGAGTCTGTAAGTTCTTTGTGCATGAATGTAAGAGACTTACAAGAGCTAAGTGTAGGTCCTTGTAGCAGATTGTGGAAGGCTTAGTGTTGTAACGCAAGGAAGAAGGATCTAGCAAGCTGTGCAGATCTTCTATCCTGTGCGGAGTAAGGGTTTTGAGGCTCTGTGCTTGTAACGAATTGACTGAAGACAATAAAGAACAAGAGTTGGTGGATGTAGCCCCAGGGTGGGGGCGACCCACATAAATATTGTGTTATGTTGCTTTGTGCCTTGTCTTGATGTGTTCACATGTTATTTGCTAAGTGATTTGATATGTTTAGATAGATCTACTTATGATTTGTGCTTATGATATGCGAGAATGTTAGATTTGATCTATATGGCCATGCTTAGTTCTTAATCTGCTCGATATGATCTATATATCTATGCTAAGTTCTTAAATACATTAGATTAGTGTGGATGTTACGAAGCCCTATTTTATCAGTGAAGTGGATATTGATTGCATATTGAGGAACTGACGGTGCTAAGTGCTTTATTAAGTAGTACAATCACATATATGTGTCCCAACTAAGGTTACAGATACCCGAGTCTTGCAAACACCCCTGCCTCTACCTCGTGCGAGACTTCATCTTCTGCGCAGGTGTTGCCAAAAGGGTTGGTAGTTAGGGATTTGTTGTGCGTTGTTGTAGTGTTGAACCCTGGGTCTGCCCCTGTGCCAACAAATGGTTTCGTTGCTGGGACCTAAAACTGTGATTGCTGGGAACTGAGAAAGAAGAAGCTTTGTGAAAATATTCGACATGATATTGTGAAAGTTATGTGCATAGATATGTTCCCTAGTGCACAGTATCCTACTCGATTTATAAAGCTCTGTGCTAAAGAAAGAAGCTCAATATGAAGAAAGGAGGTCGGATATGAAGGAAAGAAACAAGATCTAAAAGCTTTGTGCTCTAAGAAAGGTAAAAGTGAGAATTTCTGATTAAAAGAGGTAAGATCTGCAAGCTATGTGCTCTGATAAAAGGTAAGAATAGTTAAAAATTTTAGATCTGGAAGCTTTTTGATCTGTAGAAGTAAGATAAGTGGAATTTTTTGTTTCTAAAGTATGGATCTAGGTATGTTTGATAGGTTATGTCCTAGCTTGAAAACTAGGGTAGTAATAGATTAAAGAAGGCTTGATATGAGTAGATATGATAAGAATAGTGAAATATATGTTATACCTATGCATATAAAGAATGTTTGGACTAAAAAATGGATGCAGGATCCTAGAAAGAATTTTTTGCAGGTTAGCTACCATGATCCTAGTGCACAGTACCAGAAAGGATGGGGATCATTTAAAAGAAAGAGAGGATTAACCCTTTGTTATAGTTGTAGAATACCGGGACATATTGTTAAGGAATTCCTTGGGAAAAGACCTGGTTGTCTTTGTTGTAAAGCTATGGACCATGAAGTGTTGGATTTCCCTAGAATGATTGCTAAGATGGAAGAAATGAATCTGAATAAAGAAAACCCTAAGACAGATCCAAAAATGGCAGAACCCCAGGAAGAATTAGAGAAAGTATGGTTAAAAATAAATGAAACCCTGAATGACCATCGACATGTCAGACTATCATAGATCTTCAAGGAAAAAGAATGCATTGAAGTAAGAATATGAGACTTTGACATTGACTGAGTTTTGGATGAAGAAACACGGGTGAATATCACGACAAAAAGAACTTGGTAAGACATAGGGAAACCTGCTATGATCCCTTCATTAGGAGGAATAGGACTATTCAAGGGAAAGTTGATAAACCTATGTGTGAAGCTCGCTCGCATACCTATGAACGCTAATGGAACTTCGAAAGAAGAAGATTTTGAGATTATTAAATTTGTTGAAGACATCGCCCCATTTACCATGTTACTAGGAAAACCTTGGATTGATAGAGATCAAGCCAGACAAAAGGAAGAAGAAGAGGAAAATATTTCATGACCAGAAGTATCGCACACTTGATTGAAGAACAGGAGAGAAGATCGAAGCTATTTAACACTAGCAACCCAAATTTTGAAGCTAAGAGAACACTAGAGGATCGACATAATACTGAAGTACCTACCCCAGACAAATATGAAGTATTATCCAGGAATCCTAGAGAAGAATCTCAACATCGCGAAGTGACGATGACCAAAGAAGATAAGAATCAGAATGGAAAAAGGAATACCGAGATGAAGCTCACTAGAAAAAAGGATAGAAAGTTAAGTAAGAAGAGAGCTAAGATCGAAAATTTGCAAAAGGTTCCAAAGGGAACTTCGTAGATAGAAAATTTGCAGAATTGGAGCTTCGTTGGGATATCAGAATAACGACACATGACACTTTTCCATGACGAAGCAATATAGCCATTGGGGACATTATAACCGTTCAATCGATGCTCTGAATAGGAAGAAAGGAAATTATGGTTCGTCATCAGACCGTTGGACCGGGCCATAATGGACCAAACAAGAGTTAATGGAGGTTCATACCCATTGTAAGTGAAACATTGTCAAGTTCCCTATTTATCCCGCCGTGCCACGCACCAAGAACAATTTTTCCAATTGAGAATTTGAGCCCATAGACTAAGCCGAGTTTATACAGTGATCACCATGCTCTTTCTCTATATATTAGTAATGTGTCTAATTTGTTCCCCAAACCCATGATTTTTCACCCCGAGTGCATATGTCAGAAGAATTGAACGCCGCAGAGAAAGTTGTTGAAGAATTTTTAATCGACCGGATGAATGAAAGAGTCATGTCAAAGAGAGGATTATCCACAGGTGTACAAGCATCATCCACGAGAGGCTTTCCAGCCTCTCCGTCAACTGCTCGAGCTGGACCATCCTGGCCAGCCAATGAAAATTGAACCAAGCACATAGACGATCTCGCGAATGCTAAGTTGATTCCAAGAATTTTACCCACCTACCTACCACCTCTGAGCGATGCAATCAATCAAGACAGTGTGCCCAGAGAATTTGAGTACACTTTGGTCACTGCATACCTCATGAAAGGGATATGTGCAGTTCGTACATATCAAGAAAATATTGCGGCATTGAAGTTTAGCGACTTTAACCTCGACGATAGGAAGGTCTACAACATGCTTGCCCCACATAAATACCTGACCAAAAAAAAAGTAAAGAACTCGAAGATAGTTCCCCAATCATGGACTATGAACCTCGCGCAGTCCACACTGCTCAATGTCATGAAGATTCCTCACCTCGGAAGGCACCAAGAAGTGAATGCATGTGTCAATATGTTGTTGTCATGTTACCATGGAAGATACTTGTGGTTAAACCATCGTATAACAATGGATCTGACATTGATCAATCGGATCACCGGGCTTAGCATGCAAGGATACGACCCATAGGATTTCTATCCTGGAAAATCCATGGACCGCACTCTCACACAAAGGATCAAGGAAACTTATGGAGATGTTGAGAAGAGAACACAGGGCTACAAGGTAGATTCTATCCAGAGTGGTGTAGTGCACCTTGCCTGTCAGCTAATCACAGGAAAATTAGTCCACAAGAATTGACCCACTCAAGTGACTGGTTTTGTAGTCGACCTCGTAGGAAAGTGTGCAGAGGGCCTACAAATGAATTGGGTGAAGTACCTGGTGAACCAGTTGGAGCTAGACTACAGAGAAGCGCAAGATAAAGGATACAAGTTCCACTTCAGCTAGCTTCTAATCCTGATCGCTTTCATCACATGGGAGATGTCGGAAGGTGTGACCTTCCTGGACACTGAGCCCTTTGAACCTCTGGCTGTGAAGTTCAGTACAATGTGGTATTCTAGTGACATGAACAAGCAATGGCAGTCAAATGTAATGTTCCATACCTATTACAACCAGCTAAAGACATCCATCCAGTCCGAGCCTCGCATCACGCCAAATACTCTCCACAGGTTTCGACCTTTAATGAAATTTAGCGCAGACCACCATTTCATTTATATTACAGCGTGTGCTAACAAGAACAAGCAACAACTTTAGTCTTACTACAAGCTGACAGAGGAGGAATTAGAAGAGATTACTAAAGAATGGTCAGAATACCTCCTCATTCTAGTAGATCCTGCGGAGATGTCCGACATTGACAGTCTATAAGTAACGCATGATACACCTGGACCCATCAAGACAAAGAAAAATGAAGAAGCCCAAGATGTAAGTAGTACCTCAACAAATACTACTTCCATCTCACCTGAACAAGGATGAGATGGTGAAGAGATAGATGGCACAAAAGTTGAATAGAAGAAAGGTGAGGTTACACCACCTAGAGACGAGGAGGATCCCTTGAAGAAAAGGAAGCTTTCACCCCCGAAGCCTTCTTCTCGGAAGAAATCGAAAGCCTCCATGACAAAAATGTAGACTACCCTCACCTCAGATGACTTTGATTTCTTCGTAGCAGCCCTGAACGATGCTTCGTTGGAGATAGCAGAAAAGAAAGAGGCTAAGAAGGAGGAGATATACAATCAAATTAAGGTTGAACTTCAAGGGGTGCAACAGGCACTACAGTCCAGCCGTGCAGTTTCCACTGCACCTATGCCATTGGAAACACCAGAATTGGGAGACGAGTCAGATCAACTCCACAGAATTGTTGATACATTCGAAGCTCACCTTCGACAAACACAGGAGGAAATAGTGCAAGCCACTCAGGCTTTAACACAAGTACAAGAAGAGCTTTTAGAGAAATGCAGTACTGCAGAACGGGAAAAACTTTCTCTCCAAGCAAAGTGGGATGAAGAAAGAGTCTAGCTGTAGAAATAAAAGGAACAGTTGTTCGCGGAGCAACTCAAAGTAAAGGAAAGGGTCAATAGAGCACTTCACTCTATGACAGTTATAGAAGTAAAGGCCAAAGAGAGAGTCCCACAGCAGGTGGCACAACTTGAAGAAGTGATTCAACAACTACAGTAACGCATAACATATTTGGAACTACGGGCAGTGCCCTAGACCTTGCAATATGTAAGAGACCAAAGGGAAGAAACCACCAAGAGCGCAGTTGAGACACTGAAGGCTCTTTTCAGGGAGTGTAAGAAGCTGAGTAACCATAGTGCCCAAACATATGAGAAGCTCACTGAGAACCCAGAGTTACAGGCACTGGAGTCGCAACTCCAGGAAGCAAAGCAACACACAAACACACTACAGGCACAATTGAAGGCCTTGTCAGTTGTAGACAGAATGAAGAGATCTCAAGAGCAATGCACTGCCCAACAACATATTCATATGATCTAGAGAAAAGTTATGGAAAAAACTCAATGGCTCCAACCTGTGCAAGATAAGGCCTATCATATATTTATAGAGGTTGAAAGCCGAGGAACAGAGATAGAATAAGTTGTCACCACAATAGAACAACGCCTAGAAGGGCCAGTAAATGGCACAGTGATCCAAGAGTTCACCGAGCAAGAAGCCATATCAAAGAAGCAAGTCGAAGTAGCTCGAGCCAAACTCGAGGTGAGTGTTGGGGGCATGTTGGCCCTTGACCAAGTCTTTGGGATATTCTTAATCATGTTGACCTATTTTGGGACTTCGACAGCCTATCGAAGGAGGATCGGAAGACGAAGAAGAGATCATGGGATCTCTGCCCCTTTTTGGGTCCTTTTTGGGATGTGGGAATATGTAATGGGAATGGGATATTGACCCATGGGTTTACCCATGCTTAGGCCTATTTTGTATATATAAATAGATGCTTAGGATAGATAGAAGTAGTGGTACATATTTGTGATGTGTATGTATGCTAAGTGAAAGAAGAGTCTGTAAGTGCTTTGTGCATGACTATAAGAGACTTGCAAGAGCTAAGTGCAGGTCCTTGTAGCATATTGTGGAAGGCTTAGTGTTGTAACACAAAGAAGAAGGATCTAGCGAGCTACGCAGATCTTATGTCCTGTGCGGAGTAAGGGTTTTGAGGCTCTGTGCTTGTAACCGATTGACTAAAGACAATAAAGAACAAGAGTTGGTGGACGTAGCCCCAGGGTGGGGGTGAACCACGTAAATATTGTGTTATGTTGCTTTGTGCCTTGTCTTGATGTGTTCACATGTTATTTTCTAAGTGCTTTGATATGTTTAGATAGATCTACTTATGCTTTGTGTGTATGATATGCGATAATGTTAGATCTGATCTATATGGCCATGCTTACTGCTTAATCTGCTCGATCTGATCTATATACCTATGCTAAGTGATTAAATACATTAGATTAGTTTGGATGATGTGAAGCCCTGTTTTATCAGTGAAGTGGATATTGATTGCATATTGAGGAACTGACAGTACTAAGTTCTTTATTAAGTAGTACAATCACAAATCTGTGTCCTAGCTAAGGTTGCAGACACATGAGTCTTGCAACCACCCCTGCCTCTACCTCAGGTGAGACTTCATATTCTTCGCAGGTGTTGCTGAAAGGGTTAGTAGTTAGGGCTTTGTTGGTGCATTGTTGTAGTGTTGAACCCTGGGTATGCCCCTGTGCCAACAATGAGGGTCCTCCTTGGTTGGTTGCATACTAAGGATGGACAAGGGAGACAGTAAAGGTGAAACAAAGAAAAACAATAAACCATTCAATGAACAATATTTTGCCAAAAGTTTAAATCTCAAAATATCATTTCAAGCATTAAACATGTACCAAAAACACATTCATTCCCACAGGTTGTAACAAAAAAAATCTTCATCAAAGCCTAGTTGTTATAACAGGTTGCATATTAATAAAGACAAGTTATACAATAGTTGAAGGGAAAGAAATGTACTTCACACAAATCAAAACAGTATTCAAGATAAGAAACACATACGAATTTGGACACAAACACATTGTCATCAATAGTATCTTCACCAGGTAGAGAGATTTAATCCATGCGTAGAATGGGTCCAAACACTTGTTGTATTGATCTTTTTCTCCCTAAAAACTAAACCCTCAAAACATTCAAAAACTTCATATTTATAAGAGTTGTAGAGGCTCTCGTCCATCTGGGACTGAGACTTAACTCTACACTACTAGTTGTAAAACAAATTTTAACTTAACTAGAAACTATTGGAGTATAGTAATGTATACTTCATACTTGAATTAATAAAAAATAATGGTTCTTATCACACATAAAATACCACTTATTATTATTTAAACTTAAGAGTCTTGAACTAAACAATTAAAAAATGTTATTTGCGATAAAATTAGACTGATGCATGCACTGGAGTGAACTAAGATCTGAAACAAAATGACTAGGAGTGATAGAACCAAGTTTTTTATTGATCATGGGCATGCATGCACATTGTTGGAGGCCACTGGAGATAACTGAATGTATTGGTAGTGAAAGAAGTAAATCATCTAGTGTTTTCCCGGAGTCTCTAATATTCTTTCTGTAGTCTGGATTATAGTTTCACCAATTCTAGTTTGGCGTTGCAGGGTATGGATTCTGGAACTTCTGTTATGTACCTATTGGCTATCGCCGAACTACTACCAGATGGGAAATATGATGACATGGAATGGATCGACACTCCCTGGTTTGGCGCCCCTTTCGAATTTTAAAATATGCCATTAACGAAGATAAGCCATTCCATGATTTCAACATTTGGGAGTTTTGGAGCACAAAGCATTCATATCTCTCGAAGGCCTGGAGTCTTTAACCACCACTTATGCTAATTAACAATATATTAAGACTTTAATCATTAAATATTTCAGGAGTTTTGGGACTGTGAATGCTGAGTTTGAGAATATCCCGAAGTGACATGGCAGTTCGGGACCCACTTCGATTGTTCAGGGGTTCGAAGAAATGTGCTTTCTTTGATTTGAAATCCCCCAGAGTGCTAATCTCCCAAAGTGATAATCATGTTTATCTTAATTAACCCAGGATTATCCTTTAATCATTTGGAATTCAGGAGTTTGGACTTCGACTCTTTTGGAGCTCCGACACTTCCGGGCCCCGATACTTCGAGGGTTTGCGATTGTCTTGAAGTAAAACCTCTTGGATGGTTGATCCTAAGGATCTGATGTGGAAGTCTGATGTTTCATATCGTTGACGTGTCACATGAAGAAGGGTGACATGTGTCACTCAAAATAGTACAGATGACGGACCCAAATATTATTAAAATAAGTGCCACGTGTCTCAGTTGATGGATGCCACGTGTCTCAACTAATGGATTCCATGTGTCATGATAGAAGATTGTCACATGTCTCCAACTCATCAATGCTTCAGCTGATTGACACTTCATGGATTCAGATCTGACATGTCTGTGACGTCACTGTCGCTAACATGGTGTCGATATTTCCACGTTCGAGATTGTTTGAGTGTTGTGTTTGGAAATTCTAGAAGGAAGATTGTTGAAGCAATGTGATGGTTCGACATTCAGAAGTTTTTGACAAAGACAACTCTGGTTTTTCAATGTTGAAGTCACATAGTGGCTTATGTAACTCTTGTGATTAAACCTCGCGCAATTTCTGGAATCCCAAATGTGCGAGAGTCATTGATCTGGCGTCATGTTGGATCTCCACCTTTGAATTTTAACCTGTCTATTTGGCTTGAAATCTAAGCTTGAAAATGACTGCTCTTAATTTCTGCATTCTATTCACGAGCGTTCCATGTGCACACAAAATACTTGGTGGACCTATTGCACACTCAATCAATGGAAAAAATGATGACAAGTATTTCTAACCAAATCATGACATGAAATTATCCTTCAAGAAAACAGAAACAATTTGCACAAAGAATCAATCAAGAAAGATAACGATAAAAAACCAAGTCATTTAGTAATGGGATACAACTTAACCAACCAGAAGACGAATAATTTTGATGAAGTCATAGGGAAAAGAGGCAAGAGGGGCACGGGTGCAGAATTAGGCCTTAATAGTTTTGATGCCCTTCTGACGGACTCACATCTATATTTTGATGAACCCAATTCCAGTGGTTCGTCAAACTCCTTTTGTCTCACTCTCAATGAACGTACCCATCTATCAAAGGTCTTACATAATAAACTACCACATTGTAGTTGTGGAGAGATTTTACCAAACATATTTTCATTGCATCGGGTCTCACAAGTGAGACACTCATAGAGTTTTCGTTAATGTGGTGCATTGGGATGACACGTTTCATTTTCCACGAAACCACCATCGGCCAAGTCGTCTTCATTTTACCGACACCTTCCATGGTTAGTATGACATAGGAATGCACAATTACCATCGTAAAATCGACGTGGACTCCATAAAAATTGTGACCTTATGTGCAACCTCCTACATCGAAACAACAAATCTCCAAAGGGTGTAGCTCATTGTCAACCCAACAATATGGCACAGTAGATCCGTCATATTGATGATGTTATGGTGGGAAACTTCTATTGGAGTGGTGATGTATGATAGATCCAAGTCCATTAGAGTTGCGATGGATGGGTGGGAACATCCCATTCGAATATTTGTGTGTGTTCCACGAAGAACCGAGGTGTTAGAGGACCGACACCTATATAACAAAGTAAAAAAAAAATCAAATTGTTGTTGAACACTGCATTGGACACAGAGAGTAGATAGATGTGTTAGATTAAGAAATCAAAGAGGTTGATCCAGATGTTGATGAGCATGTTATCGATATATGATGATATAGATGATTAGTATTAGGGTTTATATTATTTCATAAAGCCCTAATTCAATCTTGTTAGAGCCTCAACATCTAAAAATGCATAGTCACACTTAAGAAATACATGTTTTTCTTTTAAACTATAATTTATGCCATTGTGAATAAATGCACACACCCAGGTATTTACACACCTATAGTTTGAGTGATTCAATTTTTTTTATGGTGTCTTAGATAATTTTACACCTTTCTACATATTTAGATTTTCATTTTCAAACATAAAAGTGGCTATTGTGTAAAAGAGGCAAAGTATACCTTGTAAATTAAGAGACCAAAATAGTAGAAAGTGACCTAATGGAAATGCACACCCATGCTTCTATATAGCTCCAAATTTAGTGATCTAATATTTGGGGTGAAGGTAATAACATTCTAAATCTATATGTTTCATCCAGAGTGCATTTTAAAATGGATAATGACATCTACGTTGAACCAAGATTCAACACTTTTTGTAAAATGGAGGGTAAAACTGTGTTACTATAAAATAAGAAAGACTAAAGTGGAATACATGAATGAGAAAAATATTGGTTTTTCTTTTAAACTGAAATTTCTTCATTTGTGCAAAATGCACACCAGGTTTAAAAAATGCACGCCCATGTATTAACACACCTGCAATTTGAGTGATTCAAGTTTCTGAGGTTGTCTTAGATAATTTTACACCAATATACATATTTATATTTTCATTTTCAAACATAAAAGTGGTTGTTGTGTAAAAGAATCAAAATCTCCCTTGTAAATTGAGAGACCAAAATGGTAGAAAGTGACCTAATGGAAATGCACTCCCATGCGTCTATATAGCTCAAAATTTAGTGATCTAAGATTTGGGGTGAATTTAATAACATTCTAAATATATGTGTTTCATCTGGAGTGCATTTTAAAATGACTAAGGACTTCTACCTTGAACCAAGATTCAAGACTTTTTGTAAAATGGAGGGTAAAATTGTCTTACTGTAAAATGCACGCCTAAGACTCATATGACCTCCAAATTTAGTGGTTCAAATTGTCGAGTTTTGATTTTATCATTTTACATATATTCATACTTTAGTTGTGCATTTTGAAACCTAAAATCCTCTAGTGTAGGTAAAGGCTAAAATATTCCTTGTAAATGCAAAACAAATGCATAAAAATGCCTGAAAACAGGGTATGATGAAAAAC
>ML804515.1:87727-102886 GCA_009831015.1 Picea engelmannii | reverse complement strand
ATTATAAATAATATGTTTTATATAGTTATATATAACCCCCTTAACCCCTAAATCCCCCTAACACCCTAGCCACTAAAGCCCTGTTGATCTATATGTAGCTTACTACCTATCTTCTTCTTATATATTTTTACTTAGATTTTTTTTTGAATTGTGGTGGGTTAGTTCAAAGCGGGTGTATTTTATTTCTAAAAACATTATGGATTATACAAAACACACCTCTTCCCCGCCGCATACAAATTGCACCTATACTTTAACTTTTTCTTGATGTATGGCGGGTTCCTGGGTTTGCGGACTCATGGGTTTACTTGATTTCCCTTTTAAGTCTGCTACCACCAAGACTTAACCATTTTCTTCATCTCTTTTACACTGCAGGTTTGCAAGTTCCCAGACTCGCAGACTCATCATCATATCTTGTCCATGCCCGCCACCCCACCATTTTGTTTCCCTTACCTTTGTTACATATTTCGACATCTATTTAATGTTATTCCTACGAAAAGTACTGCTAATTGAATTCTTAAAAGGTTGTTATTAATTGCATACTTCTCAAGGTAATATCATTTATTTTGTATTAACTTCTCCATCGAAAAGGAATTAAGTCATATTATTAAAGAATATTTTATTTCAATATTCTAAGGAATTATACGCAAAGTTCACCAGCTACACTAGAATGGCCATGAGAAAGAAACATTTTTGTGGAGACACATTAAACCTGTTTGCACGAGAAGATTATAATTTTCATGGGTCAAGGTCTTACTGATATTTCACAACATTTCCCCTACCAGAAAAAAATGAGAACAAGACTTGGAAATCAAGTATTTCTCTATATGGATGCATTCTCAAAGTTTTCGATTGCAAATATATAGTCTCTTGGTGCATCGATAAATTTATTCGAAATCGAAGGGAAATTATACTGCACAACGGATCCCATATCTCGTTAGCGCCTTCAAATTTCAGGAAGATGTTGAAATTACTAAAACTGACTATTACATTCAAAGGAGACGAAACTAGAAGCTTCCTTAAGCATAAGAATAACAGATTAAAGCTTCTGCAACAATACTTAGAATATCCTTCAACAATGCCAAAGGATATATCCATAATTCAGGTCAGTTCATTGAAAAATCCCTACCGAAAAGTAGCATGGATTTTTACTAGAATTACTGGACCAAAGTCCATGAAAAATAAAATTTCGATTGGGGAAAAATTGTTTCCACTGAAATTTATTCACAACTATCAAGTTTCAAAGACAGTAAGAAGTTATACATGTCATCCTACTTGATATTTTCTATTACTTACTTTCATGTCTTCAAGGGATTGAATATAGGGAAAAGGGTAAATTGTGATGTTGACCCGGTCACAATGTGGTATCGAGCCCTATGGAGGCAAAAGGTTGCTCACTATTTTTATGAAGTATAAAATGAATTTATATATATATTTAAGAAGTTGGTCTTTGGAGAAAATACATCTAGATTGTCATAGAAGCATTAACCTTTCTGGACAAGAAGGGGAAAATGGAAAAAACAAACAAATACAATATTATAAGGATCTATTTCCCTCATGAAAAGCCCCTTTATCTTAATTAATATGTTCTAGAAATATGATTTTCCGTTGAAGTGGAAAGACAATACAAGTCCTGGTTGCATTTATTTTATGAGAAAAAGAAGAAGCAGTTTATCCCACTACCTTGGAAGGTCGATGAAATTTTTCTAAGAGGAACTGCTAAAATTGATGAATATGTTGCACAATTTGATCAATATAACATGAAATTTGAAAAAGAGATTAAGGGATATGACCCTAATCATCTTTTTTATGATCACATGGTATCAGTTGGATTCAATAATACACTTATTAATACTTTTATATTTGGAGAAGAAGAAGGAGACAACCATGATCATTAGCCTGAATGCATTGAAAGGAAAGCATGTGATATTGAAACCATCATAAGTACCACAGACCAATATAAGAAGAAAGGAAAACCCTCTAATGAAAAGATTGCTTAGTCTCCTATTATTTCCCAAAAGAGCATGCTATCCAAAAATAATTCTCAGACTACAACATATCAATAGAAAAATATTCAATGAATAATTCATATGATGAAGGTGATAAAAACCCTCCTCATGGAAAATTGGAAAATTCCATAAATTGCAAGTAAAAAGAAAGATGACTAATTCTCAACAAGAAATCAAAGAGCACATACCTGAGAGTGAAATCCATATTGAAGACATGGATTTAGAAGTTGATATAGAAAATATACATTTCCCTGATGATGAAGAATGAGTATAAAAAAATGTACAATCTATGGCGGAACTCACTATTCAAGATGATAAATTTTCAGAAGAAGAATCATTTTCCGTACATAATGCTTTGTTTGATAAAAATTTAAGAAAAAATATTTTTGAAAGAACCCTTTCAAAAAATAAAAAGGGAAAAACTTGTTCTACATTTAACCTTAGTAAAATGCTTCCATCTGGAAGCATTAAGATTCATAAGGTTACATGAGATGTTATGGACATTTCAATAGATGATATTGAAGATGAGAATGCTAGACTTAAAGAAAGAATACAAGAATTATAGTTTACTCTAATGCCTACACTAATATTAGCCACCCTTGTTGCAACAATTCAACCTGGCAAGAATTTCTAGAAAAATCCACAATCAAGTATAAGATTGAAAGGGACCTCAAGCTTACTTGTTGCAACCGGGCATTATGTTGAACAAAATATTAAGAAAAGAACGTTTCTTATTTTAGATACATGGGATCTAGCAAGTAATTTTGTTTCTCTTGGTTCTGGGATTCAAAATACAAGAGAATATTTGTTGATAGTTTGGTTGTGATTGATGTCACACCTTGAAGAAGCCCAGACGATGTGGTCTTGGTATTACAAGTTGGATGAAGAATATGGATATGATGGACAAAGTAAATGTAGGAAAGACACTCATAGATGGATAGTACTTGTCATGTCATTTCTTATGATATGTGGAACACCATGTAGTTCTTCATGGTTAGGGAGATATGACTTTGTGAAATTGTAAGCCCCGAAGAAGTGGTCAAGAAGCCCCTAGTTGGTTACAAGTCCTTAATGAAAGGGTAAAGTTGTTGTAACAAGAAAACTCTAGAATCCCTAAATTAAGGGGAGGATTTACCTAGCACAAGTATATAAGCACCTCAAGAAGTCATTCACAAGGACACTCACACACTTATTCATTGCATATCTTTCTTATGATCTAGTGATCTTTTTGCTAAGGTTGTAGCATCATTTTCTGAGGTAGCAAAGGGAGGTCAACGAGGAAAGTTTCAAGGTTTCAGAAAACCCTAGTTTCTAAGGTATAAGTCAGTTACAGGTCATTCAGGGAGCATAAGTACACAAGATGCAGTGAAGGAAATGGCATATATACACGAGTTTTAGTGGACAAAGTCGTGTACATGTGAAAAGCTCATGAAAATTTGAGTAGATGTTGGTATGAGGTCCCTAGAATCCGAAAGGAAGGTTACAGGTCAGCATCTTACTATTTTAGGTCAACTTCAGAGGTATCGGTATGGTTGTATACTTGTTTTGATGGTTACTTCTTGTTATGATATGGTGTATTCTTGAGGCATACTTGGTATGGTTGGTTTGGTATTTGGATATGGTATATCTTGGTTGCTTGGTAGAGTGAGGAGCACTCTTATGTATCATTCAACACATGACATGGATCTTATATTTTTTTTTATCTTTGAGTTGATTGTATATGGTTGAGGCATATTCATGTTGTATGGTGGCATATGCACGAGGAGCATGCATTGGTTATTTGAGATACTTCATTGATGATATGGTATAGATTTGCATATGGTTGATGATATGGTATATGGAACATGTTATACATGGTTGATGCTCTGGTTCATGATTCATTATTCATTGTTGATGTATATTTTGGTTCATGATTGATGCATGAGATAGTATGTATATTGGTATACACTTGATGCATGGTATGGTATAGGTTTATTTGGTTGTTGAGCATATACAGGTTGATGTGACAGTGATAGAGACTAAGTGACAATGAAAGTGACATTGATAGTGACAGTGGTAGTGGTTGTGGTAGTGAAATTTGGTCTACATTTATATTACAAGGCAGTTGGACGAGGCAAGGATAGGTGGTTGTATCCACCTTTTGGTTGGATCCAGAGAACTCAGGGGTTTTAGCCTCCTTTTGTTTGGAGATAGATAATTCAGGGAGTTGTAGCTTCCTTCAGGTTGGATCTTCCTTCCAGTTGTAGCTGGAGAATCAAAAGTTGGTTCTTCCAATGAATGTATTCTTTTGATATATAAGAAAAGAATTTTGTGGTTTTCTCCCATTTGGGTTTCCACGTAAATTATGGTGTAATGTGTATCTATTTTGATGTGATGTTTTTTATGATTATATTATTGATGATATATTGAATGCTAATGATAAGCTGTTGAATATCGTTGAAGAATAAACTATGATTAAAAGTACTGTAATTTCTCATTACTAATTCACCCTCCCCTCTCAGTAATCCAACAATTGGTATCAGAGAAGGTCCCTCAAGAAGAAGTATAACCACTAGAAGGAGATCATGGATCATGATAGGATTGGGGTAACACAGTTTGATGGTGATAACTATGCATTCTAGAGCAGAAGAATGAAAACTTATATTCAAGCACAAGGATCCAATGTTTGGCAATCAATAGTAGATGGATACAAAGCACCTGCCACTCCCCTGACCGATATAGATGGAAAGAATATCGAAGAAAATGATTCAAGGGATAGAAATTCTATAGAGAATGGTGTGACTCAAGTGGTACATACAATATTATGCACTCTGATTCTACGAAATAAATGTGGGATAAACTGAAGACTATCTACGAAGGAGATACAAAAGTTAAGGAAGCCAAACTTAATATTTTCAGAGCCAAGTTTGAAAAATTGAAGATGAACGAAGATGAAAACATAGAAGCCTATTTTCTATGAGTCGACAAAATAGTAAACGGTATCAAAGGCTTGGGAGACAAGATAAAGGAACAGGTCATTGTGAAAAAGGAATTAATATCTCTACCAATGAGTTTTGATTCAAAAATCTCATCTCTAGAAGAAAGAATGGACCTAGATACAATAGCCATGGATGAGTTGCATGGAATACTCGCAGCTTATGAGATGAGGATAAAGAAGGACAATCCAGTCATGAAGGAAGAATCATTCAAGGAATCCAAGAAGACGAAGAAGAAAGACATACAAAATCCAAAGTCATATTGTAGCTACAACGATGATTCAAATTAATATGAAGAGGTGGCTAACTTCATCAGAAGGTTGAAAAAGAGAACCGACAACTACAAAGGTAAGATTCCATTTATTTGTTTTAATTATGATGGTGTTGGTCATTTTTCTAATAAATGTCCTTGTAATAAAAAGAAAAGAAATGAAGAAGATGATGACCCTAAAAAGAAAATTCAAAAGGGTGGAAGAAATAAAAATAAGTTTTTCAAGAAAATCATTTGCACCAAAGAAGATAGTTCTTCATAAGACAAAGATGAAGTCAGTGACAGTGATACAGAAAGAGTACTATTCATGGAAATAAAAGACTCTGATGATGGATTATTCAAAGAAAAATATGAAGAAGTGGAATTTGATTACAGAGAAGAATTGTTGAGTTCCATAGAAGTTATTAAAAGAGAAAAGAATAAAAACAAGTCACTCCAGGAAGAACTAATGAAGAAAGAAGAATATCATAACTCCAAAGAAGTCAAGTAGACAATCATGAAGCTAAAAATCGAAGCGGAAGAAGAAAAGAGGATTAAAGAAGCACATAGAGGAAATTTAGATGAAAAGGTAGAGATCATTGAAAAGTTAGAAGTAGAGATAGTCATTCTAAGAAAGGATGTTTAGAAGAAGGACGTGCAGAAAAAAAACACAAGTGTATTGGATAATATGATTAACAGTTAAAGAACTTACTATGACACATCTATATTGCGATACAATCAAACACAGATAGAGAAAGGTTCAAGCTCCAAAACAACAGAACAAGAAGCAGAACCAAGAAGCAATGCAGAAGTTGTCAGAGGTCCCTCGAAAGAAGAAGATAGAAAAACTCAAGGGGAATATTATAGAGGCACTACACCACCTAGAATATTCAGAAGTCAATATCAGAAGCAACCAACTATAGAAAGACCTCAAGAAGAAGAAGGATTTAGAAGAGCGACACCATTTAGAAGATCTTCCACTCCTAGGTATCAAACTATTTTTCTTGGTTCATATTATTCATTTTATAATTTTGGGCACAAAGTTGTAAATTGTAGATCCAATACCAAGAACAAAAGTAATTATGAGGGTTATACAAGAAAAATTTATCCAAGAATATATCATGAAGCACATAATAGAATCTACAACAGATTTGGATCATTAAGTGATGAGGTAGAATGATACAAGTGCAATAACTTTAGACATATGGCTAAAGATTACTGACTCATTGTTCCTCCAAGGGAACCAAAGAAGAATATCAACAATCATAATCAGGAACCACAAAGGATATGGATAAGAAAGAAAGATCAATTCAACACTAAAGAATGCAATCTTGCTCTACAAGATCAACACAAGAAACGTGGATGGTGTGTTGATAGTGGATGCTCAAAGCATATGACAGGTGATAAAGACAAGTTTCTGACATTGAAGAAGGAAAGGGATGGATCAATTTAATTTGGGAATGACAACTCAATCAAGACCATTGGAAAGGGGACAATCAATATTGAAAGTAAGGATTCCACAGAAGAAAATGTTTTGTTGGTCGAAGACATGAAAAACAATATGCTAAGTGTAAGCGAAATGTGTGATCAAGGACACTGACTTGTGTTTGATTTAAAGAAGTGTGAGATAAGGAAAGCATAATCATGTAGGTTGGTAGCTACAGTTGTAAGGATTCCAAGAAACATATATTTTCTAAATGAAATAGGAAAGGAAAGATGTTTCTTAGGAAAGGACGATGAAATTTGGCTATGGAACACAAGAATGGGTCACATAAATTTTGATAATCTTGTCAAAGTCAACAAAAAGGACTAAGTAAGAGAAATTATCGAGATGTCGAAGCCAAAAAACATTCTATGTAAGCATTTCCTAAGGGAAAATAAACCAAGACAAAGTTCAAGTCAAAGGAATACTGCAGAACAAAACCATTGGAAATTGTACATACTGATCTGGTGGGACCGACAAGAAAAAAAGGATTGCAAGGTGAACAATACTTCATGCTACTAGTTGATGAATACACAAGAATGAATGCAATTTTATTTCTAAAAAGGAAGTCAGAGGCATTCGAAAACTTCAAGACATACAAAGAGATGGTTGAAATTGAGACAGCTTTGAGAATCAAGTGTTTGATATCAGACAATGGAGGAGAATTTACATCAAAGGAATTCATGAAATTCAATTGACTATAAAGAATATGAAAATGAATTGTTCAAAATTAAATTCAAACAATAGGTGACCATTGCTACTTTGTGAGAGTATATTGAAGAATGATTAAAAAGGGACATAATCAAGATTACCGAGGGTCCAACGGAAGAAATTGATACCGGTCACATAACCACAACAAACAAAGATATAAAGGTGCAACAACAAGCAAATGAAGACATGAGAGATTCATCACAGTAAGTGTAAAGATCACATTTGTCCCCAAAATTCTCGCTTTCTAGATAAAAAATCATCCAGTTAAGTTTATTCTTTGCTTGAATAACATAACTAGTTTTTTATCCTTCTCTTCTTTTTCTTTCCAGGTTCACCCTTGCTCTTTCTTCAATTCCAGTGATTCCATTCTCTTCTTTTATTTTTTTTATGGCACACGAGATCCCCAATCCCATTCCTTCATGACAAATGATTTAATTTTCATCACACTGTAAAGACTTTATCATTTTTGAGAAAATCCCAGAGAACCAATTCGAGGTTAATTTTGAGTGTATATTTGAACTCTAAATATTTGAGGATAAGATATTTGAAATTGACTCTTCAAAATATTATTTTTGTTTTAATGAAAAACTCTTTTAAGGTTCTCTGATATATGGGCCATTTTTCTTCTTATAAATGTGATGAAAAATATTTCATGAATGTGATGAATGTGAGATATGTTATACATTTCTTATAATATATAATTTGTATATATTATTTTTGTCAAATTTACATCTTATGAGTGAAGTTTCCTGGTCCTTTTCATAGGAACTGTTGGTGTATATCTATCATTTTTATTTTTTAGCGATAAATATTTTGGATTTTTCTACATAACACTCTCCCATTTATATATATTGTCCCTAAAGAATTTCAAATAAAATATTTTAGAAAAAAATAAAGAGTACTACCTCTATAAAAATGCAGGGGGATTCATATCCCTGTGAGGTTGTGGTTTCAGTCTTAATAGACTAAAAAATCAATAGTTTTGGTGATCATATGGGAAACAAAGACAAAAAGTTGGTCTTAGACCATATTTATTTATTACTCAGCCTCAACCTGATCAACCCCAATTACAAATTGGATTAGGAAATCAAAGAAGCATTTTGCACCAATTGTATGATATTGTACTGACAACGGCCCAAACTCGTGAAGAATTAGAAAGATCTTGGAAAACTCTTTCCCAAGAATAAGAAAGAAATATTCCAAGAAGACAAGTACAAAGAAGAGAAAATAGAAATTGAAATTGGAAAAATATAAGGGCCCTATAACTAGGAGCAGAAGTAAACAATTTCATATTCCAGAAATTGAAGAAAATTTCTTTGAGGAAAAAGAAAAAAATATTATCATAGGTGATATAAATGAATATGTGAACCATGAAGAAAGGAGTGAAAGACAAATAAATCCAAGAAGAAGGGTTAGACATTGTCCCCTTAACCTTCAAGGAGAAAAACATAAGCATCCAACTCTTCCACAAGTAACATTACCAGTATTTTCAGGAGATGGAGCAGTAGATCCTAAAAGACATATGGATTTTTTTTTTGGACATGTGTGATTTAAATCTAATATAATATGATGATGTAATGGTGATATTATTAATTTATACATTGACTGGTCAAGCATATGAATGGTATACATATCTTCCTACAAGATCATATAGATCATTTGATGATCTGGAAACAATGTTTTTGAATATGTATTCTCCCCTGGAAGCATACCATACTCTTCTCACACAATTTACTCGAATATGTCTGAGAAAAAATGAATTTTTATTTTATTTTAATCTAAGATTCTATAATACATTGAATACAATTCTAGAGGAACATAAGACAATTGCTCCTATAGTACTTGGGTGTTACAAGAATGTGATGCCTTCCAATGTAAAACTTGTTATCAGAGCTTCTCAAATTGAAAATTTACATGCAATAATGGAAAACATCCACATAAATGGAAGATATTATGTTGGAAACATGATCTAACCTTGATATCATTCTTGTAAGGGTCCAAAGACAAATGGACAATTTGGAAATTTCAAGTCAAGAAGCTTCAAACTCAAAGAGAAATGAAGATACAAAAAAAAACATGCCATATTGAAAATTAAGTTGTTGTAGAAGGCCTTTTCAAAGAAATTATCCCAAATGTAAGGAATGATCTTACTACAACACAAGAAACTAGACAGAGGATGGAACTGGCTCAAATGAACTGAACCATCTGACAAATGCAAAATGAAATAATAAGATTAAGGAGAAATGAAAATTTTCCTCCTAATCCAAGAGTGCTTGTTCAAGAACAGAGGAATCCAATTCAACAACAAAGGATTAGGGGTGATGGTACCATCAATTAATTCATACAAATGGTTCCAATATCACCAAATCCAAATGTTGTAATATTAGAAGAAATTTTTGAAAATCAAGACATTAATCAAGAGGTTGATTTCATTCAAGAAGAAATTATTGAATCTATACAAACTGATGAATGTAAATCATCCATGTATATATTTGAGGAAAATAAAGAAAACAATATCTCACAAGATAATCTTGTGCAAACAAGAGCACAAGCAAATAAACCAAAAACAAAAGATAATTTGGAAAAGGGAAAATAAAAGGAAAACGTGGACAAAGAAAGAGAAAGAATAAGGCCAAGTGGAAAAGAGACCATTAAGCAACAATTGGTTTTAATTCAATCTAAAATTCCTCCATAGATGATATACAATGTAATAGACGATCTTTCAAAATTAAGGATTACTTTTTCATTCATGGAAGTTGTGAAAATTCCCCAGCAGAGGAAATATATTCCTAAGTTTTTAGATGAACCCATCCATAGAATGGAAGTTGTTGCATCAAGGTCAAGGAAAAAACAAAATAATCCAATAAACAAATCAAAAGGTAAAGTCCCTCCTTTATATCTTACAATATAAAAGCATGGTGTTGTCCTTCATAAATGCATGGTTGATACATGAGCCACAAATAATATCATGTCATTATCAGTGATGGAAGCATTGGGGATGAGTTGTACTAAGTACTATGAAACTAGTGAAATCATTTGTGCCATAGATTCAAGAACAGTCTCGACCTATGGAGAAATCAAAGATTTTTATTCTTGGATAATTGTTTCCCCACATATTACAATTGTATTCACAATCATGGTTGTTGATATTCCTCCATCTTATGGAGTGGTTAATGGAAGAGATTGGTCTGCCATGATTGGGGGGTATATCATGAATGATGGAAGTTGCATGATGTTACAAAATAAGGATGAAACAATGTTGAGATTTCCATGTGAACCAAGAAAACCTTTATCTTTTAAGAAAAAATATAATGAATTGATGGAAGGCTATGTCGATGTTGGCATAGGGAATTATTCCATGTTGTACCAAGGACAACAAGATGTCTTAGAAAATGGAGAAGAAAATTATTTTAAAGGATTTTGGAGGATGTCCTTCGATGGTGCATGTTCCAGTTCAGGGAGTGGTGTTAGAATTGTATTTAAAAATATTGATTCAAGTATACATCTACATGCCATAAGATTGGAATTTCCTTGCACAAATAATGAAGCAGAATATGAGGCATTGATCCAAGGAATGATTTTTGCCTTGGAAATTAAAATTGAACAGTTGATTATAACTGGTGATTATGAACTAGTTATAAATCATATTACTAAAAAATATAAAATTAAGAAAGAAAGAATAAAATTGTATGTGAAAAGACTAAATCAACTGATGGATTCATTTAGTTCATTTAATATATATTCCATCCCAAGAGAAAGTAATAAAAATGATCACTCTTTGGCAGTTGTTGCATCATTATTCAATCCAGATGATTTTCAAGACAAGAACACTTTTCAAGTGAAAAGAATCTTCAGGCCCTCAGTTCTTGACAACCAGGAATATCTTCAAGTATTTGAGAATGATGAACAGTTGAATGAATTTTTCTCCAAATCAGGAGAAGTTGAAGAAAGCATTCAATCAATTCCAAAAAGTTGTATTAAATCTGAATATTTTTTCTCGCAAGATGATCAGACCAAAAAGATGAAAGAAGAAGAATCTCTATGAAAGATACAACAAACTCAAAAGTTAAATATTGGTACTGAAATTTCTCCAAAATATGTGAATCTTGGGACCAATTGCACACCAAAAGAACTTGATCAATACACTACTTTGTTTAAAGAATATTTTGATGTTTTTGCATGGAGTTATGATGATCTCAAAGATTATGATAAAATAATATATCAGGATATCATACCTCTAAAAGAAGGTACCATGCCATTCAAATAGAAGCTCGAAATAATAAACCCTAAGTTGAAGCCTTTGGTGAAAGTAGAAATTGAAAAGTTGAGAAAAGATGGGATAATTTTTCCAATCATACATTCATAATGGCTATCTAGTCTAGTAATTGTAAGGAAGAAAAGCAGGGAAATTTTCTTAAATGTGTTTATTTTCGAGATCTAAACAAAGAAAGTATAAAATATAACTATCATTTTCCAAACATGGAAATGTTACTCCAACAAGTTACTAGTTCAACTCTTATGTCTATGTTAGACAGATACAAGATACAATCAGGTTCTTGTTGCAGAGGAAGACATATTCAAAATAGCATTCAACACACCATGGGAGACATATGCATATGTTTGAATGCCATTTGGATTAAAAAATGTTGGAGAAACTCTTAAGAGGTCAATGATCATGCCTTCAAAGATCTAATTGGGAAATCCATGGTTGACTACCAAGATGATCTCACTATATATTCCAAAATAAGAGAAAATCATATTGATCATTTAAGAAAAGTTTTTGAAAGATGTATATTAATGGGAATCTCTATAAAACCCAAGAAATGTTTATTTGTTATTTCTCAAGGAAAATTATTGGGACATATATTTAGCAAGGAAGGGATTTATATTGATCCTAAAAGAGTAAAGGAAATTAATGAATTGAATCCACCAACATAAAGAAAGGGAGTCCAATCATTCTTTGGTAAAATAAATTTTATGAGAAGATTTGTACCATATTATGCAACAATGGTTAAACCAATAAATTTTTTCCTTAAGAAGGATCAAAGATTTGAATGGACTGGATATATTCAATGATATTTCAATAATATCAAACATGCAATTTTAACTACTCCAATATTAATAATCCCAGATTTTAATAAAGATTTTATTATATACTCTTTTGCCTTAGAAGAAACTATTGTCTCAATTTTAACATAGATAAACAATAAAGGAAAAGAACACCCGATAAGATTCACGAGTAAAACCATTCATGATTATGAATTGAGGTATTCAGGTATAGAAAAGAAAGCAACTTCCTTGGTAAAGGCAATATCTCATTTCAGGACTTATATTTTATCTTCTCATGTTATAGCATATGTCCCTTCTTCTCCAGTAAAAATGCTCCTCAATCAACAATTGAGAGAAGGAAAATGGGTTAATTGGCTTGCTAAAATCCAAGAGTATGACATTGAAATCAAGCCATTGCATGCAATTAGGGGACAATGATTGTGTAATCTTATTGTTGGAAATGATTCATTAGATGGGGTTGTAACAATCACAACAGGAGGATATACATCAATTTTCGAATGGTATAGATATATCATTTTTTACTTAAAATAAGGGAATCCAAGTGGCATGTCATCAAAAGAAAGGAGGGATTTGGAAATTAAATGAAATCAAAATGTACTAGTTGCTCAAATTTTGCTTTGCGAAAATTTTGATGGATTGTTGCTAAGATACGTTGATGCGACAAAAACTCAAGAATTAATTTAAGAATTTCATGAAGGCGTTTGGGGTGTTCACTTTGCACTGAATAATATTGCACATAAGATAATAAGAGTTGGTTATTATTGGCCAACAATTTTCAAAGATTCATATGCAGAAATGAATAAATAAAAAATGCATCTCTTGTCAGAAATTTTCGGGATAAATGAAGAGGGTTGCAATGCCTTTGCAACCTATATCAGTAGAAGAACCATTTTCACAATGGGCACTTGATTTTGTTCGACCAATAAACACAAAATAAATTAAAGGCCATTTGTACATCCTCACTTCTACAGATTATTCACAAAATGGCAAGAAGCGGTAGCATTAAAAAAGGCAAACTCAGAAGAACTTATAAAATTCCTCAAGGATAATATTCTTTCGAGATTTGGAGTTCCATAGAAATTTATCACAAACAATGGATCAATTTTCATTGGATCAAAATTTACAATTTTTTATGGAGAATTTGGTACTTTAATGGGACAATCATAAAATTATTATCCTCAAGGAAATGGCTTGGCTGAGTCTACAAACAAAACTTTACTTCAAATCCTCAAAAAGACTTTTGATTAAAATCAAAAGAAATGTAATTTAAAATTAATAGATGCATTATGGGAAAGCATATTGACACCAAAGGACAGTACTGGGACATCTCCATATAGTTTGGTGTATGGAAAAGCGGCCAGAATGCCAATAAATTTGGAAATAAATTATTTAACATATGTTGTAAACATTGAGGATTCGAAAGAAGTCTCACCACTACATAGAAGGTACAATCATCTCATCAACCTAGAGGAACAACAAAGTGAATAATTTCATAAAATGAATCAAAAGAAACAAAGTGTCAAGAAATATTTCAATCAAAGGACAACAATGCAAAATTTCCAGAAAGGGGAATTAGTACTACTCTGGAATAAAGCCAAAGAAAAATCATCTATGCATACAAAATTTGAAGCATTATGGATTGGTCCTTATATCATTGAAAAACTCTTATTGTATAATTATTATTTGATCAAGGATATGAAAGGAACAATGCAGGCATTTCCGATCAATGGCCAACATCTTAAAAACTTCTTTGCTTAATCAACCCTCCCTTTACTTGTACATAGTTTTTGTTTTTGATGTACATCTTAATTGATCTCTTCTCATTTTTTTTAATGATTCCATACCCAACATGATAGATTATGTATTAATGGTAACTCATAGGGGGTTACCATCCCACATTTGGAACCATTTGTTGATCTATATGTAGCTTACTACCTATCTTCTTCTTATATCATTCTACTTAGAAAATTTTTTGAGTCATAGCGGGTTAGTTCATAGAGGGTGTATTTTCTTTAGAAAATAATTCCACATTACAAAAAGTGCACCTCTCTTCTCCTATGCATACAAATTGCACCTATACTTAAACTTTTTCTTGATGTATGGCAGGTTCATGGGTTGGCAGACTAGTGGGTTTACTTGCTTTCCTTTTTAAGTCCGCTACCACCAAGACTTAACCATTTCCTTCATCTCTTTTACACTGCAGGTTTGTGGGTTCCTAGAGTCGCGTACTCATCCTCGTGTATTCTCCATGCTCGTCATCCCACCACCCCACCATTTTTTCCCTTACCTTTGTCACATATTTTGAGATCTATTTAATGATATTCCTACGAAACATAACTACTAATTGAATTTTGAAAAGGTCGTCATTGATTGCATACTTCTCTAGGTAATATCAATTATTTTTTATTAACTTCTCCATCAAAAATGGCTTGATTCATATTACTGAATAAGATTTTATTTCAATATTCTAAGGAATTATATGCAGGGTTCGCAAGCTACACTAGAATGGCCATGAGAAAACAATAGTTTTGTGGAGACACATTGAACCTGTTCCCACAAGAAGATTATAATTTTCATTGGCCAAGGTCTTAATGGTATTTCAAAATGTTTCCCCTACCAGAAAGAAATGAGAACAAGACTTGGACATTGGGTATTTCTCTAGCT
>ML804515.1:42538-57350 GCA_009831015.1 Picea engelmannii | reverse complement strand
TTTAGTAGCTCATCGATAAGAGGCTCAATATATACATTCATTTATTTAAATTGGTACTTACCTAATTCATTGAAAATACACATCATTACTACTTTGTATATATGTATATATAATAAATTATGAAATGAACAAGACAAATTAAATTTTAAGTTCAAAAAATTATTGTAAACAAATACTTGGAACAACAATTGCCAACATTTTTTTCTCCCTCTTTATTGACATCCAAGGAGGAAGGTTATTGTTTATAACAAGAATAGGCCACACTAAATAAATAGACTTGACCTATCCAAATGGATTGACACCATCAGTTTCCAATGAAAGCCTAATATTACAAGGTTCTTCTTTGAAAATTGGCCATGTTTCTTCGATGTTCCTAAATGAAAAACCATCTACAGGCATTCAAAGAGCACCATCTTCACTTATGTTCTATGCATGGTAATCCATAAACTATGCTATGCTTTGGCACCTGAACGGTTGTTGCAAACATGGAATTATGGGAATATGACGAAGAACCTTGTGAGGGACGTGTTGTGTTACTTGATCGGTTCGATATCTACTGATTTGACATTGCAGTCATTTTTTTCTTATGCATATTGTTCATAATATATAATATGATTATTAGGACATGCATCAATATCTTGATACTCCATACCAATATCTTTCATAATGGAAGATAATTCTCGGTATGTGCGAGGTGATTTATTTAATTATCGTAGGAGAAATTCACCTAACAATCTATAATGCAAAATACAACTAGTTAATGTAAAGAATGTTAATATTAAATATTGCATCCTTAATTTACACATCAATTAATAACAGCAAGAATAAAGAAATAAAAAAATAAAAATAAAAATAAACCTTTTATCTATATGTGACAAATTATATTACATAACTTAGGGTTTGGGTGAGACAAGTGTTTGACAAACCATTCAATACCTTCAAGTTCACTAACAACAATATAACAAAGAGAAGATTTGTCCTCAAGCATTTGTAAAGGGGTTGGTGTGACTTCTCAATCAGAGGTACATCATGAATATCATCAAATTTTTCATCCATTGGAGCAAAGGTGTCCTAGATCAATCTATTTATACCATCATTCTCAATTGTACTATTATCAGTGTCATCTTCTTCCATAGGAATAAATTTATGTCCAATATTTGCTCCATCTTTCTCAGTGTGTACAACAAGATTTATACTACTACTTGGCACATTCCCAAGATCGCACTAAGGATGTCCTTTCTTTATAATTACAAACAATCAAATAATATTAGTGTATGTAATGGATATTTAAAGGATAGAAAGTTATACGCATACAATCAATACAAAAACATATAATGAGTACTAACTTACCAAGGAACAATATTCATACCCCCCTTCAACGGGTCCAACTTGTCTACAATGCCTTTCAGATGTTTTTATTAAAAGTATTCTTCTATTGAATCTCAAGCTGCATTGATTACAAGGGAAATAACATTTCATATCACCCTTTGCTTCCAATGTCGTAAATAACCTTTGAAGAGTCCTATCATTTTCCTTTGGAGTAATGTTGTATGGCCGCATTGTAATTAATTGTTACAAAAAAATATAATGAAGCAATATAAGTAAAATATGTGAATATATTCTACCAATTTCACACATGTAAATGCATTTCTATAGGTCAAAAAACATAATAAACATAATAGAGAGGAAGAGGAGCTATGATCCCATTTGAGAAGAATTACAGGAAAGGGAAAACATTTTATGGTTTCCATTTCGTCAAATAGTTAGGGAACATCATTCCAACATTTTTAAACATTTTTGTTAAATGGTTGGCATGCATCCTCCAACCTTTCAAACTTTGTCAAAACCCAATATTGTTGAAATTAGGGAAAGGGAAAAAACTTGAGATATCACCCTAGTATACAATATGTAGGGTTCAAAACATATCCACGGTCCATGTAAATTACCAACACCATACATGGATTTTTATTGTCAGGGTGTGCATTTTTCATCATGCCCTGTTTTCGTGTTTTGTTATGCATTTTTCCCTTTATGCATTCTTTTTTTTTTTGCATTTACAAGGCAATTTTTAGATTCTATGCATAGAAGAGGGTTTTTGGTTTGAAAATGAACAACTAAATGTATTAAAATATATAAAATCATGAAATACAAACTCCACAATTTGAATCACTCAATTTGGAGGTGATCTTAGTCTTGGGCATGCATTTTACAGAAAGAAAGGTTTACCCTCCTTTTTATAAAAAGTCTTCAATCTTGGTTCAAGGTTGAAGTCCTATTTTATTTGAAAATGTAATTAGGGTGATATAGATAGATTTATAATGTTATTATGTTCACCCAAAATCTCTTAGAACTAAATTTTGAGCTATATAGAAGCATGGGCATGCATTTCCATTTGGTCACTTTCTATTGTTTTGGTCTTTCAAATTACAAATAAGATTTTTCCTCTTTTACACAGCAGCCACATTTATGTTTGAAAATGAAAATAAAAATATGTACATAGGTGTAAATTATATAAGACACCCTCAACAACTTGAATCACTCAAATTTGAGGTGTTTTAGTACTTGGGCGTGCATTTTGCACAAGGGCAGAAATTAGATTTTAAAAGAAAAAACATGTATTTATTATGTGTGAGTGTGAATTTTTAGATGTGGAGACTATAACAAGCTTGAATTATGGATTTATGCAACAAAAGAAACCCAATTAATCCTTCTATTATTTTTCAAATGGTTAGCATGAAAAATCAGTAATGGAAACTTTGAGGATTGAATGGGAGGGAAATTGTAACATACCCATCCTACAATAAGGAATAAAATATGTTATTCCCTAGGATTGAATTTTAGAATACATAGTGGGAATTTTCAAACAAAAAACCTTTTGTTTTGCATAAAGGGTAAAAATTTCCTTGTAAAACAAAGAGGTCAAATTGTTAAAATTGGCCTTGCTGAAATGCACGCCCAATGGTGAAATTGGTATGATTATATCAGGGATATATAGGCTTATGGAACATCCATTCCTTCAGATAAATTATGCACACCCCGTGGTGAAAAATGCATGAAAATAGGGTAGATGAAAAATGCACACCCTAGGAAGAAAAAGGCATGCCTTGTGTTGGTAATTGTATGTTGACCTTATGAAATTACATGAAAACAGGGTATTGAGGAAAATACATGCCCTATAAGGGAAAAATGCATGTCTCAAGTTGAAATTACATGTTGAGGGAATGGGATTGCATGTTTACATAGTAAGGAGGAATATGCACACCTTGTTAATGAAAAATGCACACATGCACTATAAAAATGTACACCCTTGATATGTTATGCAGCCCTATGTTGGCCTAAACCCTAAATGGTTTTTCCTTATCCCATATGAATGGTTTGTATATGAATATGGATGAAAATGGATGTTAATCCATTATTTATTATTGAAGATACTATGGAATATATTAAAACAACCCTGAACCCATTTTTGACAAGCTTTTTGGAAACACACATATGTAGTTGACCTTGTATGTTGAGTTGTTTCTCGAGTCCTAGAATATTATAAACTTGAAGTACTTGTAATTCTCCCACACCTATGATTGATTTCAAATGCATGCGATATATATTTCTTACCATTTAATTTGGGATTGATTATGTGTGTTTGTATTATAGTTGGAAACATTTATAATTTTACTTTCAAAATTATCCCGACACATTCTGGCAATCATTTTTTTGTTTTCTGAGTTACAATTCCCAAGGAAAACCCCTGAGTACTTACCCTCATTTATAGGATGAAACATTTTCATTAATTCTCAAAAATCCCAAGTCCATTGTTAAAAAATGCTACAAATCTACTTGAGTGTGCTTATAAAAATGCACAAGAAGTTTTGTAAAAGTGTTTTTTTAAATAAATTATATCTTATCTATAAAGATTAATTTACTTTTCTTAACAAAAGTGATTTATAGAAAAATATACCAATATAACCCTAAATCATTTTAAATAAAGTTAATTTCCTTCGAAGGGTTTCCTCAATGTGAGTGTGCATTCTACGACTTCCATTCCCCAACGTCCATTCATGTTAGCTTGCATTCCTCAAAAAACCATTTCATCTTTGAACCCATAAAACCATGGCCGCAATTGAAACATGGGTGTCCTCTACCATGGGCACAACAGTTAAAGCAAGTAGTTCCTAGGATGAAAAGTTCATTGTCAACACATTCCAAGAGTGTGTTGATGCATGGAGAGGCACAACAAACTGTCCAATAGATATGATAAATATCCTAAGAAGAGAAGAGATTTTTGACTTTGTGTTTGGACCCTTCAATTTCAAAAATGATGAGATAGATATGTCCATAGATAATTATGATGACATAGCTATGGAATTGAAACTATTTGGCCAGACCATTTACCTAGACATTGATTTGCTTGCAAGAGAAACAAAAATTCCACACAAAGGGGGAACAACATTTAACTCTAGAAAAAACCCCAAGGTAGAAAGATTGAGATGACCAGTAAAATATGTGGGAAAATGGTAGTAGTTCCCAAGAATGGTTTAAGAATGTTAGATGTTCCCCATGGACTATACAAGTCTTTGATTAAAATTGTCCCTTGGAAAATTATGAATCATCATAAGATTGATATTTCTAGTGACTACATGAGGGTAGTCATATATTGGGTTGAAGACAGGGTCATAGATGTCCCTCATCTTTTGGCTAAAAACTTACATTATGCCCTTGAAGGAAGTAAAAAAAATAAGATTAAGTTTGGTTTCCCGGGAACACTGCAGAAAATTATTGATTTATATCGACCCAATGACCAAACAAGCCCTCTTAAAACCTACATTAGGATATAAAAAAAAAATAAACCCATTGAGGAAGTACCTGAACATACTGCAGTTGATGGTGTGGAAATTAGTTCTCATACAGTTTCCCAAGATGAAGTTAATGTTGTCAGAACTTTAAGAGACCTACATGAATCTATGAATGAAGTTGAGGAGAAGGGAGGTATGAACCATTATACAAAAATAGGCAATGATGATATTTGTGTTACTTTAGACAACTTTAACTGATAGAATTCCTCCCAAAATGGTATTAGTTGAGCATAGTGTCCATGTTATGGGCATTGACCCTACCTCTCCAAGTCTAAATGTGAACAATCAAACAAACATGTTTTTATAACAGATTCATTTTTTGGGCATTTGATAGAATGATGCATTACATACTTGTTGCAATGGAGGATTCTTCCTCTATATATAGCTGGAAGGAAAAGTGTGAACTAAAGAACAAGGATAATATTGAATTCCTAAAGAACATTGCAAATATCCAAACAACAATTATGAAGCAAATACAAGAATCAAGCATCACAATACAGGGAAAAGATCATGTTATTGTTGTATTAAGACGTGAGGTATCCAACATTATAGAGGAACGTGAGAGGGATATTGATAATTCCAAGGAAATGTTTGAAATGTCATTGGCTACATATAAAAGAACTATTTCAAATATTCAATACTAATTGAAAAGTAGATTGAAAGTTTTGAATATACCTCCATTGCAAACTGCAAGTAATCTAGAGGTGGATCAATTAAAAAGAGTTTGAAGGAGAAAGAGGAATTTATTGTAATTTTTAAGGCTGAATTTGAAAAAAAAAAGTGATAGAGATACGTGAGAAGCATAATTCAGAGATTGAAGAATATAATAACATACTGACCATTTTGGAGAAAGAAAATAGTAACCAAGGTAACAAGTTGAATCAGAGAAAGATGGCAATTCTCAATGCCAATGGGAAGATTAGAGAACTTTAAAAGGAAATAAAAATGCTTACTAAAGAAGGTGGGAATGGTAGGATAAAGGTAAAAGTCGCAATATAGGTAAGGGAAAAGGTAAAAGTAAGGGAAGTGCAACAAAAGAGAAGATTATAGAACTTGAAAAGGAAATATAAAGTTAGAGTAAAGAAGGTGGAAAATATAGGGATAAAGGTAAAATTCAGGGTATGGGTAAGGGTAAATATATAAGTCAAGGCAGTCTAGCAAAACAAATTCCTTGTGACTTGGAAAAATCCAGAGAAATAAAATAGAAGATGTCTCATGAAGTTGTCGCATTAAGTAGTGCTCTAGTTGATCTCTATGTCCCATCACCAATGGTGGAATCATTGAAGATGAAGATAGTTGAGAGAGGTGAAAATATTAAAGAGCTCAATAAGGAACGCTTGTAGAAATGAAAGGGACAACATTCGGGGTGTGAAATGAAGATACAAAAGTTGAAATCCCAATTTTTTTATCTGTAGCAGAAATTACAGAGTACAACAATAATTGAGGTGGTGTCAATTTTGTTTGTTACATCAGAGAAACAATATTTGAGGGAACAAGAGCTTGAGAATGAAGTACAAAAACTCAGGGGTCAATTGGTTGAAGTTTGATCCCAACTAAAAAAAGAAAAGGAACAACTTGAAAATAATCAAAAGGACAATGACGAGAAGATAAATGTTGAAAAAGAAAGCATAATATAAAACAAGATTGCAAGAGAAAATGCAAAATTATGCAAAGACAATTAGATATCTAGAGAAACGATTACAACATGTGCCTACTACAACTACATAACAATCAGAAGCCTCTACAATAACAGAGAGAGGCTCTGCATATTTTTCTTCATCTTAAGAGAAGGGCTTGCAGAAACCTCCCAAGCAGCCTAGGGTAGTTACAAAATAGGATTGTTTTATATACTGTGTACTCCATGTAATTGCATTTAAAGATGTAATATATATCATTATTTTGAAAGTTTATTAATAATGTATTTTATTTTATGGAATTAATGGCATGTATGAGTGTGTATAGTTACATATCAATGTATGTAATACTTTAAAAGTCACTTGAGATTGATTTATACACATATACACCACCATTCTCGTCTTTTTTTCAAGATTTTTGAGTAAAACATAAGTAGTTTCTTGTACTTGAAATTTTGGTATAACAATGGTAATTGCATAGATTTGTCTTTGTTGTAATGAATATGAAACCTATATGTATCAAGTATGAATATGTCTTGCAAAACAATAATTGTGCATGCAAATTACAATACATACACAAGTTACAAATACAACATTTGCTCAATTTCCCCACAATGGTAATTTTGATACCATGACCATTCATAATCCAATATATGGATAAAATGTATATAACTAGTACTTAGCACACACACACACACACATATAACTTTCAAAGATTTCATATTTATATACATACATAGTCTTGAACCCTAATATGCAAGCAATCTTGCACAAATACCTTATTGGGTATGTTCATATACAACAATAGTCCACAACCACTATATTTCACTTGAGGAATCATTAATATATCATCTATCACTATAAATAATTTCAGAGTTGTATATCTAACAATACATATTATTTCATGCATTTAACCCTAAACCAAAATGTATATTTCACCCTAGACCAAATTCTGGGGAGACAACAACATATATACAACCTGCATTTTTCCATAACAAGGCTTGCATTTGCCTCAATACCCTGTTTTTATGAAATTGCATAAGAATAGTGTTCATAATGTGCATAGTTCATCTAAACAATATGAATTTTTCCCTAACATTGTGATTTAAGGAAGATATAATGCAAATCCTAATACAATGATTGCATTTTTCACTCCAGGGTGTGTTCAAACTTCATATACAACAACGGTCCACAACCACAATATTTCACTTATGTAATCATTAATATATCATCTATCACTATAAATGAATTCAGAGTTGCATATGTAACAATACATATTAGTTCATTCATGTAACCTCAAACCAAAATATATATTTCACCCCACACCAAATTCTCAAGACACAACAACATATATACATCCTACCTTTTTCCTTAACAGGGCGTGCGTTTTCCTCAATGCCTCGTTTTCATGAAATTTCATAAGGATAGTGTGCATAATGTGCATAATTCATCTAACGATATAAATTTTCCCTAGCATTATGCTTTCAAGAAGTTATCATGTAAATCCTAACATAAGGCTTGCATTTTTCACTCAAGGGCATGCATTTTACAACATGCCCTATTTTCAAGCAAAAAACACATAATTTTAATTTTTGAATGTGCATTTTATTCTTAAGGAATACATATCTCATATTAAGGAATGAATTACTCATTTTCCTATATATACATCATCTCATCATACAAAATTTACCACCATAGCTTTTCCACAACCTTTATACAACCCTATAGCTTGTAATATTTCCTATAATATCGACCTATTCATTCTACAAGACCGTTTTTAGTACATATAGATGTAAAAAAATTCTACAACCCTGTAGCTTGTAATATCACCTATAATATTGACCTATTCATTCTATACTTAATCAAAAGGTCATGAATCTTTGTGCATAGAAATCATCCTTTTTGGAGTGTAAATGCACTCCTAATTGTACAGACATGTTAAAACTATTTTAATCATCAAGTTGCAACTTAAAAATTGAATAATGGAAGTTCATCCAACTTTGGGTGTGCACCTTCCTATAGCCAACTTTAACAAATTGGCCCTTCAGTTTGACAAGAAAATTGTTAGCCTTTATGCACATCAAGTAGGTGTTTGTATGAAACTTCTAATATAAGGCTATATGCAGGTGTATAATCACAAATTACACCTTATTTAAGTTGAACCACTCAATTTGGGTCATTGAGACTAGGGCATGCATTTTATTCTAAAGTCATTTTGACTTCATATTTACATGCAATCCCAAATCTAGGTGCATGAGAGCAACTTATCATGTTCTTAAATTGCATTTTAGATGACATGGGTAAATTTTCCATATATAGAACTCCATATTAAAACTAATGAAATTATTTTTGGAGCTACAGAGAAGATTGGTCATGCATTTTAATTTGGTCAGTTAGTATGGTTTCGACCTTCCAAATTACAAACAAACTTTGTCTCTTCTACACATCAACCCTTTTTAAACTTTAAATTGCAAACTTAACAACATGAATAGGTCTAATATGACAAACCACACCCCCAAAAACTTTCACAACTCAAATCTAATGTATAATAAAACCTTCACTTACATTTTAGAAATAGGTAGGGCATTTCTAGGGTTTTACTAGGCATCTCTTGCCTAATTTTGCACAACAGAGTCTTTTATGACTAAAAATGAAAAGTTAAGTATATAGGATTATGAAAAATGACTTGAAAAAATCATTTACAATTTGAACCACTCAAATTGAACGATTTTTTAGAATTGGGCATGCATTTTAGTGTAGCCTAGCATGCATTTTGCACCAAGGAAAAATTTACACCAACACAAAATTTTCTCTCTTTGTCCTAGAAGACATTTTTTGTTCTTTTTGCAGGGGAAAGGGTTTTAAGTTTCAAATTGTACAAACAAAGTTAAAGAAAGATTTACTATTTGTATACAACCACGTAACTTGTAATATTTTATGTAATATTGACCTCTTTATTCTATTACAGAAATTAGAGTTAATATTTATTCCATTTTGTATGTATAATTGGTTGGTTAGAAGTCATTGACCTTGATTTCTCTCATAACCCACCATCCTCTAATTCATCAAAAGGTCATGAATCTTTGTGAATAGAAAACATCCTTATTGGAGTGCAAATTCACTCCTAATTGTACAAACATGTTAAAAATATTTTAATAATCAATTTACAACTTAAATATTAAATTATGGAGGATTATCCAACTTTGGTTGTGCACTTTCCTATAGCAACCTTTAACAAATTGGCCCTTCGGTTTTATAAGGGAATTTTTAGCCTTTATGCACATTAGATAGTTTTTTGGTTGGAACTGCCAATATAAGACTATGCCAAGGTGTAAATCCACAAATTAAAACTTATTCAATTTGGGTCAAAATTGAGACTAGGGCATGCATTTTACTTTAAGGCGGTTTTGACTTCAGATTTACATAAAAACCCAAATCTAAGTGCGTGAAATCAACCTCTTGTGTTCTAAAATTCCTCTGTATATGACATAGGTAAATATAAAATATATATATGTCCATCATACAACTTATAAAACAATTTTAGGTGCTACAAGGAAGCTTGGCCATGCATTTTAATTTCTTCACTTAGTACAATCTTGACCTTCCAATTTACAAGGTAAACTTTGTCTCTTTTGCACAACAACCATTTTTAGAATTGCAATTGAAAAATTAACAACATGATCAGGTATAATATGATAAACCACATGCCAACAACTTGCACAACTCAAATCTGTGGTATAATAAAACCTTGGCTTACTTTTTACAAATAAGTTGTGCATTTCTAGAGTTTTACTAGGCATTTGTTGCCTATTTTTGCACAACATAGTCTTTTATGACTGCAAATGAAAAACTAAGTATATAGGCTTATGTAAAATGACTTTAAACTCGTTTACAATTTGAACCACTCAAATTGAATGATTGAACCACTCAAATTGAATGAGTTTTCAAACTTGGGGGTGCATTTTAGTGTAGCCTAGCATGTAATTTGCACCAAGGCAAAATTTTCCCTCTTTGTCCTACAGAACAAATTTTGGTATTTTTTCACAACAAAGGGTTTTAAGTTTCCAATTGAAAAAACAAAGTTATAGACAGATGTACAACTTTTCTAATGATTCCCACATACCTTCCTCTAGCATCAAAGAATTTAAACTTCCAACCCCCAAGCAATCTGCTTAGCTAGCTAATTGTTTTATCCCCATTTGACATTGTTTCTTATAGGAGGAGGATGTCAAGTTTATTTACATCAATAAACCTTTTCAAGGCTCATTTTTTGAAGGGGAATATTGACCCCCGAGAATTAAAGTTTAGATATATCCTAAGGAACCCTTAATAAGGACATTGTCTACTCTAATAAACCCTTCCATTTTCAACTATTTACCAAACATAACATCATTCATAAATATATTTTTTAGATAAATAAATGGACTTATTTCCTTTTCTTGGCGCCCCAGTTCCCCTTCCATAGTTTAGAAATAACCCCCCTTCAATTTCCCCCTTTTAGTGATACCTTATGATTTTCCTATAGGTAGATTCAGACATTATTATAAATATGCATTAAAGATCTCTAAGAGATTGTAGAAAAACACTAAATATCCCAAAAAGAATTACATATAAGAAAAGTATGAGTCAAAATGGTATTGATGTTCCATGAAATCGTCATAATAGTAGGATGTTTACATGATAGAAACCACACTTACAATCTCCCTTACAAAATTAGTCAACAAAGTGAAATACAGATCCCACGCCTTTTTTCTCTCTGAAGATTCCTTCTACTATTTCTCTGACAAGGCTCTCCTTTCCTATCACTCTACTTACAACCTTTGTATCACCAAATTCCGCAAAAAAATACAAAAACATAGAACTTTTTGAGAACTCCTATATATTTATATGATCCCCATGGGGAGAACCTTGATCCATACAAAGGTTATATAAGTTGATCATAATTAAATTTACATGTATTTATAGGTCCTCGAGTGAGTTTTTATAACTTGTGGTTTTAGAAACATGCCTCTATTATCTTCATTTGACAATGGGGAACCACGTGGCCCTTGCAGTAACCGTCAAATAGGAGTTAGAATGCTAACAATGATTGGACTCCATCGAAATACTTACGAATGTCAGGGCACAAAGAAAAAAAAATGAAAATTTGATAGTTACTTAGTAATGTCTGATGGTATAGTCAATTTTATCCGTACCGTCAGAACTCCCCATTAGACTTCAAAACCATATGTAGTAGTGAAATACTTGAACAACATGACCCATTGGATGTCATCAACCAAAATTGCATAACATGTAAGTATATATGGCCCTATAAAAATGATGTGTGGTAGGAGGAGGATCTCTATAGAAGAGATATTTCATTAGATGATGTTATTTTTAGAATGGGAAGTGGCTCCAAGGAAAGAATATAAAAACTGGAAATGAATTGCTTGGAGAGGGAAAGGCTGGAAAAGGAATATGTACCTAAAGTAGTAGCATAAAAATAAAATATGGAAAAAGAAGCCAAAGCTCTATGGCTTCAATAAGAGGCATCRAAGAAAAGACATGAGGAAGAAGAGAAAAATAATATGGAAKAAGAATAAGAAATATTGAAAAAGGAGGAGGAAGATAAAAAAAGAAGAAGAAGAAGACAAGAAGGAGGAAGAGGAACAACACATAGATCCCATGGGTACTATCCCTTTTGAAACTTCCTKTAGCACTCTAAGGATTGAAATGACTAGAGCCATTTTCCATTGGTAGGGCTTGAATTGRGAGCATTCACCCCTTCTAAATAGGAAAAAGTGTAAATCTTTAACTCATTCATTTTTAACAAAGCAAGGGGAAGGATTGTGAAAAAATCCCACAAAAAGTTGAAGTTACGATGAGTCCCAACACTCACGATAACCATGGAAACCCCACTTTTGGGATGCACCAAGAGGTACCATGTAGAATTGGAATCAATTAGGGTAGAATTATCATTGGCTTTAGAGATAAACATTAGAAATATGCCTAGGGGGATTCAAGAATATAAATTGAAGATACAAACACTAGAGCAGGAGGTAGCTTGATAGTGGGACTATCCTTGTACAATTCAAAGCTTGTGTTTTTGAATTATAGGAGGAGCTCGAATCAACTTAGAGCAAGCATATACAATCCTTAAAGAATTATAAGACCTATCCACACAATTCCTCACATTACTAAACAAGGTCAAAGATAGAAAGGTATTGGAGTCATGGAGTTCATCTCACCATGGACAAGATAAAGAAATGGTGAGAATAAGACTAGAACACACATGAAGACTTGTCAAAGATGACTAATAAAGAAAACCGGTTAAATTATGCAGCTCTGGGAAGATGCTAGATAGCTAGCATAATGCTTGAGAAATACATATCCACGTCTACCAACAATTGCAAGTGTTTATGGATGAAAAAATGATTGAGCAATGCCATCCACCACAACTTAGAGATATGGGTGCACCCAAATCCATAGATTAAATTTTGACAGAGTTGGAGGAAAATATCAACAACGAAGGAATTATGATCGTGATGGTTCCCAAAATCACCAAGGATATGTTGAAAGAGTATAACATTGACCCCTCAAAAGAAATGAAATTAATCAATTCAGTTTTTAGCACATTAAAAAGAGATATGGGCCCCATGTCTAGAGATTTAGTATAATATGAAGTCTCTATATACCTAATTATGTTTAGGCAGGTCTTAAGTATATCTTCATAACATGAGGTTTGGGCGTTCTATATACAAGACAAACAACAAGACCAATAATAGCTACTTGTAAATAATATTTAATTTCAAATAGTTTTAGCAAAATGACAAAATAGAGGAATTTGAAAAGTTGTAACTATCAAAGGGAATACAAGAATTCCTAAGAAGTAGTTGCAACCTATAGACTATATATTTCCAAAATCACCTTGTATTAGGGGCTATTTCTTTTTTAATTTTGAGAACTAGTTTAAGAAATTTAATGAGGAAAATCCCTCAAGGTTATTTTTTCAAGAGGAGAAATGGTGTTGTGATGTATTCTCCGTGAACTATTTCCAATGTTAATGTTTCCATTTATGTTGGGTTGTTATATTGTTTGCAGTGAAAGAAAAGTCAACCGATTGGCTAGTCGAGGTGGATCAACTAGGTGATAAGTTGACCAACGAGTTAAGTCGAGTCAATGGTTAATTTGATGTCGAAGTGATCGACTGGGAATTCAAAGTCAAAGTGATCGACATAAATTCAAAGGTTCAGTCGATAGGAGGTTGATAGGAGGTCAAGTGGAAAACAATTGGAGACCAACTGGAGGCTGATTGCTAAATCAACTCATAATCAACTATAACAAAATACCAAGATTCATGGGATTGTATCCAATTATCTATGAGGATCTGCAACCATTTTTGGGTTCCATGATTTAGGTTTTTTCATTTTGTAAAACATATAAATAAGGTGTGTTGTCATTGTATTAGATTGATTAATCCTTTAAGAGTATGTTACTAGTAATGTAGATGTAAGATGAATTGGCTACAGGGTTGTTCTTGTGTAAAGCAAGAGAGTATGATGGAAATTTTGTCATCGGTTTAGACCAAGGTTATTCATGTAGCTCTTTATTCAATGAATGAATAAGACAAAAAGGAGAAAGATGCTCAAGGAATGTTGGTTTTCCCAGTTTTTGGTTTCCAAGGTAAAATCTTTGTGTATTATGTATGATTGTCATTTATTTCTTATTTAAACTTGTCTTCTCTTTTCTAGTTGTTTTAGTTTTAGGCTTTATTTCTCATCATTTGGTATCAGAGCATATATGTTTCTTTGTGCAAGTCGCATTAGAGAAGGGTTAAAAAGATCTTGGATTTGAGTTAAACCTAGGTCCAGTGGGAGTCACCAGTCAAAGATATTTAAAGTCGTTCTTGAAATAATGGAAGGTGGTTTGAGGATAGAGATCAAAAACTTCAATGGGAAGAATTTTGATCTTTGGAAGCTCAAAATTGAATATCTCCTTGTAGATCAAGAATAGTGGGAAATTGTAATCCTAGGTACCATTATGATGGGTATGTCTAGGGAATAATGGGCGAAACTCGAAAGAAGGGAAATGAGTACAATTCAACTTTGTCTTGCAGATTAGGTGCTACTAAATGTTTCATGTGAAGACTCAACCAAGAAACTGTGGGACAAGTTGGGAAGCTTGTACCAGTTGAAATCCCTGGTAAACAAATTGTTCCTTAGAAAGAAATTGTATCTTCTAAGGATGGGTGATGGGAGTTCAGTAACAGAGCACTTGAATGTATTCAATATTATAGTAAGTCATTTATTGTCTATGGATATTAAATCACTAAGGAGGAGAAATGTAATA
>ML804514.1:83787-112382 GCA_009831015.1 Picea engelmannii | reverse complement strand
GATAGGCTTGCGGGGGCAAGCAATTGGTCTCCGTGGAAGGAAAGGATAGTGATGATTCTGGACGAGGTAGAGTTATGGGAGATTGTGGAGAATCTTGTTGTACCTCCTACATATGTGGTTGTCTTTGTCGAGTTTCAGAAACATAACAAGAGAGCTAAGAGAACAATCCTTGATGCGGTGAAAGACCATGTAATTCCTCACACTACTAGTAAGGACTTCACATTTCAGATGTGGCAGTCTTTGTGTAGTATTTATCAGAGTCCTAACTAGAACCACAAGATGGTGCTTTAGGAGAAGCTAAGGGGCACAAAGATGGGGAAGACATATACGGTTACCTAGTACCTCTCGAGATTCACTTAGATTCATGATGAGTTGGGTGCAGTTGGCGATATAGTAGATTCCTATGAGTTGGTGCGGACAACCTTGAATAACTTTTCCAAACCGTGGGAGAGTTTTGTACATGGCATCGTGGCTAGGTAGCATATGTCCAGTTGGGAGAGGCTATGGGATGACTTTGTGCAGGAGGGGACCAGGAGTGGTTCTAGATCTACTAGTCAACAACATGGTGAGGATGGGGATGAGGTTGATATTTCTCTTGTGGCTAAGGGCAAGAAGAAGATCGAGAAGGGGTCCAAAGTTGGGGCCGAGCAAAAACAGTCGAGAGGACAAGGTGAGTAGAAACAAAGGGATATGAGAAAAGTGAGATGCTTTGCTTGTAACTAGTTGGGGCACTATGCTAGACAATGTCTCAACAAGAAAAATAAGAAGAAGAAGAAGTAGGATGGTAATGCAGTGACAACAAATGAGGAGGAGTTCTAGATTTAGTTTGACATGGAGTGCTTCTTGATAGGTTTTTGTTTGACAATTGAGATGCCATCCAACGATTGATACATTGACCGTGGAACATCGAGTCACATGTCAGGTGTTAGGGAGAACTTTACTGATCTCATAGATCCAGAGATCAGGTTCGAGATAATGCTTGGAGACGACACTGATGTCAGGGTGGCCGAGCGTGGAATAATCTCATTTCAGAGGGAGTGTGTGCCACCCTTGGTGTTCAGGGATGTGTTATTTGTCCTTGGGTTGAAGAAGAATTTTGTTTTAGTTTCCTCCCTACAGGATAGGGGTCTTGAGGTGTCCTTCAAAGGGATATAGGTCCTCATACACCCTAAGGGGTCTAGTATCGAATCGGATGAGAGAGGGGAACTTGTACATATTGCTTTTCTAGCCATTGTGTACCTTGATGAGTAGCAACAACATCAACAGTCAGTTGTGCGAGCTATGACATAGGAGGATAGATCATATGCACTATGGAGATTTGAGATCGTTGAGAGAGATTATGATGGGTATGCCACAGTTCAACATTGAGCACCAAGAGGTGTGCATAGAGTGTACTCTTGGGGAGTACACCGAGTCTGTTTTTCCCAGCATTGACATTAGATCAACTGGGGTACTAGGTGCAGCGAGGAGTATGCTGCATGATCAGGCACTGCTAGTCTACTTGTGGGAAGATGCTTGCAGTAATGCAGTTTACCTGCAATTCAGGAGTCTCCATAGAGCTTTGGGGAGGAAGACTCTTCAGGAGGCCTTCATTGGGATGAGGCCTGATGTCGAGCACCTATGCATCTTTGGGTGCTTGAATTTCTCTCATGTCCCCTCAGAGAATAAGACAAAGCTATATCCCATAACACAAAGAGGGATTATAGTTGGTTACTCATAGGTCGCAAAGGCCTACCAGATCTACATTCCAACATTGAGCAAAGTGGTGGTGAGGAGAGATGTCAGATCTGAGGATAGTAGATCTTTCAAGAGATCTCTCGAGTAGAGAGACAGTGTTGAGGAGGTCCCAAAGTTGTTGAGTGATGCTTCGCATGGGATACAGCCTCAGGTGTCGAGTACACTATGTTCAGGGGTGACTGGTCCACTAGGGACATTTTCAGAGTCACAATTGTCGAGTAGACAGACAATTGGTGCAGGTGCTTTAGAGCATCAAAGATTGATGAGTGAGAGCAGGGCGCTAGAGAGGTTTGAGTCCCACTTGGCTATGGTGATGAGAAGACAAGAGTTAGAAGCCACTTTTGATGAGCAGGTTACAGGTCTACTCACCGAGGCCTTGCCAAGAGGCAATGATATCCACTTCAGGGACAAGTGTGTAGGGGTGAGTGACACTTTCCTCGGCAAGAGGGAGTGTTGAGATTTGAGTACCAATGAAAGTGGTCCCCTTGTGTTTGCGAGTCTCTAAACACAAAGGGGGAGACTATTACCCTTCTACCTTTACTTTATGTTCTAATTTCACTTTGACTTTGTCATTTGAGTCATAAAGTGAATTAATTCACAAAGTGGGTGAATTAATAGACATAAAAAAAACTATGGAAACTTGAATAAAGTGGGTTTCTAAGTGAGATTTATGAGAAGTGATCTCACGCATTGATTAGACTTGGCTAGATCTAATCTAGGCCATTGATCTTTTAGGTTTGGCCAATGAGAGGCTAAAAGAAGCAAAATGGTAAGGATGAGATTCATTATTCACTTGAGAGAGTTGAGTGAAGAGAGGAAGTTAGGAAGTGAGGTTTTGGAGAAGGCAAATGAGGCACACTTGTGGAGGAGGGCACAAGCTATGTTGAGGAGGCTTTCTTGGAGGGTGGATGCTTGAGCTAGATGGAGGGCGCACCTTGTGTGTAGGGGTGCAAGTCTAGAGGAGGCACATCTTTGTGAGGGCGTACAAGCTAAGAAAGGGCATATCTAAAGGTAGGAGGTGCATATGCTTGTGAGAGGGCACATGCTTGTGTGTTGGTGCTTTTGTTAGAAGAGGGGCATGTTGATGCCTAAAAACAGTGCAACATAAAGTTCCTTCCTGCAAATGGGTTGCAATGCAATATTACTTATATATATTTTAAATAATACTAGATAGGTGGGACCCCTTGATAAAAACAATGATAGAAAACTCTCTTCTTATTTGCGCTCATAATTACCTTACGGAAAAGATTCACAGTTTGAGAATAAGAGTGGAAATCCTAACCTATTTCCATGTGCAACTAATGGATGTTAAGGGTGCTAGCAATTTGATTTCAAAATAAAATAAATGTTTATTGTATTAAACATATTAGTCCACTCTTGCTACCCTTAGGTTTTGATTATATTGTTTCAAATATAAGCCATATGCCACTCATGGTATATTTGCATGCACGGGCAAGTAATTATTATGTTGAACGTGATACCCCACTAGCGATGAATGTGAGACATATTATTTTGATTCTCAGTGTTAAATGGACATATTATTGTTATGGAGTTCATATTAAAGGCCGATTCGACTTTGAATTTGGAAATGGTATGTTATGTTCTATATGCATATTAGATACACAATGGCGATATCCTATGATTGGAACAAGGTTTTTGGGAGTTGGAAGCGCTCTATTTTGGCTGTGGTTGATGGCATTAAATGAGAAAATAAGGGAAACGACGTGCATTTACTGCACATCATTCTTACCCTACCTTGAAGCTACCACCTTCACTTTCTCTTCACATTCGTTTTGCTACTCTGGTTAGCAATGCCTCAATTGTGCTCGGCCTTTGGCGGAAAAATAGTTGTGCTCTTAAGATTTTTGACAGTCTTCTCACAGGTATGTTGGCTCTTATCTCTCCATTCATGATGGTCATCTCTGCTCCAGATAAAATTATTATGTTAGCTCTTATAGTTTGCATGCAGAATGTGTTTGTTTTCCGAAGTTTTTAATGGATTTACTGTGGGCATTTTGGCCGTGTAACTCGCATTTTGGTTTGGGTTTCTTCCTATTGGAATTTAAATGTTTCAAACTGACAATAACGTTCGTCATTTTATTTTGTTTGAAATATATGGTTGTATGTGCATGGAGCGAAGGTGATATTACTATGATTCGGTTTCGCTCATTTTGTATGATTATTTTTGAGGGTTTCCTCTGTAAAAGAAAATATACAGTTGGGTCTTGTGACTATTGCGTAGCACCCTGACCTTGGAGGATGCGCAGTCTTATTTTTAACATGAACTGAATGTTGTGGGTGGCCTGTGTGTTTTATCTTGCTGTCATTCAAATGGAAAAGAGTTGGGTTTTTCTTTGTCCACAACTCATGTTTCAAACCCTATGCCTATATGCTTGCTCCATGCCTCGCTTCCTCTTCCAATACATAGGCGAATGAATAAAAGAAAAGCTAAATTCGAAATTTTGTTGAACTATTTGACCCACAATCGGTTTTGTGATCATTGTGTTGTATCCTTACTGCATATCCACACTTTCGAAGTCTCGCAACCATTTCGTATTATCCTTGCCACTGTTTTAAAAGGTGATGGAGCCTTGTGTATTATCTTACAGTCACTCTGGGAAGTGAATATTTTGGCTTTGCTTGCAGCCATACCTTGAGGCCAATGACTATTTGTTAGTGCCAAACCTTGTTTTCCCGTCCGATAATGTGGGCAAGTAAATAATATAAACCCAGTTTCAAAGTCTTGTTTAACTATTCGACCCAATAGTCGGAAAGATTGATGTCTCCCATAAAATTGTGGTTCATTTTTTATTTACCTATGAGGTGATTTGGTTGACTTTGAGTTTAGTAGGAATGTTATGGAAACAATGCCTACCAGAATCACATGGGGTTTCGAATCTGGTTTGTTTGTAGCTGTTATTGGAGGTTGTGATGTATATAACATAAAGATGATATCTCTCCGTTTCTCTCTCTCATGATGTTTGGAACATTCTGTATGATTATGACCGAGTTAAATTGTTTTGTAAACAATCTCTTATAGAAAGTTATGATAGTTTTTAAAAGGAGAAATGAAATTCGTTCTTTTGATAATCATATAAATTTCCCTTGAGTTTTATATTGCGCAATTTAAAAGATTGTTGCCAGGTTATGGATTTTGTGTGTTGAAGTTTAAAAGAGTGTTATGGCACAAACAAAATTTGGTGGAAGTTTTGGAAATAAATGTGCATGGCAAACATTGGATCTTCAAATGATTTTGTAGATATTGGCAATGAAGTTAATAAATGTTATTTCTTGTAACAAAACATTAATCGCTCTCATTCCCGTTCATTGTTTCATTTTTCGCTCATTATACGTCCGCCACCTTCCCGATAACATTTATCCATCCTCTGTTTTGTTATCTTGAATATCATTTTTAAAGTAAAAAGATTAAAGAGGATTGGATAATGATTCTGGGTTGGAAATTGTGACATGGAGATATTGTTTTCGGAAGAAAAGAACTCTGTGTTGCTTGAACAATATTCATTGTTGATTCCTGTCCATGCTACCATTTTTTGTTCATTATAAACCCCTTCATATCCCTGATGACCATATCATTCCCTATTCAATTGTAGTTAATTATTAAATTGGATTTGGTGAAGTTATGTTAATGGATGTCTTGCATATGCTTATGTGGTGAATGATATAACCAACATCTTGATTTTATTTAGACAGAGTATTAGTGAATGGATTGATACAAGTTTTCATATTTTGATTGGAATAGTTCTTCAAGATGAGTTTCTTTAGCAGGGGCAACAATGGAAGAGGTACAAATAGAGGTAGAGGAAACAATTTGCAAAGAGGCCATAGAAGGCCACGATTCTCAATACATTTTGACACTGATTCTCAAGAACTAAATCAACTTTTCCAAGCTGGGGTTTTTAATTTAGTTGGCCAAGGAATTTTTAAACCTAGGCTTGAGAGACCTCCTTTCCAGCCACACCAAAATTTCTCTGGTATCCGTGTCCCCCTTCATGTTTCTATGCAGCCAGAACCACCTGCCAATGATGGATGGCAAGAGATCGTCCATCAACCTGTTGCACATCATAATGGTTGGCCTACAATATCGTTTCCATTTCCCCCTCCTCCACCACCATTTAATCCAAATGCCCAAGCTGATCACATTGCTTCACCAATCCAGTGTTCACATGCAAGAAAAAGACTCAAAACTACCATGCCCGAACTAGAGATTGATAAAGGGAAAAAAGTGGCCAATTCCCCTAACTCTTCCGAAACTTCCTCTGAATCAATGTCCTCTCATTTACACCTCAAGGAAAATTGCTCCCATGTCATCAATGAAATTCATCCTCAAGGTTCCAATCAACCTAAGGTTGTTACATAAGACAAAACAATAGAAAGATCAAAAGAGAGTAGTAGAGAAAAGAGACAAATCACCTCTCATAGCAAATATGGTTTTTAATGTTGTTAATGCTATTTTCTTTTGGAGACATTTTTTATTGGTACGACAAAATGTTTGGACAACAAATACACATTTAGATAGATTTGTTTTGGACAAGATGGATATGATTCTATTTTTGGATATAGTCATGTTTTATTTTGATATTTAAATATTTGACTATTAAAATGAGGATGGGAATTACAAGACAGATATTCGAGTTAAATTTTGGGGGTATTATATTTCATGTTTTAATGATTATTAAAGAAATGAAAATTGGAGTGACAAGGGGTCCCACCTATTTAGTTATTATTTAAATAGACCCTTATTTATATATTATTATTTATTTGTCTCAACTAATTAGTTAAGCTAATTAAGCTTAACAAAATGAAAGGTAGTTGAATTACCATAACTTATTGAAAAATAATAAAAACTCAATCAAAGAAGAGACAAAATGATGAGAGAACAGAAGAGGAACTTCTAATATAAGGTCTGTTCTATACTAGTGAGATAATTCTTTTCTTCATTCATTCTGAGTTTACTAGAAAACTAAACCATCTTGATGACAACATGGTGTTATTGAAGGCAACATGATTCAAAACTGAATCATATTTTCAACAACTTGTTTCTAAAGGTGTATGATCTATCTTTGACAATATGTGTGTTCTTGTTTGTTTATGGATTATATTTCATGATTGATAAAGAATATGTTGCAGAGTCAAGTGAAAACATTTTTCTGACAAGCTGATCCAGATCTTTAGCTTCAATTTTCTTTTGTTGTCAGAGTCTTTTTTTATGGTGCTCATTAGAGACTTCCAAGTTTGAATTTCGTCCCACCCTCACAAGGGTTTGTAAAGAGAGTTCTTCTTTGTATCTCAGAATGAAGTTAATATAAAAATCAAATTTCCGATTTTAGTTTCACATGCGTATCTTAATGATATTGTTCAGATTTTACTTTTATTCTCATTTCTTTTCTTGTACACACTTATGTATATCTTTGCTTTCTTTCTTTTGCACAGTTACACATAACATATAAAATTAGTTTTAATCTCTAGTACATATTACTTGTGGATTAAGAGATTGTTTTGGATTAAAGGTTATAAACTCTGGGTAACATTCCCAACTATCTTGCCTTAGCTCGACAAGATCTGAAAATGCTTGAGTAAGGTTCTTCATACCTTTTCCTCAACATGACACACTTGGTAGTAGTGCGCACCAAGCAAAGGAGAGGAGGTGGTTTTGGGAAGAGGGTGCAAGGTCCAAGGCAAAGGAAAAGGAAAAAGCAAGAGATAAGTAAAATGCAAGAGACTTAGCAAAGGAAGGAGAGTGCACCAAGGCAAAGGGTGCCTTTGTTCAAGGGCTAGCAGACACATCTACAAGGAACTCCAAAGCATCTTGAGTTGGGTTGCTATTACACCAGGTTCACTTGTATTTATTTCCTTGTTGTATTATTGCTTTGAGATCTCCAATATATATCTATCTCTCTTACTAGTTTTCCCCATGGGGGTTTTTCCAAGGCCATGTTGACCAAAAACTACATGTGTTCATTTGTTATGTTTGCTTAGTATTTTCAGTGGTAGGTTGTTAAAGATCCTAGATGTGTGTTTGATGTTTAATGCATGTTATTGAAGGCTAACTTGGACAAAAAAACTATCCATAATTTATCCTTATAAAAAGAGGCATTAAAGAGAATCAAACCAAAGTTTTGTGGAAAGATTTTGTGAGGGAAAAGTTCATATTTAGTGGGCTGTTTTGAACAGCAAGAAGGTCGTCCTAAAACAACAAGTAAAACAGTTTGAAAGTACCCAAGCTTAGTGCCCAACAAGAGGTCAAATGACTGGCCTGTTGGACAACCCATAGAACCTCAGAAAATCTTCATCAGTGACAGAGGGAGAAACTAGTCATGTGGATTGGCGAGTAGGATTTGCTTCAGTGACAGAGGGAGCAACCAGTTAGGAGGAATGGACTTCAGTTGTGGTAGCAAATCTGATATGGGAGACAAAGATACTTCCCTACAAAAACATCATCACTCCCTCTTAGCAAGAGAGACATTCCCATAAGGGGCCATGGTGTCAAGCATGTGGGAATCTTCGTTGGCACCAGATTACACCTTCGTTTAAGTGAAAATTCCCTTGGGATGAGGCTAGGGCCTCATGGGCTTGTTGATGGGCTTTGTGGGCTTGTGTTGGGGTTTCACACTACAAAGAGGAATAAAATATTCTAATTAATTATCGAGTTTAGAAAGGGTTCCTAAACTCACTCATAAGACTCCTATATAAGGAGAGGAGAGATTGTGACAAATTTCATTGTGTCATTATGGAGTTAGCATAAATGAGAGTGCACTTGTGCTAGGAGCTTAAAATTTTCAGTAAGGGAAATTTTGCAATTGTGACAAATCTTGTCTAGGGTTCTTGGAGTTTTCTGAATCTGTTTTAGCCAAGGAAAGCTTTTGATTTTCCCAGCCAAGAGAGGCCACATGTGTGAGAAGAGGAGGAGAAGTATATGTACAGGAGGAGAAAGAAAGTCCGCACGTGTGAGCATATTGGATAGGCCGCACATGTGGTAAAATAGTACAGACAGACTGCATGTGTGGTACATAAAAATTCATACACACTGTACATGTGATTGTTGTACAATAGAGAAGAATAGGCTGCACGTGTGAGGCCACACGTGCAAATTTTCTAGGTAGGTACAACAAATTTGTACCACTGACGTTAGTATCCATGCGACTGACGTCTGCTGTATAGGTGGACTGCAACAGATTTGCTTGTAGAGGATTTTTCGGGTAATTTGCTCATTTCGTATTTGTTGAAGAGGACTAGGTTGTCCTCAGTTTTTGGTGATTTTTGTCACTATGGAGAACACTGATTTTTCCTTCAGAAAATTTTTGAATTTGACAATTTATAGAACAAAAAATTGTGTCTCAAATGTGTGGATGATTTATCTCAGATCTTGTTGTTTTCGTTGCTGAAATTTTTCGTCATAATTTCAGTGTAAAATTATTCAGTGATAACAACTAGGGTTTACTGTTTGATCATGAGATAGCCTGAAGTTGATACTCCATTTTCTTTATCCCCAACAAACTCTGAATCCAAATATTCGATCAAGTTGAAGTCATCCACCTTAGAGTACTTGAGTCCAAAATCTTGAGTTCCCTTCAAGTATTTTAGAACTCTTTTTGCAGCAGACCAATGCCCTTAACAAGGCTTTTGCATGAACCTGGAAAAAATCCCAACAACAAATGAAATGTTTGGTCTGGTGGTAGTAAGTTAGATAAGACTTCCCACAAGCTGTCTGTACTTGGTTGCATCCTCAAATTCATTCCCTTCTTTTGATGTGAGTTTCAAATTTTGTTCCATTGGAGTATAAACATGATTACACTCAGCCATGCCAAACTTGTTCAACAATTCTTCAATGTACTTATTTTGGGAGATGAATATGTACTTTGGATTTTGAATCACCTCAATGCCCAAATAATAGTGAAGATGTCCCAAATCTGACATCTCAAAGCCTTTCTTTGACTCTTTATTTATGGATGCAATGTAGCTTTTATTGTTTCCTGTTATCAATATATCATCTACATATACTAAAAGATATACAACAATTTTTCCAACTTTCTTGACAAACAAAGTTGCGTCTTCAAGATTGAAATGCTTGAAATTCAATTTCAGAAGATGCTCAGTCAAATTTTCATACTAGGATCAGTGCTTGTTTTAGGCCATATAAGGATTTGATGAGCTTGTGTACCTTTTGTTCTTGCCCCTTCACAACAAAGCCTTCTAGATGAGACATGAAAACATTTTCTTTCAAGTCTCCATTCAAGAAAGCAATCTTCACATCAATTTGATGAATTTTCCATCCATTTTGTGCTGCCATGGAAAATAGAGTACAAATAGTAGCCCATTTTGTTGTGGAGACAAAAGTCTCCTCATAATCAACACCTTCTTTATATGCAAATCTTTTTTCCATGAGCCTTGCTTTGTGCTTGTCAAGTGAGCCATCTGATTTGTACTTGTTCTTGAATGCCCACTTGTAGCCGATTGGTTTGGTTTCGAATGGAGGGTTCACCAACTTCCATGTCCCATTCTTGATGAGAGCATCATATTCTTTCTGCATGGTTTCTTTCCATTCATCATGAGAAGTGGCTTCTTCAATGGAAGTCAGTTCAAGGTTAATAGATAAATTCAACTCACAATCATATGAAACATTTATGTCATCTACATCACTTGAGTTTGAATTATTTACATTATCTCCATCTTGTCTTGAGGAAATTTGGTTCCTGCCTTTTTGACCTCATCATGATGAACAATTTCAAGTGTTTTGTGAGCTATTTTGGTGGAACTTTTTGAGATGGTATAGGTTGCTCAACTGATTGAGATGGTGCTGAATTCTCTTTAAGACTCAGCTTTTCAATCCTCTCGATCACATCATCTAAATGAATTTTAGGTTATGATGAAGTGGCTGGAGATTCTTCATGTGGGGAAGATGGTGCTTCAAAAGGAGATTCCAGATATTGACCCAAGATATGGATCCCCCCTTTAAGATTTGGAATCTCATCATCAAATTTATGATATGTCTGTACATGAGCGAATCTGTCAGGAGGATCAAATTGTTTCTCAACAATTTCGTCATTCTTGGAGGATTCAAGAAAGAATAAATATCTGGAAATGATGAATTTCTTGTTTGTTTCATCATAAAGAAGATATCCCTTGGTGGTATTTTAGTACCCCAGGAAGATGCACGCTGGACTCCTTGCTTCAAGTTTGCTTCTTTTCTCCTTAGGAATCAAGGCATTATAGGTGGAACCAAAGACCCTGAGATGCCCCACCGAAGGAATGCATGTTGGAACACTTACTTATATTGAGAGGCGGCCGAGGGCGGGAGGGGGGGGGGTGAATCAGTATAGGACTATTTTTTATTCTCTTTCAATATTTCTTTTCAATATTGATCAATATGTTATTTTATCAACAGTAGTAGATAATAAACAATGTACATACAAACATATATTACATAGTACACAAAGATTTAACGTGGAAGCCCAAATGGAAGAAAACCATAATTTTTTTTCTTTATAAAACCTTGTAGGCACCAACTTACTGTTACAATGCTTGCAAGAACCAACATGCAGGAGACACCAAAAACTCAGGATTAATGTTTGCAGGAAACAACCGACAGGAGACACCAATCCCCTTGACTGAGCACCAACTCGGTTCTCCCTGTAGGCACCAATCTACAACTTCTATATTTGCAAGCACCCACCTGCCGGAGATCCCAATCCCCTTAGCTGAGCACCAATCCAACACTGCCCGGCGATACCAATTTCACTGGAAATATCAATCTCCTCAAGATGTAAACACTACCATAGTATTTCTTTCCTTCAAGTCTTCATCTGCACAAATCTACTGCTCTATCTTTGCTGTCATAGTTCACTATATGCACAAGTTCCTTTGTCCTTGCATCTCCTAGCCACCCTTAGAAAATTGCATTATTTTCTTTTCATTCTGCAGGCATCCTCAGACATCCGAGCCTTATATATTCTCCTTCATGATCCTTTCTCACTCACATTTCACATTTTTGTATTCTTCCTCTTTCGGTTATGCAAACTCATAACTCCTTACTTTCATATTTATTTCTTTTTGCTTGCACACCCACAAATTGGATTCGAGCATCGTTATTTATATGAGTCCATACACGAAGAGTTTGTCCACATAAAAAAGTATGTCCATGGAGTCGGCTCTAGATCTCCTCAAAACCGGGCTATCAACAATCCTTCGAAACTGGCATAAAATCCTTTTGATTTTGTTTGCGATATGCTCTTAGACCATAGTGCAGACTTCAAAACTCAACAACTATTGGATGTGATCTTTCAAATCAATCGTTGTCGTTTCTCTGTTCTCTTCCTTCTAAAATAATCAACACAACTTCAATGTTCAATAGCCGTCCGATCTTTCCATGCTTTGATCACATCCATCGATCTTTTATTAGTATATCGAGACCACCGTGCAACCACAATGCACAACTGTCGTTCGATCGTCTTCTCAATTAAATCTCAGCCGTTGATCTCATTTTGATGGATTCATCGCAGGTTTAAGGAACGTCTTTTCTTTATTTCAAATTTTCGTGTACATGCTCAAGTTCCACCGCACTAGCTTTGCACTTATACTTAGATGTAATTCCAATCCCTTTCTCCACGGACCTAAGACATATCTTCTCAAACTTCCGTGGCCTCCAGAATACACCTTCGCGTTCCTTCGCACTCACTTTGCACCCATACTTAGAAACTTTTCAAGTATTTCGTTGCGAGTCTACGAGACATTATGAGTTGTCGGATATCTCACCTTCTGGGCCATCCGATCTGTTGTGACATGTGGCGACCTCCTGAACCATCTGATCTATGACAAGTGGCAACTTCTTGAACCATTCAATCTGTGACAAGTGGTGACCTCCCGAACCATCCGATCTGTGACAAGTGGTGACCTCCTAAACTCTCTGATCGATCCTTGACACTTGGTCGATTTTCAAACTCCTACCTTGGGTCTCTTATACTTAGTCAATTTTCAAACTCCTACTACGGGTCTGTGGTACATCTCCATTCTTCTCTTATTCATGACCTTGTCCATTCGACTGATCCTCAACACTTAGTCAATTTTTCAAGACATCTATGTCCGACCAATTCTTGATACTTAGCCATTTCTTCGAAGTCTTACCACAAGTCCATGGGTCTGCGAAACTTGCCCGATTCTTGTGACCTCGTCCATTCGACCGATGTTTGACACTTAGTTGATTTTTATAACTCCTACCATAGGTCCATAGGTTCGCACCCATTTCTTCACATACTCCCGATACTCTGCCACTCCACGACACCTTGATACTTAGTCAATTTTCAAGATCTCTTGTGCCGAAGTGGCAGATGAGGTGGTTGCCATGTGGGTGTCTTTTTCATGTACTGTATGACATGGCATCGATATGTGTCCTGACACGTGGCATTGTACGTGGCATCTGCAGAGCTGCTTATTATAACACTGATGTGGTCTCCCTCGTATGTGACACTCGTCTGACTGGATATGTGGCACTGATGTGGAATTCATCTGACTGGACATGTGGCGCTAATGAGGTTGCTATTGTGGCTATGCTGGCCCACCAACTATCAGACCTTGATTATTTGATCTTGGCCGTTGATCTCTGGAGATGAACGATTATGATTTACCCTGTTCTGGATCCACAATTCTCTATGCCAAAAGCTAACACATTTCTCACAGTTCCATGACTCTTCGTTCATATTCAAGTTACATAAAAAATCTTTTGCAATACAAACCCTTCGAAGTTGCATTTCCTTGTGAATGTGGGATATCATTGTCGTCGTTTCTTTGATATGGATGACCGAGATATTTCTTACCGGGTTTATTGTTCTTGGACAAAACTCTTCACGAGATTGTCTTGTCTAGCCTACTTGATTTCATCCAGTTGACATTCTTCTTTAAACTTGTGCACCCAGAGTTCAATCTGTTTTATTGATGCACAATCACTTCTACTTTAGGGTAAACAAAGATCACTTGTAGAGTTTTAACGGTGCATAGTCATCACATAGGGGCATTCTCTTCTTCCATAGTCTTCAGGGTTCGACTCGTATTTTGGATGCTTCCTCTGTTTACGTTTCATTCCTCTTTGCCTTCATTCACACGGAGCGACGTAGGACACTTCTTGATCTCCTCTTTGGTTGTAGCAATATGAACACTTCCTCTGTCTGTCCATGAATTCATGTTACTGGTTTTGGTTCGATCCTTGGACTTGTCATTTGATTCTTCATAGTATACATGACTTCATTTTATTAGGAAATCACTCATAAGTGACACCAATGGCAATTAAGTATGAAGGAGCTTATTAACTCATAGAGACATAGTCTCCCCTTATTATTGACAATAGTTAGTCTCCCCTCCCTGTGATATCAATGATATCCTTTGACATCAATGACAACACAATTTCCAACAAACTCCCCCTTTGTCATTGATGGAAACACCTAGTTCTTTTGGTACTCCTCTATTCCCTGCAAGCCTCTCTTTCTGCAACAAATATCCCCCCTTTCTTTGTCTTCTCCCCCTTTGACATCAATGGAAAAGTGATTTTCTCTCTCTTTTATTTTTCTCTTTATTCTCTTCTCTACGACCAACATCCTTTTTTTTTTTTTTTTTTCTGCAGCTCTCCCTCTCCTTGAGCTTGTGCTTCTCTATGAAACTTTCATTATGTCCTTGTTCTTTGTCTTCTCAACTCCTATGTTGAACTCACAAAGGCTCATGTCAACATAATTTTATTTATTATTATTATTTTTTTAACTGTCCCTTTCTTCCGATTAATTAGAATGCATAACCAAAAGAGTCATATCTCTGCTTGTTGTGATCAATTCTTTATAATTTTGGATCTTGCCTTCCATTCTGATTTCTTTGTCTATATGCAAACTTATCACATCTCCATGTGCTTTGATTCTTCAAGTTGCTGCATGCCTTCATAGCTTCTAAAGGCTCTTCCAACTTCCGTTCTTCATCATGCTAATCTATTTTTCCAAACAACTTCAATATTATTTCAGGCTGTCTTCCCAAAACTCATAGCAAATTCGTCAAGGGTTTCTTCTTCTTTAATTTTTTTGGGAACATGGAGCTTCCTCTTCTTCATCTTTTCTAAGTCTATTTCTCTTACCGTTTTGTACTTCTGTGTGTATCAATACATAAAATTCCTTCACCATTACCACAAAAGTTGTTAGTCTATGTGCTTGCTCAACATTGTCTTCTATGGTGACGTCATACTTGTGAACATTTCAACTTCTTTTTAGTAGTTTATTTTTATTATCCTATGAACATTTCAACTTACTTTTAGTAGTTTATTTTTATTATCCTTGTAGAGACTCAGTCCATGGTTTAGAGAAAGAACTCCTTATAATCTACTTGCAATTGTGATGTTATTGAACTTGTTCCAATCTCTTCCTCTTTGAGTGTTTCAACTTCATACTTCATCGTTTCCTTTGCACAGACTTGTGTCTTGGGAGTTTTCTTCTCTACTCTATTTTATCCTATGCCATATTGTAAATGGAATAAATTATAAGACTTACTTTATCATACCTTCATGGATTGCTTCAATCTTGTTGGCTTCTTTACTTGGATGCTTAAGGTTTTCTTTGACATATGCTCTTGTGATTGCTTGAATTGGATGCAATCATTTCCTTCTTTATCTTATCAACATTCTTCTTCCATCATTCAACATTATAAACTTTGGTCCACTGTTTATGTGATTTGAGCATTCATTTTGTGTTAGGAGTGTAGTCTGTGCTAGTATGGATGTATTTTCTTCTTGTTACAGTTTCCTCTTCCAAACTTTTGTAGTATATTTCTTTTGTTTGAAGGTGACATTTTGTTTTTTGTTTTGTGCATATAAAGCTAGTTCACATTCTTCTTTATCTTCTTTTTCTTTGCTTTCTCTTCCATACCTTTTTATATCATTGTCTAGAAAATTCTGTCATGCTGCTTTTGCAATCTCGTGCTTGGTGTCCATAGTTATTGCATTTGTAACATTCAACATTGTAATGTAGGGGAGAAAATGGATTGTAGTATCAATAGGATCATGACAACCTATAGTCTTAATATCCTTCTAATTCTTGTGAGAGCTTCTACTTCTATTTCTCATATAATTATTGTCTCCATAATCTTTGCAATCTACTGAATTGTGACCAAAATTTTTGCAAGAAAAACAATAACCAAGAAACATATTTTGATACATGGTTGTGAAGGTTCTTCTTGATGGAGCACCTCTTCTAAACTCGTCCTTATATTTCTTGAATGAGAAATCAGTCTCTTGATGGTTATGATTTCTTTCCTTGTGGTTGTTTTCATTGTGGTTGGATCTTTTAAGAACACTTGCATAGCTTTCAGGCTTCTCCTCGGTTTATTTTCTGGTGACTTAGAGCTTGCATCTTCTTCAAGGGTCTTCTGATTGTTGTCATAGCCAATACATGTTTTGATGAATGGTGGTCTTTGATGACTTAAATATTATCTAAGATTTCTGTACTCTTTCCAAACTTCATTTTTGTTTTTAGTTGGTTGATTGTTTCTTCTAATTATTTTCTTAGAGAGGTAATTTCCTCTTCAAGCTTCTCACAATGTTGTTCCTTTTCTTTTAATTGTCTTTCTATCAATTTATTTATTACTTTTGCCTCTTCAATTTGATCTTTAATTACTTTTTCTTTTTCTTTCTTTGTGAAAACTGAGTAACATATTCTCTTTTCTGAGCTTTGTGATTTCATCTTGATCACAAATAGGTTCTCCTTTATGTTCAACTATTTCATTTTCATGCTTCTGCAATTCATTTTTCATATTTCTATTCTTTTCTTTGAGTTTGTCTATATCTTCTACGACATAGAAGAGTTCTGCTTCTAAATCCTCTTCCTATTCAATTTCATGATTGCTGCCTTCTCTCGAATCTGTGCTTCTATTGTTTGATTCATCAGATTGTGACTTTGGGGCCCTGAAGAAAGTCTCTGCTGTTTTACTGTTACTGTCATCAGAACAACTGTTGTCCTCACTGATATGTTCATTCCTCCTTTGTCTGTAGGAATTTTCTCTCTTCTCTGTCTTATCATTCTTGCAATTTCTGAATCTGGAGTCATCTTTTTCATTGTTCTTTCCAATTTTTAAATAAGGACATTTAGCTGCATAGTGTCCTACTTCTTTACAATTAAAACATTTAGAAATAGGCCCACCTTTGTATTCGTATGATCCTCTCTTGGGCTTCCTGGAAAAGTTGGTTTCTTCAACATTTGATTCACTATCTGAGTTGTTGTTTGTTTCGTATTCTTTTGTCCTTGTCCAGTTTGACATTTCTAAGGCTCCTTGATTTGCATAAAGATCTTGTAGCTTGTCCCAAATCTTTGGTTCTTTTAGAATCCACTAAGCCACTTAAGATGTCATTCATGGACATTGTATTATTTTCACATGCCTTCTTTGTAGCTGCATTTTTTTGTGAGGATTTTGAGGGTCTGTAACCGATGACAACTGATTTCTAGACCTCATATCCCAATGCCTGCATATACGTCTCCATTCTTATACTCCATGTTGCATAGCTTGTTCCATCGAACGAATGAACTGGCACCGAGTCCATGTGAGCTACAAGGATTCACCTTCCAATGGTTAGACTGTTTCTGAAGGAACCCACTTTGACACCAATTGTTGGCACACTTACTTATACTGAGAGGGGGGGTGAATCAATATAGGACTATTTTTTATTTTCTTTCAATATTTCTTTTCAATATTTATCAATATGTTATTTTATCAATAGTAACAATTAATAAGCAATGTACATACAAACATATATTTCACAGTACACATACATTTAACGAGGAAACCCAAATGGGAGAAAACCACAATTTTTTTTTCTTTATAAAATATTGTAGGAACCAACCTACTGTTACAATGCTTTCAAGCACCAACTTGTAGGAGACATCAATCTCCTCTCTTGAGAACCAACTCAGGATTAATGTTTACATGCACCAATCGACAGGAGACACCAATATCCTTGACAGAGCGCCAACTTAGTTCTCCTTGTAGGCACCAACCTATAACTACTATATTTGTAGGCACCCATCTGTAGGAGACCCCAATCCTCTTAGTTGAACACCAACTCAACACTGCCTATAGATACCAATTTTACTAGAAATATCAATCTCCTCAAGCTGTAAACACTACCATATTATTTCTTTCCTTCAAGTCTTCATCTGCACAAATCTGCTGCTCTATCTCTGCTGTCACAATTCACTATCTACAAAAGTTCCTTTGTCCTTGCACCTCCCAGCCACCCTTAGACAATTGTATTATTTTCTTTTCATTCTGCAGGCATCCTCGAACCTTTGAGCCTAAGATCTTCTCCTCCACAATCCTTTCTCACTCACATTTCACACTTTCATACTCTTCCTCTTTATGTTATGCAAACTTGAAACTCCTTACTTTCACCTTTCTTTCTTCTTGCTTGCACACCCACAAATTGGATTCGAGCATCGTTATTTACATGAGTCCATACACCAAGAGTTTATCCACATACAAAAGTATGTCCATGGATTCAGCTCCATATTTCGTCAAAATCAAGCTTTCAACAATCCTTCGAAACTGGCATAGACTCTCTTTGATTTCATGTGCTATATGCTCTCAGACCATAGTGCAAACTTCAACACTCAACAGACGTCGGATGTGATCCCTCAAATCAATAGTGGCCGTTGATCTGTTCTCTTCCCTCCAAAATAAACAACACAACTTGAATGTTCAATAGTTCTCTGATCTTTCCATGCTTTGATCACGTCCATCGATCTTTTCAAAGTATATTGAGACCACCGTGCAACCATAATGCACATCTACCGTTTGATTGCCTTCTCAATTAAATTGTAGCCGTTGATCTCATTTTAATGGATTCACCATGGGTTTAAAGCACATCTTTTCTTTATTTCAAATTTCCGCAACCTCCAAATTACACCCTCAAGTTCCGCCGCACTAACTTTTCACTTACACTTAGACACATTTCCAATCCCTTTCTCAGCGAACCTAAGTCATATCGTTTCAAACTTCTGCGGCCTCCAGAATGCGCCTTCGCGTTCCACTACACTCACTTTGTACCCATACTTAGAAACTTTTCAAGTATTTTTCCATGGGTCTATGAGACATTATGATCCGTCATATCTCTCACCTTCTGGGCCATCCGATCTGTGACACGTGGAGACCTCCTGAATCATCCGATCTATGACAAGTGGCGACCTCCTGAACCGTCTGATCGATCCTTGACACTTAGTCGATTTTCGAAATCCTACCGCAAGTCTCTTTTACTTGGTCATTTTTTGAACTCCTACCGCGGGTCCGTGGTATATCCCCGTTCTTCTCTTATTCATGACCTAGTCTGTCCGATCGATCCTCGACACTTAGTCGATTTTTCACGATTTCACCACTCTTCACAACATTTCCATACTTAGTCATTTTTCGAGACATCTACGACCGACCGATTCTTGATACTTAGCCATTTATTTGAAGTCTTACTACAGGTTTGCGACTCTGTAGCACTTGCCTAATTCTTGTGACCTCGTTCATCTGTTTGATTCTTGACACTTAGTTGATTTTTTGAACTCCTACCGTGGGTTCATAGGTTCACACCCATTTCTTCACATACTCCCAATACTCCGCTACTCTGCAATTCCTTGATACTTAATCAATTTTTGAGATCTCTTGTGACGAAGTGGTAGATGAGGTGGCTGCCATGTGGGCACCTTCTTCATGTATTGGATGACATGGCATCGATACGTGTCCTGACATGTGGCATTTGTAGAGATTTTTGTTATAACATTGACATGGACTCCCTCTGATGTGGCACTCATCTGACTGGATACGTAGCGCTGATGTGGCATTCATCTGATTGGACACATGGCATCGATGAGGTTTCTATTGTGGCGTTGACATGGCTGAGCTGGCCCACCAAGTATTGGACCTCAGTTCTTTGATATTGGCTGTTGATCTTTGGAGATGAATGGTCACGATTTATCATGTTCCGGGTTTCACAATTCTCTACGCCAAAAGTTAACACATTTCACATATTTCACACAGTTCCATGACTCTTCATTCATATTCAAGTTACATAAAAATGTTTTTGCAATATAAACCCTTTGAAGTCGCGTTTCCTTGTGAATGTGGGATATATCATTGTTGTCGTTTCTTTGATTTGGCTAACTGAGATATTTCTTACCTGGTTTATTGTTTTGCAACAAAACTTTTCACGGGATTGTCTCATCCAACCTGCTCCTCGATTTCGTCCAGTCGACATTCTTTTTTAAACTTGTGCAACTGAAGTTCAATCTGTTTTATTTATACACAATCACTTCATCTTCAGGGTAAAAAAAGATCACTTGCATAGTTTTAACAATGCATAGTCATCACATAGGGGCATTCTCTTCTTCCATAGTCTTCAAGGTTCGACTCGTATTTTGAACTCTTCCTTTGTTTTCCTTTTGTTCCTCCTTGCCTTCATTCACACAGAGCCACGCAAGACACTTCTTGATCTCCTCTTTCGTTGTAGCAATATGAACGCTTCCACTTTCTATCCATGAATTTGTGTTACTGGTTCTGGTTCGATCCTTGGACCTGTCATTTGATTGTTCATAGTTTACTTGCCTTCATTTTCTTAGGAAATCACTCATAAGTGACACCAATCACATTTAAGTATGCAAGAGTTTATTAGCTCGTAGAGACATAGTCTCCCTTTATTATTGACAACAACCAGTCTCCCCTTGCTTGTGATATCAATGATATCCTTTGACATCAATGACAACACAATTTCCAATAATGTAGCGATCCACATTTCATAAGGAGTCTTGTTTTCAAGAGCATGAGATGAACAACTGTTTTTCACATAAACTGCATTAGCCCAAAACATCAATTTTACATTCTTGAAAAACATCATGGAACGAACCATATTTAGGAGTGTCCTATTCATTCGTTCAACTACACTGTTTTGTTGAGGATTGTATGGAACTATGGTTTAATGCTTGATCCCATGTTGGAAAAGGTATCTTTCAAATTCATTAGATGTATATTCTTTTCCATTATCAGTGCGAAGAAAGGCAATACAAGACTAAGCTTCATTTTGAATCCATACATGAAAATTTTTAAATGTTTCAAAATCTTGTGACTTATCTTTAGGCAGGTACAACCAACACATCTTGGTGTAATCATCAATAACATACATGATATATTTGTTTCCATTTGCATAAGGAATAGGCATAGGGCCACATAAATCAGAATGAATCAATTCAAGTTTTCTACATGCTCTGGAAGTAGAATAAAAAAACGGTTGTTTCTTAGGAATAATAGGCAAACCAAAAACACCATTCTTTCTCAACAAACATAGACTGTCATAATTAATATGACCAAATTTAGCATGCCACAAAAGAATAGATGAAATTATACCTTCACCGCGATGAGAGAGGTATGCAACATTTTGTGTATGGGCATATGTCCCTTTCACCGTCAACAATCTTCCATCTTCCATTCCGGTCATGACAACCATGTTGTCATAATCCTTCCTTATTTCATTTTTTACATTGAATATATGAACCTAGTTGCTTTGCTGTCGGGTGTGCACAAGGGACAACGAGTTCCTTTGCAGGTGAGGAAGATAGAGTACATTGTGCAGAACAAAATACTGGAGTCTAGGAAACTTAGACTGTTGGTGCCCATTCCCGAAGGTTTGAGACTTCATTTATCTGCAAAATACATTGTCATCTACATTTTCATTGAAGTCTTCGAATAAGTCTCTTCGGAATGTCATGTGGGAGGTTGCACCCGTGTCAAGAAGCCATACATATCTCCAAGAAGAAAATGAAGTGTTAAAACAAATCTTTAGTTACTCCTATATTGCAATGAGAAACAATGTAATGAGCATGTGCTTTACCTTTCATTGGTTTTGAAGTTTCACCTCCATCTTCTTTCTGATTCTGTTTTTCTTCTTTGAACTTCTCCCATGGAAATCTGCAGGAAGATACTTCATGTGACTCATTCCTTTCGCAACGGGTACGATGAAGATTGGATCTCTCACATGTATTATGCCAACCCCCCTGCGATTGAGATTCTTCTTTTCGTGACCTTTCATTTTACAAATTCAATCCAACCTTCTTCAATGGTTGAATGGGATGCTGATGGGTGTGAGATCCCCTGCTTGAAAATGCAAAAGCCTCGTACTGCTGAAAAAGATGCAACAAAAAGAGAGGACTCAAAATATTTGGGGCCACATGAGCGCCACTTTCACTAGCAAAACAACAAGATTTCAATGCAGTTGGAAGGAGAGTTCAAGAACACAATAACACTTTCAATGTATCACTAGGAAACTTTTCACGTGACTTTGATCACCACGGTAAACACAATCATAGCCCTTTAATCAATTCTTTTGGTATACTTCAACGACAAAAACGCTAGAAATGGTTTATCACCCGTGGATCAAATATACCATTTGTCTAACAACTATATACAAATTGTGTGAAGGATAAGTATCAACATAAATATATTTAAAAAAAATCTTTATCTATGACTATATAATAATTACGTGAAGGGTAAATATTGACATAAATATATTTTTAAAGGAAACCACTGAGAACAAAAGAAATGAAAAGTAGGATTCAAAATTTAAAATCAAAGAAAGTCAAAATTTAAAGAAAAGACGACCAACGGCTTCATAGATGGATTGAAAAGAAACAAATAAAAAATATAATATGAAGAAACTTCTGACCTTCCAAATCCTTTTTGAAGTCCTTTCTTTATTAGTGATTTTCTCTTGGGAGATTCACATGGGGATGGAAGGAAAAATGTACTTTGAATGTAAACCCTTTCTCGCACTGTAACGAGTTAAAACATCACTTTCTCTTTTCATCTCTTTTAACCCTTTCTTACAGTGTAATGAGTTAAAACGTCCCACCTATTTTTTTTCTCTATTAACACAGTTTTTTTTTTTTCTATTTTAACCCTTTCTTGCAGTGTAATGAGTTAAAACATAGCACCTTTTTTTTCTCTATAATTGGAGTGCATTATAAAATGCATTAAAACATAACAATATTTTTTCACTATTAATTGAAATGTATTGTATTAGTGACAAGTTTCTATATTCAATATATTTTTCTAGATTTATATGATATCTTATGTTCTTTCTTTAAAGCAAATGGATTACATGAGTGTATGAATTGATATATGTTTTTTAATTGTACAAGAACAAAGCCTAAAGTAAAGTATGTTGATTACTATAAAGTTCAAAATTGTAAAGTGGTTGAGTGTTTACAAAGGTTTTTATTTTATTTAACTTTTTAAATTAGAAAAAGGTAATTATGTTGAGCATGTAAGCTTTTATGGTTTAATATATTGTCTAAGTTTTTTTAGTTGTAATTGAATGAGATGGTTTTTAGTCCAACATTTCAGGTGACATCCTCAAAAACACAATCAAAAACACAATATTTTGTAGTGTTTTTAAGGATGGGTGAAATATCCACCTGGAACATTAGACTCTAAAATGTAATGTTATATTATAGTTTTCATGATTATCAAGTTCACCACTTGTATATCTCATTTAACAAAGTAATCTTGGAACAAACCATTTAGTATGTTTCTCAAATTTAACAGAGGATTGTTCATAAGTAACTAATAGTGCATGAGAGGAAGTAGCATTCAAAAAAATACTAAATATCTTTTTGTTAGGTGTCAAGCACCTCCTCTTTCTCCCCTGATTCATTTATGAATTTTTGATAGGCATTAATGTTTCAAGTTTTTAATTCTATCTCATTAATACACATAATCCAACTATTAACGTGCTCATCATACTTTGGGAAACACAAGCAATACAACTAGAATCTTTGTCAAAATAACAATGCTTGTTTCAAACACCAACTCTTAATTGATCATTCTTACCTTTTATTTCACTTAGTTGTTTGACAAGATTCATAACGCAAATTATGGATGAAATTGTCTTTTTCTTCTCATTGATCATAACATTGAACAATATAGTTTCACTAACTAACATTAGTACCATGCAAACAAGCCTTCATTACAAAGCAATATTAGAGACTATAAGAGAAAACCTTCTCATTAAGTGTAATATTAACATTCTGCGACTAAGCAACATTAGCTTGCAACAAGGAAATATCATGATGATCCTTCTCATTAATGGCGTGCAACGAAGCAACTTCATCACAAAGTTTGTCATGATATTCCAACAAAATAACATCTTTCTTTTCACATATTTCTTAGAGTTTCCGAAGAGCCAATTCTTCATCCTCATCAAAAGTATCCATGGTGAAAGGAAATATGGATACTTTGCAATAGTCAATATGATTTGAAAAATGCAAAATGTATAAACAAAGCACACTAGGTGAACCCCTCAAAAAATAATATTCCTCTATTTTTTCATCAACAAAATACCTCGAGGTAAAATAATAATGTCCACCCCTAAGTAAAATATTCATGTTACAACAATATCCTCCTTATTTAAATTCCATCCAAAAAACTATCTCCAAAGAAAATTATTCTAAGTGTAATTTCCCTTTTCAAATTATCCTTCCATGATTTGTTTTGTAAAGAAGAGAAAGTAACTTGAGCCTATGTTGTATGATGTTGTCTCATTGTTAACTAAATTGCTCCATTTCTCACCACTTTCACTAGAATTTGACAAACCAAAAACCCATGAATTCGATCAATCTATGGTTAAATTCAAATTATGACATTATGAGTGATTCAAAGACTATAGAAAATGATAAGATCATAGTTTTCAGTTGATAAACTTGCAGTTTCACAATTATTGAAGTTGCAACTCCTAGGTTTGGGCCCAAATTGTTGAATTTTCGTTAATTACATTAACATTAGATTTACCATAGCAATTTAAACTTCTTTTGCATGCTCGTTTCTCTATAGGTGACGTTGCACCATCTTCACCCAACCATAGGAACCTACTCGTGCCACCCCCGAGCATAACATATACATCCTGGGAAACCCTTCTACACAAGGGGAGAAAACCCAACAACCTTTTTATAGAGAATATCCTTGCCAAGACAAACTACCAAGAACAAGATCTATCCACTAGAGCAAACCACAAAGAAGATAACCCAACAACATATATGCAACAAACCCTAGCTAGAGCGCTAGGGTATCTAGCCTCCACTAGCGCACCACCAAGATATAACCAACAATGCAGCTGCAACTCACTCTAGCCAGAGCGCTAGAGTGGCCGACCTTCACCATGCGCATCACAAAATACAAACCCTAGCGATAGGTAGGAGGAAACCCTAACCAATATGCACCCTACTTCCTTCCTTCTGCAACTACAACTCTCCACCAAACTTGCGCTATATCTCCATGAGAGAGTGTTCCAAATGAGAAATGCGTCACTCTTATTTATACTAATCTGTCCAGTTAATTTTCTGGCAGGGCCGACCTGAATTTTCGGAAAATATATTTTATGTTTATCTTTTTCTTCTCGAGCCGACTTTACTTCTGGAGCATTATAATTCTTCTTTATTATTTTCCGTGAGGACGACTTCTATTCTGGGATCTTCTTTGAATTCCAATGGTTTTTCTTTAACATCTTGGAAATTTCATTTATACGAAAGGTTATCTCGGAGATGAATTCCTCCCGTAGCTACTAGAAACATCAACACTCCCTCTTATCCAGGGAGGTATTCTCCATGGTGTTTTTCGTTTGGTCCTCATAGCCTCGCAGGATATACCATGGTCACACAGACCATGCTACTAGTAGCATCGTCAGGTCGTACATGGCTACACCCAATGTGGGCCTTTTCCAGGGCCTCATCACCACTAGAATACACTAGGACCTACTGGCTTGTAGTGTGGTACTAGGACCTACTCGCTTGTAGTGTGGTACTAGGACCTACTCGCCCGTAGTGCATCGTCAAGGACCTACTCTCCCATGACGTGTCCACTTGGTATACTCCCAAGGGATGTGTCCACATGGTCTACTCCCAAGGGATGTTGGGCACCAACCCAATACAACTTATCAGTCCATTGATAAGTGTCATACTCAACTTAGTCCATCAAGGAGTATCGTCACAAAATAATGTCTCAAGAAGCTGCAACCATCAATACTCCCTCTCAACGATGAAGGAATTCTCCAAGCATATCTTGTACTGTTCTTGGTATTCTTATGTTATAGAAAAGTTTCTCTATGAGCCTCATTAGCTATATTGATGATCCATACCCACAACCATGTGTCTAGCACCTCGGGTTTTTCTTGTCCCATGATAATAATTATGACCACATCAGAGCTACATTCACCTCATAGTTGATCCTGGAATGTCCACATTCCCACATGATCATGAGCATTTTTAGAATGATCAAGATCAGTCCTGGAATGTACATATTCCCATAGTATCACTCTGTGAATGCATTTAGCTCGATGCTATTAGACACGTGGAATTTCACCTTAAGCACCTCGAGTATTTAGTCCGTCGAAGACTACGTCGGGGAACATATATTCCAGATGTATATGTTCCCTATCTCCCTTGGTCTGCAACCCAGTACTAGGAGAAGGGTCAGCCCGATGCTTATCGGGGCCACTCACCTCACTGTGAGTGTTATGCTCGATGCAATTCACACACATTGGAGGAGTCCTCAGTCCATCGAGAACTATGTAGCTTCAGTCCATCGAAGACTACGTCGAGCTTCAAGTATTCAGTCCATCGAAGACTATACCAGGGTCCCAAGCCTTCATTCCATTGAATACTACCATGGGGTCATTCCCACATGGTCAAGTTCGTCTGACCAATATTGGAATGTCTACCTGATATCCTCCGAAGATCTAGCAACAACACAAATATTCAGTCCGTTGAAGATTACATCTGGGCTTATTCCCACATGATCAAGTCTCTCTGATCAATCTTGGAATATTGGCATGATGCTGCAATCATCAACACTCCCCCAGGGAAACATTTGCATTCTTGCCAAGCTTGTCCCTGATAAAGGCTTGGTGCAAATGTCAGTTGTCTTCTCATCTATGGATATGTGTTGGAGCCTCACGGATCCCTCTTACACCATGTCTCTGATGAAGTCCTGCAAGATCCTTCGAAAGCCTTATTTCTGCATGGTTTGTGTCACTGGCTGCGATATATGGGTGCTACATATATCTGCTTCATGTCTCAAACTAGAGACTATCTAATAAGTATCCTTCTGCAACCGTCACTATAGCTCCCTCTCAGATCTATCACTAGTGACATGCCTCCAAGGTAACCTGCCCGAAACAAGAAAACAAGAACAACAACATTTCCATGGAATTTAACAATATAACCTGCCCCGAACAAACAAAAAAACAAGAATATCTACAAGAGGGGAGATGAACAAATTCATCTATAGTATTAAGTGGTTAGTATAATGATCATAAATCCAATAGATAAAAAAAATAAGATCGCAATGGTGCCATAACATCTAGAGGCATATCAAAACAATCAAACCTGGAGGGTGTGCTGTTCCTTTGAATGCAATGGATCTGAGATCACCCTGAATCTATGATTTGCTGCTTGGACAAAAGTCCCTTCTCCTGCAAAACACCCTAAAGATAATGATATAATTTAACATATACAAGTACATACTTCATAAATTGTAGCACCATCCGACAACAATGGTAAGCAAAGACAAACCCTAAAACTTCAAGGTGCTCCAACTAGATTGACAAAATAAAACAGTGCAACGACAAGGAACAATGACAAATTGCAGCGACGAACTGCAGGGGCAAGGTAAATCTTCCTTCCAACGATTAGACTATTCTGAAGGAAACCAAGCTCTGAAACCATGTTGAATTTTTGTTAATTACGTTAACATTAGATTTACAATAGCAATTTAAACTTCTTTTGCATGCTCATTTCTCCATAGGCGATGTTGCATCATCGCCACCCCACCATAGACACCTACTTGTGCCACCCCCGAGCATAACATATACATCCTGGGAAACCCTTCTACATAAGGCGAGAAAACCCAACAAACTTCTTATAGAGAATATCCTTGCCAAGACAAAATAACCAAGAACAAGCTCTATCCACTAGAGAAAACCAAAAAGAAGAGAACCCAGCAACATAGATGCATCACACCCTAGCCAGAGTGCTAGGGTGTCTAGCCTCCACTAGCACACCACTAAGAGATAACCAACAATGCAACTGCATCTCACTCTAGCTAGAGCACTAGAGTGGCTGACCTTCACCATGCACATTGTTAGCGACATTTCTTGTCCTAGGCACAAGAGTTTTCGGGTCTGCAAATTGTACGAGGAGCGCCCAAGCACAGCATGGAAAAATCTCGTTTCAAGCTTCCAGCCAGTATGCGAGCGAAATTATATTGATCATGGTCCAGATCCTTTCATAAGAACAGATCGATGGTCGACGGGAAATCGTGGTTAGCGGAGTTGCACCAGGGTTAGCATGATGGGTAGCATCCATATACATTCATGAAGGATATCGACCATCCATCCAAAAGGACACGTGGTGTGCGATCATGTCATGTCGGCAGTCGGGGATTCGAGGGGCAAGAGCTCCTCATCATTTTACATCTCGAAACCCCGAACCCTGAAATGCCGATAAGTGCCCTTCAAAGCCGAGCCCATGGTCCTAGCGCCAAGTCACGATAAGCGAGCCCGGGAATGGAGGAAGCCCCCTTTTAATGACAAATCCCTCTCGATCATTCATCTGAAGGACACGCGGCACAGATCTGAGCCTCAGGTGGGGCCTTTCGGGATTTTCCTAGCGAAAGCGCCAAAGTCATCTTAGCCATCCATCCATCGATGAAACTCAGGTGCGTTGGACTTAAAGGGGGCATGGATCTGGGCGGCCAGGATCTGCACGCTCGGATCTACGGTCAGGAGCGGATTCCGGAGGCCCCCT
>ML804514.1:39822-83445 GCA_009831015.1 Picea engelmannii | reverse complement strand
CTAACGTCCAGGATCGGGGTGCCTAAATCAACGGTTGAGGCTTCATTCCGGACCCCCCTTGCCTTTCTGCCTTTAATCAGGGGGGGGTTCAGAATTGATGTGTTATTATTGTGGGGCCCCTGGCCTGACATGTCACCTTTGGTATCGTCCTCCCAGTTGCCACCTGTTTTCCACTTACCGCCTCCCTTTTCCCTTGTCATCTATCCAACTTCCCTCTCTCCATCCACATGGCACCTCCTCAGCTCGTCATCCTCTCGTCTCCTGCCATGTGTCCCTCTTTCCCAGTCACCTCCTCCTGTACTCCCGCACTCCATGCTCCTTCCTCCTCTGTCTTTTTCAGACCGCGTGGCATTCCTCAGCTGATGTCACAGCTCCCATTTATTCTTCATCACCTCCACAGTGTTCACGCCTTTAACCCCTGTCACACCCTCGTCCACATCATCCATAGGGGTCCCTCGCAACAGTCCAGCGAAGTAGCGTCCAAAGAAAGACCGTTCGGCTAATCCAGGTGGCACCATTAGGAGACCTCCACATCCCAGAAGGGTAAGTTGATCGAGGCCGTCCCCGATCCCAAAAAGTAGTTATTGCGACAGTTGCTGGTGGTTGGACATCAACTCCTCCATTAAAGGAAGGTCCGGCAAAGGACTAATTCATGTCGACTCACCTGTAGAAGGACAATCCGAAATCTGATGGCGTCTGTCATAGGCGCACGATCATCCTGAGTCTGCATGGGTAGGCTGTCAGAAGACATGCAGACGCAATGTTTTTAATGCAGCGTCTTGTTTTTGCTGCTGTGGTTGTTTTTGAGTATATGTAGGCATTTTCGCCATTTTGTAAAGCATCAATGGTTGAGCAAGGCTCCCGGTGGTAAACTTTAATGAAGCACAGTTTTCCTGGTTATGTCTGGACTCTTGAGACTTCTTGTCTGATGAATGTTAGCTTTTCTTTCGCATCTTTGTCTACACTGTATTAGAATGGCTTGGAATTGGAGAATCCAGTCGAGTGGTAGTTGTTATAGGATGATGTAGAGTTTGATCACTGTAATAGTTGCATTATTTCTAATCAGTCTCTGTGATTTTCTTAGCGCTGAATGACTTGGAATTGGAGAATCTAGTCAAGTCTCCCCCTCTCAGTTTCTTGAAGCTCTGAACCAGAGGATATCGCATTCAGAGTTTTTTTTTTCTTCTACGAATTCCTGAAAGACCCGTTGCGTGAGGTAGTTTGTCCACTCCCCTCACCAAGTCTTCCACCTACTCATTTTCAAATCAACCCACTGACTGAAGTTAGATCAAGACCTCCTTTGTTCCTCGCATGTCGGACCCAGTCCCTGAGTTTGAGTGATATCTTCTCAAGTCTCTACCCATTTGATCACCCCGTTAAACAAATCGTGACATAAAAAACTGATGGGCATTGGGCTCTGCTCCTGTTGCAATCCAGGAGTTACTTCCGACGCCAACATTTTTGGCGCCATTGCCGGGGATGGAGTTGAAGATTTTCCATGGGCAGAACGACATTGAGCCTCTGATTCTGAAGGTGTATCAGACATCAGAGCCCTTAAAGATTGCTACTGTGCACCTGACGACTCCACTATGGAAACTCCATTGTTTCCACATCACTATTTCAGCTGTGACTACTGTTAGCACACCTGGAAGATGACCCTAAGGAGCTTTCTCGAGAAGGTTTCAGCAGCTGCTTTCTCAGCCTGAGAAGCTTCCTGGGGTAATGACAACGTTAAGATCTGGTCTTTGATGGTGAATAAGGACCAGGCACATTTGAAGTTGTGCATCTTTCACCTGACGACTCCATGATTCGAGGATTGATTGGCGACTCCACTGGTTCGATATGGAGAAAATTTTGGCTCAAAGGTTTGCTTTCTGTGACTTTTCCCAGATAGTTGGGTTCCCTAATGCACTTCCTGATAGAGACCAATGGGAAGATTTCCTCCCCGAATTTCATGCATCAAGTTGGGAGGAACCAGCTGAGCATTTACTGAACTTCCATGAGTCTATTCACCGACACAATATCACGCAGGAGGATGTCTGGATTAAGCTCTTCAGGTATTCATTGAAGGGAGCTGCTCTTGAATGGTGTCGGTATCTTCCCACTGCAAGCATCCGCTCTTTAACAGGTTTTCATACGGCTTTCAATTCATTTTGTAAAGATTATTTTCCAGCTGATTGTTTGTATGAAAACAGTTGTGAGGAGTTTTCTTCGCTTCATGAAGCCTCTGCTAGCCCTGAAGACCAGGTCCGTGATGAAGCTTTTACTGTGGAGGAAAGCATTTGCCAGGAAAATATAGAGGTGTTGAATGATATTAATTGTGTTAGCCCTAGAATGGAAGCATCTGACATTATATCAGATGCCTCTATTCTTTCAGATATTCATAACGATCAACATGCCTCTTGTGGAAATTGTGAGTTTATAGAGCAAATGTGGTCCATGGTAGATGGCTCACCTGGGTATCGGGTTGAGGCAAATGTTCCTAGCTGCCCTGCTTATGACGATGAAGACCTCCCCATTTTTAAAGAAGAGATGGTTGTGGAGGAGGATTTTTCTCTTTTCCTTCAAGGGGTTTCTCACGATATATTCTTACCTGGGATTAAAGAGAAAAGGATTATGTATGGGCAGCCAGAAGCAGCAGGTCCCACTATCCCTGAAACGGAAATTTTTGACGGGATCACTGTTCTGGAGGAGGGCCATATCAATGAAGGACAACCCCTTTTTGATGTGTATTATAGTGATGATGAGCAGCAAGCTTGTCCTACATTTGATCACTATAAAGATACTGAAGAGCCAGTCAGCAAGCAGAACCAACCCATGGTCCCTATTTATGATAAATACGAATCTGACCCGGGGGAGAGCCAAGAAGAGGAAAAGGAACCAGAGGAACAGCTGAGCACATATTTCATTCCAGAGCTAGTCAGTGAGCAACCACCATCTGAGATCAGCGAGTCCACTTCAGTTATTCACCCACCTGTGCTTATCAGAGATATTCGGTCACACGTGAACAACTATGTAGCAGAAGATGCTGTCTATCGCCAATTTCCTGGAATTGGCCACTCATTCTATGACCCTGTCGGCGAATACATGGAGTGGCATGTCCTTTATGCCTTGGAGCCGCCCTATTCCATATCAACTTCACCCTGTGAGGAGAAGTTGAAGAGTGTAGCCGTTCTGCTATCATGGTTACACTATCTACTGGTGATCATCGACAGAAGGAAGGAGCTTCTATCCAGGAAGCTGCTTGAATGGCTATGGTGGAAGTTTTCTTTCACCTAGCCCATGTAAAATATTTTATTAGCATTAGGACTGTATATAAATAAGCTCCTTTGAGCATGTAGCTTTATTTTGTTACTTTTATTTTTCGGCCTGTATTTTCAGCAGCGGGATGTTTTGAGCATGACTCCATAGCCCAACAGCAAGGCACTGAAGCTACGAAATGAGTTCTTAGAGCATCACAGGGATGACTCTATCCTCCATGGAGCCTAATGTTAGCGACATTTCTTGTCCTAGGCACAAGAGTTTTTGGGTCTGCAAGTTGTACGAGGAGCGCCCAAGCGCATCATGGAAAAATCTCGTTTCAAGCTTCCAGCCAGCAAGCGAGCGAAATTATATTGACGATGGTCCAGATTCTTTCATAAGAACAGATCGGCGGTCGGCGGGAAATCGAGGTTAGCGGAGTTGCGCCGGGATTAGCATGATGGGTATCATCCATATACATTCATGAAGGATCTCTACCGTCCATCCAAAATGACACGTGGTGCGTGATCATGTCATGTCGACAGTCGGGGATTCGAGGGGCAAGAGCTCCTCGTCATTTTACCTCTCGAAACCCCGAACCCCGAAATGCCGATAAGCACCCTTCAAAGCTGAGCCCACGGTCCTAGCGCTAGGTCACGATAAGCGAGCCCGGGAATGGAGGAAGCCCCCTTTTAATGACAAAGCCCTCTCGGTTGTTCATCTGAAGGACACGCGGCGCAGATCTGAGCCTCAGGTGGGGCCTTTTGGGATTTTCCTAGCGAAAGCGCCAAAGTCATCTTAGCCGTCCATCCATCGATGAAACTCGGGCACGTTGGAATTAAAGGGGGCATGGATCTGGGCAGCCAGGATCTGCGTGCTCGGATCTACGGTCAGGAGCGGATTCCGGAGCCCCCCCGCCATTCTACCTTTAAGCGGAGGGGGGGGGGGTCCGGAATTGAGCGCACAGCTCTCTAATGGCCAGGATCGGGGCACCTAAATCAATGGCTGAGGCTTCATTCCGGAACTCCCTTGCCTTTATACCTTTAATCAGGGGGGGTCCAGAATTGATGTGTTATTATTGTGGAGCCCCTGGCCTGATGTGTCACCTTTGGTATCATCCTCCCAATTGCCACCTGTTTTCCACTTATCGCCTCCCTTTTCCCTTGTCATCTATCCAAGTTCCCTCTCTCCATACACATGGCACCTCCTCAGCTTGTCGTCCTCTCGTCTCCTGCCATATGTCCCTCTTTCCCAGTCACCTCCTCCTGTACTCTCGCACTCCATGATCCTTCCTCCTCTGTCTTTTTCAGACCGTGTGGCATTCCTCAGCTGATGTCACAGCTCCCATTTCTTCTTCGTCACCTCCACAGTGTTCACGCCTTTAACCCCTGTCACACCCTCGTCCACATCATCCATAGGGGTCCCTCGCAACAGTCCAGCGAAGTAGCGTCCAAAGAAAGACCGTTCGGCCGATCCAGGTGGCACCATTAGGAGACCTCCACGTCCCAGAAGGGTAAGTTGACGGAGGCCGTCCCCGATCCCAAAAAGTAGTTATTGCGGCAGTTGCTGGTGGTTGGACATCAACTCCACCATAAAAGGAAGGTCCGACAAAGGACTAATTCACGTCGACTCACTTGCAGAAGGACAATCCGAAATCTGATGGCGTCTGTCGTAGGCGCACGATCATCCTAAGTCTGCATGGGCAGGCTGTCAGAAGACACGCAGACACAATGTTTTTAATGCAGCGTCTTGTTTTTGTTGCTGTGGTTGTTTTTGAGTATATGTAGGCATTTTCTCCATTTTGTAAAGCATCAATGGTTGAGCAAGGCTCCCGGTGGTAAAATTTAATGAAGCACTGTTTTCCTGGTTATGTCTGGACTCTTGAGACTTCTTGTCTGATGAATGTTAGATTTTCTTTCGCATCTTTGTCTACACTGTATTAGAATGGCTCGGAATTGGAGAATCCAGTCGAGTGGTAGTTGTTATAGGATGATGTAGAGTTTGATCACTGTAACAGTTGCACTGTTTCTAATCGGTCTCTATGATTTTCTTAGCGCTGAATGACTTGGAATTGGAGAATCCAGTCAAGTCTCCCCCTCTCAGTTTCTTGAAGCTCTGAACCAGAGGATCTCGCATTCAGAGTTTTTTTTTTCTTCTACGAATTCCTGAAAGGCCCGTTGCCTGAGGTAGTTTGTCCACTCCCCTCACCAAGTCTTGCACCTGCTCATTTTCAAATCAACCCACTGACTGAAGTTAGATCAAGACCTCCTTTGTTCATCCAATGCCGGACCCAGTCCCTGAGTTTGAGTGATATCTTCTCGAGTCTCTACCCATTTGATCACCCCGTTAAACAAATCGTGACATAAAAAATTGATGGGCATTGGGCTCTGCTCCTGCTGCAATCCAGGAGTGACTTCCGATGCCAACACACATCACAAAAGACAAACCCTAGTGAGAGGTATGAGGAAATCCTAACCAAGATGCGCCCTACTTCCTTCTTTTTGCAACTGCAAATCTCCACCAAAATTGCACTATATCTCCATGAGAGAGTGTGCCAAATGAGGAAGGCGTCACTCTTATTTATACTAATCTGTCCAATGAATTTTCTGGCAGGGCCAACCTGACGTTTTGGAAAATATACTTTATGTTTATCTTTTTCTTCTAGAGCCGAATTTACTTCTGAAGCATTATAATTCTTCTTTATTATTTTATGTGAAGCCGACTTCTCTTATGGGATCTTCTTTGACTTCCAATGGTTTTCCTTTAACTTCTTGCCAAATTCTTCTATAAGAAAGGTTATCCCAGAGGTGAATAGCTCCCTCAGCTACCAGAAACATCAACACAAATCATGTCAATAAAATGGTTGGAAATGGGGTTTTTAGTGAATGTTTAACCCATGTGTGTTGTACTCCTTAAAACCAACAAGGTTCACTATTTGAGCTTACCATTCAATGCTCAAATAACTACATGAAAGGTGTATTTTATTGAGGGAGTGGTGTCGAACCTTGTCATCTAAAACAAAGTGTTTAAAAATCATTCGCTTAGCTATCCTTCTCCATGTGTTCCTTCAAATTTTCAATTGTTCCTGCATCGTCCTTATCCTTTAGTATTTGGAATACAAGTTCCATTTAATATCCCGCTTGTGGCCCAACTCTATATGACCCTTTATAGGGCCCATGGAAAAGACTCCCTTCCATTCCCTAGTATTTTGATCGGAAATTTTTGTTGTGTCAGTGCATTTTGGCTTATCTTAATGTTATTTTAATTTTTTTTTATATGGATAGAAGAAACCCTGTTTGATTAGTATATATATTTTAAATACTATGGTAGGGGGTGGTGGAATTTCACAAGAAACATTTGGTGGTAAATTGAAAAGCATTCTGTTAGAATTTTGAGGGAAAACTAGAAACATAAATATCTTTTTAATTTTATTTACTACTGTAGTTTTGGATCAACAATATATTCAGAAATTATGATGTAAACCAATAACATAAATAATACAATGGATCTGAACATTACCTTAGCAAAAACAAAGAACATTTCTGAACAGCTTAGCAAAAACAAAGAACATATTTACCTGAAGAGCCTGTTGTTGTCCTCTTTTCTGTATGCTTAGAAAGAGATTTAAGGGTCATGGATCAAACCCATCAGGGGTAGATCTCATCATGATCTTGTGAATAGTTTTTCCAAGAAGAACTTTTAGGGAAATATTAGAAAAACAACCAACATACCAAATATCAAGTGCAAGGCTGAAACAAGGACACCACTGGCCAAAGAAGGAAGTCACTAACAACCTTGACAAAACTGTCCAAAACAAAACTGTTGTAGTAATAACAACAGTTAGAGGGATACCCTACAAACCCTATTAAGGGAAGCAAACACATGTCACCATAAAAGGACAGAGGCAACACTAGTAATAGGACAACAACAACACATAGGTGTACCAACAGTGAGACAATAGCAATAGTAGCAAGGAGACAATGACAACACAAAGTACAGATGACAATACCAGCAAAGAGACATCGACATGATGGAAAAATACCCTTAGGGGTTGGCGGAAACAACAGATAGGAAGGATAAACCCTCGGTGGCTATCCCAAGCAAAAACATGGATAAAAAAGAAGGCCACACCACTTCTAATGACTAGAAAAAGGGAGCCGCAACACTTTACAATCAACCAAGGAGGGAGACACACCTTATACCAACAACCAAGTAGGGAGGCACACCACATACCAGCCTAAACAAGAAGGGGCTGCACCACATACCAACAAAACCTCATACCAAGGCGGCCACACCAAAACTTAGCAAGATAAATCTTATCCAAGGAGGCTGCACCCTTTTCCAAACTGAACAAGAAGGAGCTGCAACAACAATTTCAGACCAAGAGAATGATTGATGGAAGATGAATGAGTGACTAAAGAGAGGTGACGTCTCTCCCTTTTATAGTTGAGGTAGGTAGATTAGGGTTAGCTAAAATAGCCCTAAAATTAGGGTTAGGTTAAACCCTAATGTAAACAAATTAAACAATTAACATTTTAATCATAAAATATTAATTTGAATAGTCAACAAGTCAAAGAGGGGAGAACCAAAGTCAAGGCGGATAGAAAAGAACCAAAAAACATAAAAATTAAGGAGGATGTGGCTCAAGCAAGGGGTTGCAACAGTAACAAGACAAAGTCAAATGGGGGTTCTTCTTCAATGGCAAAATGTCCACATAAGTCTCATGATAACTTATAAGATTGTATCATCCCAACATAAGAGGAAGGTCAATGATGTGATCATGTACTTCTTCTTAACTGCTCCTAGGTCTCGAGGACCATCCCGGGAGAGAACAAGATCACACATCATCTCGGCTTGGTACTAACCAAGAAATTGCCTGGTCCCAGACCAGGATACCCCAGAACGTGTCTGGGGCCCCTAGATCACCACTAGGGCCTTATCCACCAAGTTACACAACCAATGATCAATCCAAGCACCGAGCAAGGATTCCCTAGAACACATCCAGGGGCCCTAGAACACATCTAGGGACTTATATCATCAAATTGCTTGGTCCTTGACCAAGAATCCCAATAATACACTGGGTGCCCTCACTAGGGTCTTTTTCCATGGCTCTAACTTCTTGGTCCCAGACTAAGAACCCCAGGAGTGTACTGGGGGCCCTAGATCTTAGCTAGGGTATTTTCCATCCTCCCAGAGAATGGCTCTTGCAGCTGCTTAATTTTAACACTCCCTCTCAACAAGAGAGTCATTCTCAGCAACACTAAGCTTGTCTCGAAAGTACACAAACTTTGTCAATGACAGGGGCTTGGTCAAAATATCTGCAGTTTGTTACATCATTGGAACATACTGAATACTGAGAATGTTCTTCTGAACCATGTCCCGAACATAGTGATATCTCATCTCAATGTGTTTTTATTTGTCATGAAACACATGATTCTCAGAGAGCTTTATACGACTCTGGTTATCACAGTGAATTACTGTGGGTTCTAGCTCAACACTGAAAAAATCTAAGAGTAGCTTTCTGAGCCACACTGCTTCTTTATTGGTAGCACTTGCAACAATGTATTCTGCCTCTGTAGTGCTTTGGGATATGGAGCCCTGCTTCTTGCTAGACCAAGAGATCATAGCTGAACCCAAACTGGAACAATATCCGAAAGTGCTCTTCTAGTCCACTGTACTACCCATCCAATCTGAATATGTATAGCCATGAATCATTACACCTCCAATGGAAGTGTATCTGATCCCATAGGCTATAGTCTCTCAGACATATATGAGAATATGCTTAACAACAACCATATGAATGTGTTTTAGTTCACTCATGAAATGACTAAGGTCATTTATTGTATAATAAATGTCCAATCTGGTATGTACTAGATACATCAAGGACCCAATAATATGATGATATATGGTAGGGTCTTCTGGATCTGAACCTGTAGCTTGATCATGTAACTTTTTCAGGTTAGAAATCATAGGTGTGGTCATGGACTTACAGTCCAACATCCCAAATTTGGGAAGCACATCAAGTACATACCTGCTTTGTGAGAGAAAGATCTCACCAGATTTCTGCCACACCTCTAAGTCAAGAAAGTAATGCATACGACCTAAGTCCTTCATTTCAAACTCTGCTGATAGCTCCCTCTTAGTTTGAGCTATCAGATGTTCCTCTCCAGTAAGGAACAAATCATTCAAATATAAAACCAAGATAACATGATGATTCTTCACAATATTTATATAAATATTAGGGTCTTCTATACTCTTGGAGAACCCAAGACTCTAAAGAAAACTGTCAATTCTTCCATACCAAGCTCTGAGAGCTTGTTTCAATCCATACAAGGCTTTCTTGAGTTTGCAGACATGGTATTGTTTCCTATGGATCATGAAACCCTCAGGATGCTCGATATAAACCTCTTGCTCAACTTCACCATTAAGAAAGGAAGTCTTAACATCCATTTGGTGAAGTTTCCAATTAAAAACTGAAGCTAGAGAGATGATGATTCTGATAGAGGTATACCCGACAACAAGAGAAAATATATCTTCATAATCAATTCCTTCTTTCTGAGAGAAGCCACGACCCACAAATCTATCTTTGAATTTTTCAACACTGCCATCTGGTGCATGCTTTATTTTGTAAATCCATTTAGAGGTTACTACTGATTTTCCTTGAGGTCTTGGGACCACTTCCCATACATCATTCTTCAATATTGATTCATACTCTTCTATCATGTCATCCTTCCACACTTTATGTTTGGAAACCTCATCAAAAGTGGAAGGTTCTGAGTCAATTACAAGATTCAACTGAGCTATCAAACCTGAGTATTTATCTGGCTTCTTGCTTTCTCTCAAAGTACCTTTAGGTGCTGTATGCTTCTCTGCTTCCTTTAAAACTTCTCAGCACCAAGTTAGATTCCTTTTGACATGAGGTTTCTCTATGGGAAACTCAACATAATCCATTATGGGATCCATTGAAGGCTCTCTAGCCTCCTCCCTCTGCTCATCCAAAAATGGTGATTTTGAAGGTTCTGGAGATGGAGCTTCCTTCTCCTCTATATCACATGGAAGTTCTCTGGAACGATGAAAGCAACTTCCTCATGGAAGGTCACATCTCCACTGACGTCTATATAATTTTTCCCTGGTACATAGATTCAATATGATTTTGAGGTCTCACTGTACCCCACAAAAGTGCCTTTCTTTCTAGAGGGCTCTAGCTTAGTCCTCTTTTCTTTTGGTATATGAATGTAGACATGACTACCAAAAATTCTCAAATGGTCAACTGAAGGCTTCTTACCGGTGAATACTTCTTCTGGAGTTTTCTCTTCCAGGGATTTATGAGGACACCTGTTCTGAATAAAATGATCGCAACTTCGGCCCAAAGAGACAATGGAAGATTTTGATCATACATCATAGCTATGTCTGTTTCACAAATTGTCCCGTTCTTTCTTTCTGTAACCCCATTTAGCTGGGGATTATAAGCCACAATCAACACCCTCGTAATCTTGGAAGAACGACAGAGATCATCATACTTGTGGGAGTCAAATTCTTTTCCATTGTCTGTTCTGAAAACACAGATGTGTCTACCTGTCTGATTCTCAACAAGATTCTTAAAATCCTGAAATTTACTGAAAGATTCATCTTTGTTTTTCAGAAAATAAATCCAAGTTTTACGAGAACAATCATTAATAAAAATGATATAATAAAGACAACCATTCATGGATGGAGCAGTCATAGGTCCACAAAGATCAGAATGAATAAGATCTAAGATACCATTATTTTTTCTATTACTGTGAAGGTAAGCTTTCTTTGTATTTTTACCAAGAGCACAACCTCTACAAATACTATCATGCTCAAAAGGAAAAACTGGCTTACCTGTTACCATCTTTTGCAAACCTGGGAGAGCATTATAGTTGAGATGTCTAAACATTCTGTGCCATAGTTCACAAGGGTTGATCATATCGTGAGCTAATGCATGAATAAATTGACCAATGACTTTGTAAAGTCCACCTTCTTGAGCTCCGATTGTGATGGTTGAGCTCATACTTTCGTTTGGGGGCCAAATAAGAGCCTTTCTTTTGGAGAAGGCTACTGAGTACCCTTTACTTTCTAGAACTGCAATTGAGATAATATTTTTCTTTAATCCAGGAACATAAAGAATTGCTTCAATATGAAATACATTACCTGACTGAAGCTGAACCAATTCCTTTGATGTCATAGGTGCTGTCATCACCCAATTCTAATTTTATATTGAACTTCTTATCTCGATAGTTCACAAGGTTTTGTTTGAGTCCTGTCATGTGCTTGGAGGCCCCACTGTCCACTAACCAAATTTATTTCGATTTGGTGACAGTACCAGAGAGAGATGAAACAAGATAACTTTCTTTGCGTTGTTCTTGTTATTTAGTAGTAGCTATGGTTCTCCTTCTTTGAGGCTCTTCTTCCTCAGTTGCAACTGAAGCATGGAAACTGCCTTTCCGTTTCTGCTGTGAAGGAGGGTTCCTACAGTATTTTGCATAATGACCTAGCCTTTTACAGTGAAAGAATCTTACTTTAGACAAATAAGAGTGAGAGTGAGAATGCTTACCTTGGTTTCTTACCTTTTCCTTTGTGCTGAGGAAACCTCTTCCATTTCTTGGTTTTGACTGAAAGAGCATGGTCTTTCACCGTTGAGGGTTCATTTATAATTTTAAATCTACCCTCTTCTTCCAGGAAATCATTCCATAATCTCTCAAAGTTGGGTTGAACTTCTCTTCCATTGACTGATGAGAGAAATGTATCCCATGATTCAAGAAGACCATCTACTCTTGTTTGTAAAAGGTCATCATTATCCATTGAAACTCCAATTGCTGCAAGTTGATATCTTGTTTGGGAAATTTTAGAAAAGAAGGCAGAGGTAGTTTCATCCTTTCTCATCTTTAATGTACATAGTTGTTTCTTCAAAGTCCTCTTCTGAGTCGGGGCCTTCTTTTCATATATATTTTCTAGGGCATCAAAGCATTCCTTAACTATCCTTAGATGAGCTATAAGAGGCATCATGCTGTCCTTAACTGAGTAAAAAATGACCCTCTTGGATTTGGCTTGGCTCTTCTTATAGGCTGCTCTTCTTGCATTTGAAGTAGGTTCTTCCATCACCCTGGTAACCAACTCATCCAAGTCACTTTCTTCTAGGATATTAAAACCCCTAGCCTTATAGCATTGAAGTTTGAAGCCCCTTCAAGCCTATCTTCTGCTTTGATTGAAGATGAAGTCATACTGAAAACAAGATTTGATATAAAACAAACTTACTGTTGATCTGCAAAACAAAACCTTAGGTGTGGATCTATGCAGGGTCAAAAGTTTGCCACAATTGAGCTCTTTTCACGCCCTATGCTCCGATACGAGGTTAGAATTTTGAGGGAAAACTAGAAACAAAAATATCTTTTTAATTTTATTTACTATTGTAGTTTTGGATCAACAATATATTCACAAATTCTGATGTAAACCAATAACATAAATAATACAATGGATCTGAACATTACCTTAGCAAAAACAAAGAACATATTTGAACATTACCTTAGCAAAAACAAAGAACATATCTGAACATTACCTTAGCAAAAACAAAGAACATATTTACCTGATGAGCTTGTTGTTGTCCTCTTTTCTGTATGCTCATAAAAATCTTTAAGGGTCATGGATCAAAACCCTCAGGGGTAGATCTCATCATGCTCTTGTGAATAGTTTTTCCAAGAAGAAATTTTAGGGAAATATCAGAAAAACAACCAACATACCGAATATCAAGTGCAAGACTGAAACAAGGACACCACAGTCCAAAGGAGGAAGTCACTAACAACCTTGAAAAAATTGTCCAAAACAAAGCCGCTGTAGTAATAACAACAGTTAGAGGGCTGACCTACAAACCCTATTAAGGGAAACAAACATAGGTCACCATAAAAGGACAAAGGAAACACTAGTAATAGGACAAATACCCTTAGGGGTTGGTAGAAACTACATATAGGAAGGATAAACCATCGGTGGCTATCCCAAGCAAAAACATGGATTAAAAAGAAGGCCGCACCACTTCTAATGACTAGAACAAGGGAGTCACGACACTTTACAATCAACCAAGGAGGGAGCCACACCCTATACCAACAACCAAGGAGGGAGCCACACCACATACCAACTTGAACAAGAAGGGGCCACACCACATACCAGCAAAACCTCAGACCAAGGAGGTTGCAACTAAACTTAGCAAGAGAAATCTGATCTTTTCCAAACTGAACAGGAAGGAGCAACAACAACAATTTCAGACCAAGAGAATGATTGATGGAAGAAGAATGAGTGAGTAAAGAGAGGTGAGGTATCTCCCTTTTATAGTTTAGGTAGGTAGATTACGGTTAGCTAAAATAGCCCTAAAATTAGGGTTAGGTTAAACCCTAATGTAAACAAATTAAACAATTAATATTATAATCATAAAATATTAATTAGAATAGTCAACAAGCCAAAGAGGGGAGAACCAAAGTCAAGGAATCTAGAAAAGAACCAAAACACATAAACATTAAGGAGGACGTGGCTCAAGCAAGGGGTTGCAACAATAACAAGACAAATTCAAAGGGGGTTCTTCTTCAATGGAAAAATGTCCACATAATTCTCATGATAACTTATAAGCTTTTATCATCCCAACATAAGAGGAAGGTCAATGATGTGATCATGTCCTTCTTTTGAACTTCTCTTAGGTCTCATGGACTATCCCGAGAGAGAAGAAGATCACACATCATCTCGGCATGGTACTTAACTAAGAAATTGCCTGGTCCCAGACCGAGATACTCCAAAACGTGTCTGGAGGCCCTAGATCACCACTAGAGTCTTATCCACCAAGGTACACAACCATGGATCAATCCAAGCACCGATCAAGGATTCCTTGGAACACATCCAGGGGCCCTAGAACACATCTAGGGACTTATATCATCAAACTGCTTGGTCCTTGAACAAGAACCCCAACAATACACTGGGGGCCCTCACTAGGGTATTTTTCCATGGCTCTAATTGATTGGTCCCAGACCAAGAACCCCAGGAGTGTACTGGGGGCTCTAGATCTCATCTAGGGTCTTTGCCATCCTCCCGGAGAATGGCTCTTGCAACTGCTTAATTTTAACACACTCGCTAGTCCATAGATCGATCTGATCATCAATGATGCGAGGTTTGAAATTTCTCCATTTAATCTTATTAATCACATGTGGTACATGATAACACATCAACATAGACTCACTCATATTTTGAATCCATATTTAAGCTAAACTGGGAAGTAGAGGTGAGTATTTTCAATAATGGTCACATACAATTTTACGCTTCCGTGCAATTGAGCCATCTAGTTGGACGTCTTGGGCAAGGGTGTGGCTTCAACTCTAGTGAAAAGACGATGGTTTTCTCCACAACCTCCAACATTCTGACCATGGGCTTTTGGAGAGGGTTCCACTCAATACTCGAATAATTGTATAATACCATCACAACTTACATCAACCCATGGATATAATAACTAAATGTGATTTCTTCCTGTTTTGTTTATGTGTGTTACATTGTCTGTAAACCACTGGGAGCTCTCAAGAGTTGCAAAGTGATGGGGTTTTTCCATTAGTTCCCATATGATCGAATGCGACGCCACTTAGGTCAAATTGTGTTTCATTGAGTGCACTGTGCCTATTCTCCTAGGCATTTTTTAGTTATCACAACAATGAATGGCCTCTCAGAGAACAAGCCTTTCTCCTCACACTTACCTTGTTTCCATGAGTGAATAAGAATTTGGTAATCGGTGACAACCACCACAAGGCCGATATTGACCTAAGTCGACGCAATCTTTCTTCCTTTGAATAAAATGGGGCTGACAATGCTACTCTCGCTCTTAAAGGATTCTAATCCACAAGGTCTCTATTCCTGTATGTGTCCCGTACATTGTAGAAAGAGTTACAAAAATGTATCACAGTCAAAATCATTCAACAATTGAGGTATGTGGAGTGCTATGGGGAAGAATATGCAAGATACTATGCAAGATACCATCACCATATAGATGGCATACTAGTTTGCTTTTGCAAGGTGTCGTTCCATCTCATCCCCATCAAACTCAATGTGCTCCAAACCAAACATTGCATTCTTGTATGAAAACAATAGTAACAATACAATACAAAACACAATTACATCTGCATAGACATTACACCACAACCTCAATACTCACTAAGTTTCATATCTTAATTTGGTCGTGTACTATTTGGCATGACCATTAACCAACCAAACAATGAGAGTGACATGGCTATGAACCTTCTAGCTGCATGATTTGGATTTGGCATGACTATTAACCAATCCAATCACTAGAGTGACATGGTAGTCAACCTACCAACTGTACGATTTGGAATTTGGAGGATTTGTGTAGTGTTCGATAACTTTGGAAACGTGAGCATATTCCATTTAGTGTAGTTAGTTTTGGAATTTTTAGTATGCAAAAGGGCATGATGTGAAAAGTTAGGAGGTATCACAATAGATTTGTATTTTTTTTGTTTTGTCCAAGTTTTCTCAACGATTTGATTAGTAAATTTATGGAGATATACATACTCTACACTTTTGGATTTGACACTATATCTTCATCCTACAAGGCGCTGCCAATGTGAATGCATCAAACTGGAGCTAATGGAAAGTTTTTTTGGGATAAGAGTGATCGATTTTCTTGACAGAAGTTTGAAATTTCCTTACATGGATTTCATTTCGTTGAAGGAAACAATCTTCCGAAAGCGGGGATCACCAATAGTAGGGTCCGTCAGTTCACCATCTTAGCAATGGATTGTATGTCTCCGAATGGAAAGAGCAATTATACAAAAAAAGGTTGCAGAAAAAGTTCAGCTTTATCCAGGCGATTGCAAAGATTTCTAATCTCAGCCAGCCGACAATACAGAATTCAACGACATCTTCAACTCAACCATGGTCTCAGCTGAATGATATCTTGGCTGCTTATTACTTACGATGGATTCAAATCCATTGTCAATATGTTAGTGGTCAGTCAGATAATCGCCGAGTATCTGTCATATCCTCGCCATGAATTTTGATCTGCCACACATCATCCCCACTGCACCCAATCTCTCCTTTATTCCCTTTCATTACCTAGTTATTCGTTATGAATCAATCTTCCCCAGAGTCCATAGATATAGACACCAGTGTTGTGTTTTAACACACGATTATTATTCTGGCAGGTATACACAACATCAGTGATACATCTTTGAAAGCGTACTGTCCCGAGATACAATTTTTATGGTGAGAAAAATGACCACTAATACTCCAATACAAAGGTTTTTGTTGTTGAATCCAACTGTCACTACCTTGGAATTTATGGATGAGGTAGTTGGGTGCAATCAAAGGGTGGGAGAAAGTGACATTGACTGACTCCCTTAGTTTCCCACAGTGGTGAAAGAGTGTTCTTACTGCACTAACCCAATTCACAGTGGTGAAAGAGTGTTCTTACTGCACTAACGCAATTCCTCTCCTCTTCCTCCTTCACAGGGACACACACCCAAAGTAATTGTGAACGTGTTGGACACAAGAAGGGATCATGCAACTTGGAATGAATAACAACAATACCAAAATGTGCATCTTGAAAACAAGAACAACAAAACGTGCATCTTGAAAACAAAAACAAGAACAACAATATAGGTGAGAGAATATCCAATGGAACTCAACATCCATTTTTTGGGATGATCCTTCCTTTCTCCCTTTGTGCAAGATATCCGCCCTCTGTTCTCTTCGGTGTTCTACTTCCTACACTTCAGACTCTCTCTCTATATATATTCACATACCACAAATACTAGATTTTTCTCTCTACACATACAAGTAACATATTTCAAAAAATAATTAACCTTTTTGAATGAGTAGGTTCTCAAACAAGTTTGCAAGAAGGGACATTTAGGCATGTTAACCTGCTTAATCTCATGTTCAAGTAGCAATTCAAAAAGAGCCTTGGTGGGTTGGCCATTATGAAGACACACATAAATGAATTTGTGCTAGTTTGACATGCAATGCAATGAGCTTGATCTTTGGAAACCATTGTCAAAACATCATTAACACATTAATCTTAATAATGCATAGACTTCTCATGTTGAAAATGGCCTCTAGGAAAGTGACCATGCATATTCAATTTGCAAACAAATTGTGCTTGACTAGGGCACACTGAAAAATGCTTTGAAATCACATGCATATGTCATACCCTCTGAAATCATATGAAGCCAAAAAAAACCAACATTATATGCGGATATCAAACTCAAAAACCCTCAAATCAGGCCACAACACATTGAGTCAGCCCAAGTAGGGAGGATATCTATGTAAGATAAATGTGCTCAAAGAAATAAATGCACACCATATAATGGCTTTGGGTTCCCGAGGAGGAAGATCTGAAACTCATGCACATGCAACACCAAACCAACCAATCTTGTATCATTGAGGGTAAGCCATCATTGACAAATTCATCCTTCTAACAACATCAACCTTAAATCAAATTCTTCTAACTGCCACTATCAATATTGAAGTGCATAGATGCCCCCTTCACTCACATCTTTGAATGAAAAAGGTTCTCCCCTCCTTTGGCTCCTTTAGATGTAGTTGTGCAATGGTGATGCTAGTGCCTAGGTTTGCATCAATAATATTATTTCCACTATCCATGCTCCATGGCAGTGTTAACGTTGGATATGTAGATGCAAAGCTCTATAGCTTATCCTCTTTGCAGAAAAATTACATTGATTTATTTTGTGGTTGATTTCCTTTCCTTGCCGTATTTTGTGGAAATTGGTACCATATTTATACTTTTTTGGTAGTTCCTTGTTTCTTGCACTAAACTCTTTCTTACCCTTGTGCTTGAATTTCTCTTGAATCTTGATGGCATATTGGTAGGTTGCTCCCAATGATTGGATGTCCACAAATTCCATTCTAGTATAGATGTGCATATGTAGACCACTACAATGTTTGAAGAGTCTATGCATTTTGATGTTCATGATGCCAAGTTTTGCATACATAGTATGCAAATCATTGATATACTCTTACATGGACTAGTCACTGACCTTGGTGTAATCGTGTCCACTTGGTGTATTGGTCATTCTAATTTCCCACATGGAAATACTCTTCATTGATTACATCCAAAAATTCCTCATGGTCCATGTCTTCAAACAATGGGCTACCCTCCTCCTTTACAATAGCTTGCACACAGTGGACTAATTCCCACCAATGTTTGACATGGGGGATCACTTTCAAGAGTACTAAGGTGATATTTTCTACGTCAAAAAAGTTATTATAGATAAATACCCCTCCAAATGATTTAATCAGTTCTTTTTCTCTAATGAATCTACATTAATTTTTCCTTCTAATCGAGGAATATCAAGTTTGACTTGTACCGTAAAGGTGTAGAAATTTTTGCAATCTATGACTTTTAATACAAAACAGAAATTTCACATATTTCCTAGAGGTTTCTCGGATATTAACCCTATGAATTTTCAACCTTAGGGAAGTTATGAAATTTAAATAAAATAACAATAACATTGGACAATATTTCACCTCTCAACAACCCCAATCCACTTGGATATTCAAGAGAGAAGATACCAAAGTGTGTCAAGAAGTTTTAGCTCTCTAGGAAAATATTATCATGCATAAAACATATTCAAAATTCAGTTATGACAGTTGTAAATATGTTAGGAAACAAATACCAAAATATAATGAAAATAGAAAAAGAAGTAACTCCATGCCTTAAGAATTAGACATAAGAACAAATGATAAGCCTCTTCGAGGGGCAACCCCTTTTTACAATATAACAAATGTACAAGATGAGATGCTTGTAAAATTAGGTCTCCTTGGTATATATAATTAACTCCATGCCTTGAGAGTTATATAAAAGAATGAATGATAAGCCTCTTCGAGGGGGCAACCTCCTTTTACAATATAACAAATGTACAAGATGAGATGTTTTCTAAAACTAAGTCTCCTTGGTATATATAGGAGACAAAGGGTACAATGACAATTAAAGGGTTTAGAAAACTAACAAGGACAACACTGATATAAAAATAGATGCAATAACTCAATATCTAGGGATTAACATGCCCCTCCCATTCAAACAAGTGTTTCCCTCAACACTTGATTAGATGTGGATGTTTCTTCATGAAGAAATCAACTCCCCATGTTGCCTCTTCTATTGGCAGGTTCTTACGCTTGATGAGGTACTCAATAATTGCTCGATTTCACAGTTGCTTGATCCTTGTTTCAAGGATTGTTTCTGGTTATAATGCGATTTTCTCTTCTTCATCAATCTCTGTTAAAATAGGATAAACTAGGATTTTGTCACCAATTACCTTCTTTAAGAAAGAAACATGGAAGACTAGATGTACACATGAAGATGGAGACAACTCCAATTTGTATGCCACACTTCCAATCCTCTATGACACCTTATCGGGACCATAGTACTTGGATGCTAATTTATTTTTATTTTATTGCTTGAGAGGACATCTGTTTGTATGGTTGTAGTCTTAGAAATACCCAATCTTCCACTTCAAATTCCCTTTCATTGTGATGCTGATCTACTCGTTGTTTCATCACATTTTGTGCTATAGCCAAGTTGTTCTTCAACAATTGGAGAACCTCTCGTTGGTGCTCTATATCGTCCTCCACTGCTTGAACTTTTTCTTTCCCTATCAAGGGTGATGTGATGGATGAAGGATGACAGCCATAAAGTACCATAAATAGGGAAATTTTTTATGAAGTATGGAAGCACATGTTGTACCACCATTCTACATAGTGAAACCACTTGACCTATTGTGTCTGTTTATCATATGGAAAGAAATGAAGATACCCTGGTCTATTTATCATACGTAAATCAATGGAGATACCATTCTAGAAATTTATTTACAATCTTAGTTTTCCCATAAGATTGAGGATGGTAAGAGACGTTGTGAGCCAATTGAGTACCCAAACAATAAAATAATTCAGTCCAAAAATTACTAATGAAAATTGGATCTATATCACTTGTAATAATCTTGGGGATTTCATGTAGATTTTGAACTATTTCTATGAATGTTGTATCTATTGTACTTGCTTTAAAAGGATGAGAAAGAGAGAAAAATGGGCATATTTTGTGAGTCGATCCACTACTACCACGATGACATTCTTTCCTTCGGACTTGGGTAGGCCTATAATAAAATCCATTGGAACCTCTTCCTAATTGTGAGTTGGTATGGCTAATGGTTGTAGGAGATCCGAGGTCTTGATTGTCTCTCCCTTATTATGTTGGAAAACCACACATTCAACCACAAACTTTTGAATATCATTTTTAAGATGGTCCTAGAAAAAAATCCTTCTTGATCCATGGTTATTTTTCAAGAACCTTGAATGTCCTCCTATAGGAGAAGTGTGCAATTCCAAAAGGACATTCTATTTGAGTTGGGAATTCTTACATAAATATAGGCGATCTTGATACCACAATGTATCATTCTTCCACACAAATTTATCTAATGCACGTGGGTCCTCTTGTAGTTGTTGAGTGATCTTGCATACCTTATAATCTTTCTTCCATTATATCCTTGCTTCTTCCACCTAATTAAATTGTGGAATGGAAATAACACATAATAATATCTTTGTGTCTTCTTGTTTTGTTGAAAGTGCATCTACAACCACATTTTGTTTTGTTTTTTTGTAGATAATTTCAAAACCATAACCTAGCATATTTATAACCCATTTTTGTTGCTCTTTTGAAGATAATTGTTGTTCCAAGAAGTATTTCAAACTATCATGATATTTTTTTACCATGAAGCGTCTTTCTATTAGGTAAGGGCACCGTTTCTTAATTGCATTTAATATGACCAACATTTCCTTTTCATAAATGGGTTTGAGTAAGTTCTTACCTTTAAGATGGATATTTTCAAAGGTAAATGATCTTACTTCTTGCATTAAAACTACACCAATGCCATGCCCTGAGGCATCACACTCCATAATAAAGGTTTTTGTGAAGTCAATTATGGCCAGGATAGGAGTTGTACACATCCCCCTCAAGTTTTTCAAAATATTTGGTTGCTTCTTGAGTCCAAGAAAATGCCTCCTTTTTAAATAATGATGTTACAGGTGCATGAATATTTGACCATAATTCTTGACAACTTGCAATAATAGCTTGCCAATCTTAAGAATCCTTAAGATTATTCAAGGTTTTGGGAATTGGCCATTCCATCATAGCTTTAATTTTGTTAGGTTCCACTTTGACACCTTTATGAGATACAACATGACCCAAATATTCTATTCTTAAACCATTTAAAAGTCAATTACTTCTCTAACTACCCCAAACATACCCAAGACTCATACACGAAAAGAAAAGATGAGAGGGGTCGGGTAACTATACCTCTACTCTGCATCCGGTGATGATTCCCTCACGCTTGAAAGCTTTGCTGACTGCATGCCTCCTCCCAAGGCTGGCTTGCATTCAAATATAGACAAACATAAAGCTACAAGCATGCAATTCATATATAAATTAGGGTTAGATGTTAGAATGTCAAAACATAAACCATTAAAAGCATTCAATACACCATGATTTGGGACAGGAAAAGTAATTCTTTTATTGATAACTCAATGATTATACCTTTTACAACCAAATCCAACTACTGCTCCACGAACCTAATCCGGGATCCTCTTCACCAAGCTCCAAGTGAACCTCTGTATGGATTTTCCTCTCAACCTTCGGATCTCTTCTTGGGAAGTGAATGGGTTCTGATGGAGGAAGAAGGGCTAATTGGGGAATGCTAAGGCAATTCTCACAAAAGGGCTGCAATTACTTGGGGCAAGGAGGGGATGTGAAATGGGCAAAGTTTCAATGTTCTTATGTCTAGATGTAAAATGAGACCCCAACACATCCTTTTATATGGGAAAAGGATGGTTATTCAGTTGGGTGACGGGTTATAGGCAGTGGATTATTTGGGAAACTACCCAATAGCCCGTAATCTCAACGAATTCCTTGCAAATTTTTATTTTTTGCAACTTTTGCAAGTATACGTGGGCTGTAGTGGTGCAACATGCATATGTATGCTGGCTGTAGTGGTGCATCAAGCATATGTACGTGAGAAGTATTGGTGCAGGGCGCGTACATCTTCAAAAAATGGGTTTTTTAGAAGAGCAACTCAGTGATGGCTTGGAAAAAAATGCAAGTAAGAGGGCCAAAGGCCAGGTATGCATGTGTAGAGAAATTTAGGGTTATAACAATTGCCCATGTTTCCATTTTGGTTGCCTATTTTTTTGAGTGAGGAAAATCTTCCATGATAATATCCACATTGGGTGTAGCTTTCAGTACCCTATGCTACTATACCACGACCTTAGAGGGGGTTCCATGGGAAACTGAATGAGCTCCCCATCTTGCAGCCCCCCAAGGGTTTCATAGATGATCGAAACTAGGGGATCCCAAGTGATGAAACCCTAAGTGAGCCAGAGCAGAATAGATTATCAATGTATATTAAATACATCTATTATCTTAATTTCAATCTTGATGAAATTATTATGAACTAAAATGGGAGAGAAGTTAGTAATTACTAGCCTGAGAAGACACTGAGGCAACATCTAGTAATAAGAAGTTAGTAATTACTAGCCTAAGAAAGCATTAAGACAATATCTAGTAATAACCACATCCCACAAAGCCCACATAGGGAACAAGCATGCATGCCATGATTTGACCCCAGGGCATTGTCATAAAAATCACTCCAAGTTGTTGCTAGACCACACCCTATAAGCTTGTGGTCTAGCTGCAACTTGGAACAATTGTGGTGAATATGACCTGGGTTCAAATCTTGGCAGGCTAGCTCTCCCCTTCATGGGCTCTGCCGACTATAGCTTGCAGTTAGGTTGCCTTTGTTGGACATGTGCTCTAATATATGTACCACTGAAATTTGTGCCTTCTTGGGATTTTCTCCAATCATTGTTGTTGTCTGGTTGTACAAGTGGACATGTAATATGTAATTTTCATTCGCTTCAAACTAGCAACCTCATCCTCGCACTAAAAAATGACGACAAGATGGAGCCAAGGTTTTTCAATTTTTTAGTTGATTTAGTTGTTCCCCTTTCATATATATATATGTAGCTCAATTCATTGTCACCAATATTGTTGAGCATTTGGTTAGTTCTATGCTAGTGGGTGCCTGGTTCAAATCTCTCTAGGTGAGGCGCATCAATAAATGTCAATGGGTGAAGCATCCCTTGGGTTTCCTATGAGGTTTTGCTTGGAAAATATATATTTTGCAAGGAAAGAATCAGGTCTGGTCATCACAAAGGTTTATCACTCTCTTCTTCCCAATGGGAACAATCAAAAGTCACAGTGAAACCATGAAGTTGGATCAATCACAAAAAGAGATGTATTTATAATAAAAAGTTTGTATGCAATAATGTAATAGTGTAATGGGTTTTTCCCTGATAGCTATTGCAGATACTTCAGATGCCACCAAGGACACCTGGTCTACTTTAAGTCAGTTATGAAAATATTGGATTAAATAAGAGATACAAAAATAATGGCTTCTAAGTGATAACACACAAATTATTTATAACTACCCAGAAAACTAGATCAAAATGATTGTAAAAATCAAAACTTCTAACAAAAATAATAATAACGTGCTCGTCACATAACACTCCTTTCTTCCCAATAAAATCAATCAAAAGCCGTTGTAAAAGCATGATTTATTTCACTACTTTAATAGTTAGTGGATTATAGAAGTCATTGTTTGAAAGTTAAAATTCTCCTCTATATATTTTTTTCACAGAAAATTGCTCTTATATATTATTAAGATATTTTCAGTCATGATACATATATGCAGTAACATATATTCTTAAGTTAAAATAAATTACACTTGGGATATTCTTCGAAAAAAGGGGTGGATCGGCCCCAACTTTTGCCATCTTTGCCGCAGGGAAGAGGAAACAACAGTTCATTTATTTGTTGACTGCTCCTTTACTAGATGTGTCTGGGATCGTATTTCTGAAACTCTTCATTTATTATCGACCTGGTTTGGGCCATCACTCTTGGACTTCTTCAATACTTGGAACAACTACCAACGATCACATCTCTCGCTGCCTCCTTTCATTTGCTGGTTCGTATTATAGATTGGCTAAACTTCTCGGGGACTCAAAACTTATTATAGATTGGTTAAACTCCAGAGGTAAGCTCCAGGTCTCCTCTCTCCTTGGCTGGATGGACAGGACTTGGGAGCTACAACAAAAGTTCAGACACATCACTCATCTTCACACTCCGAGAGAAAAAAAAACAAACAAGCTAATTCCCTCTCCAAGATCGCTCTTCAGAAACAAGTCGGTTTACTCTCCTACAATCACTGGCTTGAAAACCATGAGGGACCTTCTTTCTTTATAAACATCTTTTAGTCATATCTAGTTTTTGGGTCTCTCTCAAGCACATCCAACTTATTTTTGTTTGTTCTGGAATTTTTGTTTTTTCTGTCCTCTCCATGAGCTAGGACTGTCAACACTTACAATCTTGTATCAATGTCTTGAAATATGTATACTGGCTCTACTTCCGGCCTCTTTTCGGGGCCCAAATCATAGCTAAACATAGGGATCCATTAATGCTGTAAGAACACTTGTTTCTCCTTGGCGTTGTAAGGCAAATTATATTTCTTAAATATAATCTAGAATTTTTTCTACAAAAAAAAAGTTAAAAAATGTTAAAATTCTCCTCTATATATATGCAACCAATGTTTTTTTAATTTTATGAAAGTGTTGCATTAAATTTTTTAAATTCAATTTTTTTTTGGAAAATTAATCTACCGCATGAAAGTGCCATACATATATACAATACTCTGAATGCCGTTGGATGGAATTTTGAAAAAAAATAAATGGGAAAATTTTATGAAAGTGCCTCATGAAATGTTTTCAAGTTAATAGTTTTTTGAAACATCATTAATTTATGATAATTTATGAAAGTGCGCATGAAATGTTTTAAAGTAAAAAAAATTAAATGTTTTAAAATCAAAAGTGTTTTGAAATTTTATGAAAGTGCGGTATTAAATGTTTTAAAGTCAAAAGGTTTTGGAAAATTTGTCAACCGAAATATCTTTCCACAAGATTTTTCTATTTGTTAATTACGCCGAAAGGCATATACCTATTGGCAATGGGCACGATTAATGACCTTTCAATCTAAAATTCTAATATGATGGCTAACAATTGAAGACGCTGGCATATTCTTAGTCATCCTCCCAAATCAATGAATGTGATTTACTCTTCATAACTTCCTTGTATTTTTGAATGCATCCGTTAACCTGTTTACTTTTTAACATTTACCTAATCATATTAAGAAATTACTGTAACACCATATAATTTCCACATTTGGATTATTAACAGGCACTACTTCAACTTCCTCCTTAGGTGTCCGTGCGTATTTGATGGCTGATCGACCCACCTATTGCATGAGCATGGAGTGTTTCATTTTCAAGCATGGATATCTTTAGGCGTTCTCAACCGATACCTTTCGGTGTTCTCAGCCGTGAGTTAGCGGCTGTGCTAGTTATGTAATTTGGTGGTTAAATATGTTTAACTATCTTTAATAGTCGTTCCCCTAATTTTAAGGACTATCTTTAGTAGTCGTTCCACTATTTTTAAATTCAAACGCGTACTGGAGAATTAACGAACCTAAAGATTTTTCAAGGAAATTATGCCTTATGACTCTTGACTTCATTTTTAATGCTGGTAGGGGCATTAAAGTCTAAATTTTTCTTGAAACACTGAACTGAAATATCTTTACACTGATTTTTTCACTTACGTAAAGTTTGAAGTTACGTTCAAAAATGTCTCATGATTATTGATTTCATTGTTTAAATGTTTTATTGATTAATTTTATTAAAGTATCACAATCTTTTGATTACAATGCTTTGTTTTGATTTGCAAAATTTGCTGTGTGTTTTACATTTGGATCTTACAAGATTTCTTATAAATAAACGAAGAAACTCAAACCATTCACATTTTGTTGAGAGCAGTAGAAGATGGAGATCTGTAATGTTCCTTCTCTTACGAGATTACTTTTCCTCTTTTTTTTTTTTTCATTCTTTTTCTCACTCCCATATTTTCCACCCTTCAATTATCACACCGCCGACATCCTCGTCTCGACAATGCTTTTGATCAAGAGGCCCTGCTTGTATTTCTGTCTGGAATCACCTATGTGTTAGAATTGTAAATGCGGAAAATGCAATTCACATGATAAATAACAATCACACACATAAGAAAACACAAGATTTCACGTGATTCACCCAAACGTTGGGCTACGTCCACCAAGAATAGGCATTGGTTGTCTTATTATCCAGCTCATGGAGATTACATCAGATTTGCAAGTCTCTCACACACTCAATCTCTCACAATCGTTTTTGCCTCTACGGGCTTACATGAATTTATACATTCACAAGAAACTGAATAATAAATGCAATCCCTATCCATTTTCTAACTTGGTCTATTTGGTTGTAACCAACGCAGAATAATAGGATCCAACTCCATCCTTGGAGGAATTCGTTGTCACCAAATCCCAACAATCTCCACCTTGACAACAATTAAGTTGATACCTTGCTCCCTTTTATTCATCACCTTTGCTATAAGCCAAGAGAAGCCAAGCACCATTGCAAATTCTCTAATAAAACCGGTTTCATGATCTTGCTTGTGTGACTTGCACGAGTTTGGATTTCCTGAGGGGTCACTCCACCTCCAACATGTCTTCCACAACAGTGTTGTGAAACATATTTAGTGATAGATCTCCTTCTATCCAAAACACCTGTATTACAATATACATTACAATTATCACAGACCATCTCAGTGTAACCATTATAGGTGACATTTGTGCTTCTCATACGCTGAAGCACCCATTTCACTGCAACACCTGAATCTGTCATGTATCTGACAACATCATTAGCATGTGAAACATATGGTCTTAACCATTTCATCACATATAACAAACCTCCTACTAAACTTACACGAGACATAATCTTTTCTTCTTTATAGACAGGCCCTATGCTTGAAGAAAACTTATAATGGAAAGTAAGAGGGATAAAAACTGGTTTTACATTGTTCATACTGAAATCCAACCACAACTTGCCATTACCATTTCTATGTACTTCTATGCCCATAATTTGTTTTGCTGTGCCTTGATCCCTCATCTAAATTGTCCTGTCCATCCGATTCATTTTCTTACTGATTTTATCCATGCTTTGGCTTGCATCGAGCATATCATCAACAAAGAACATCAAGACTGTGAATGTACTATAAACCGCATAGTCATTCCTACCCTTTGGAAAATTCTGACTCACTATGAAGGATTCAAACCTCTTGTATATTTTCCTGGGTACCATTAGGCCATACAATGAATTATCTAGCATGCAAACAAATTTACCGTTGCGATCTTGAATCAACCCTTTTGGTTGTTCCATACATACAATATCTCTGTCAATGATGACCTTGTGAGAAGTAGGATCCCACACACAACATCCCTTTATACCATCATCATAACTTGCAGAGATATAAAACAAGCAGGAATTCAGAAACAAAGATTTTAAGTCTGGAATTGATTTACCTCTTACCAGTACCTACAATTCTTTCTTGCTCTTATGACCTTGATGCTTCTGCCATAAACAAGAAGATACATCTGTCACTTCAGTACTCCCTTCTAGCTTATAAAGGTTATCAACCTTTATTTCCTTCATCACTACTAAACTACCTTTCGACACTGTGAGAGCTCCACCTTGACCTATATACTTGTATCCACAAGAATCCAACACTCCTAATGAAATCAAATTTGATTTAAGATCATGTACATATCTAACATCCATTAATTCCCTAACAATACCATCGAACATCCTAATTCTAATACTGCCAACCCCAATAGTTTCATAGTGAGTACCATTTCCCATAAACACTACACCCTCATCAACAGATTGGTAAGAAATGAACCAATTTCTATGTGAGCACATGTGGTGGGAGGCACTTGAATCTTACTGCCATTCTTCTTGATATTGTAAATTACTAGAAACAGATAAAACTTGATCAATTATACCTGAATTTGTTACAACCAAATTTGCTTCCTTCGTAGATTTTTCCTCAGATTCCTTTCTCTTCCAACAATCTTTCCTGAGATGTCCTATTTTTCCACAATACCAACATTTTTCTTTACCCTTTCTATGTCTTGACTTAGATCGGAAAGAACTTCTCTCATTCTTCTCTGTGGTTCGACCTCTGATCAACATCGACTCTGAAGTTGAGGTTTCCTTACTATATTTTCTCCTCATCTCCTCAACCAACAAAGCTCCCACAACAGAGTCATAATCTAAAACTTCTGTTGAGCTAAATCTAATAAAGGTGACTAGATTATCCCAAGACTCAGGCAACGAACACAATAGTGTAATAGCCTTATCTTCATCTTCGAATTTAACTTCCATACTAGTCAAATGAACTATGAGGGTATTGAAGGTATTTAAATGGTTAGCAAATTTTGTACCTTCCTTCATCTGTAAACTGTACAATTGTCTCTTCAAGTAGATTCTGCTCGTCAAGGACTTCGTCATATATAGACTTTCCAACTTGCTCCATAAGCTTGATTTTGTATCCTCTCCTATGATATTAAACATAACCTCATCCGCTAGACATAAACGAATGGTGCTAAGAGCTTTCGCATCCAGATCCTCCCATTCCCATTCCATCATGGCTGCTGGTTTCTTTGACTTGCCTACCAATGCTTTTTGCAACCCTTGTTGCACCATTAAATCCCGCATCTTAAGCTTCCAGAGCTCAAAGTTGTTTTTACCGCTGAACTTTTCAAATTCAAACTTCGAACTTTGCATCTTAGCCATTAGCACAAAAAATATCCTAATATCCAAATCACTGGTTATAATAACCAAGGCCTTTTTTTAAGAAATAATGTGGAGGAATAATGATAAAAACTTTACAAGATTTTAATAAAAAAGGTTTAATACAAAAAAAATCTTTTACTAACCCCACCTTTTCCTCACCTTTTATTAAAATAAAAGAAATTAAAAAAATCCAACCTTTTAAAATTCCTCCACCCTTTTATGCATATTTATAATATTATAAATATAAAGCATAACTTTCAAAAAAGAGTTGCGAATCATATCTTTGGGAGATCGTGAGTTTGTTTTATGCCATAGAATATAATATTCTAGCTCATACCTTAAACTTTTCCCAAAAACAAAATAAACATGCGAACGTTTCTTTATTCGTGGAGTTTTAGGGAGTCGTCGTGGCTTTTGGATTTAAGGGAGCTACTGCACCTCACTCAGCACTGGAGTACGGGGAGTCTGCACCTCCCGATATACTTGGAGTATAGAAATTGTGAAATATATACGCACTGTTTCTCATATTCAATTGCGGAAATTCCAGAAATTGTAAATGTTCGTAAGGCTAACTAGTATGTCGCCGCACCCTTTCCGAGGCCTTTCGAAGGAGGGACCTGCGAGGATGTTTAAATCTACACACCTCACTTTTGCGGCTCCTCCGATAATTGGAAGCTCCTCCAACCATCTCTAACCAGCTCTAATACCACTTGTTAGAATTGTAAATGCGGAAAACACAATTCACATGATAAATAAAAATCACACACATAAGAAAACACAAGATTTCACGTGGTTCACCCAAACATTGGGCTACGTCCACCAAGCATAGGCATCGGTTTTCTTATTATTCAGCTCATGTAGATTACATCAGATTTGCAAGTCTCTCACACACTCAGTCTCTCATAGTCGTTTTTTCCTCTACGGACTTACATGAATTTATACATTCACAAGAAACTGAATAATAAATGCAATCCCTATCCATATTCTAACTTGGTCTATTTGGTTGTAACCAACACAAAATAATAGGATCTAAATCCATCCTTGGAGGAATTTGTTGTCACCAAATCCCAACACTATGATCCATCTCCATTGTTAACTACGTGGAAACCGAATGTTTCGTTCTGCGAGTGGACAGTTGTCATATGCAGTCGGCACAGACAGAGAGTTGAAAAATATTTTTCCCATTGCTTTTCCTCTTTTCTTTTTTCATTATCTTTCTCACTCCTTCCATATTTTCCACCCTTCAATTTTCACACCGTCGCCATCCTCATCTCGACAATGCTTATGATCAAGAGGCTTTGCTTGGATTTCTGTCTGGAATCACCTATGATCCATCTCAAAACTTAACCACTACATGGAAACACAATGTTTCGTTCTACGAGTGGGCAGGTGTTCTATGCAGTCGACACAGACAAAGAGTGGTTTCACTCAGTGTTCCACACATGGGATTACAAGGTACAATCTCTCCTCTTCTTGACAATCTCTCCTTTCTTAGAATACTTTACCTTCGCAATAACAATTTTCATGGTCACATTCCCCATCAATTGGGAAATATTTTTCACTTAAACAAGCTTGTCTTGTCTTTGAATGAACTACACAGTTCCATTCCTCCCACTCTAGGTGTGTGCCACAGTTTATGGATATTATCTTTAAACTAAAACAATCTGTCAGGAAGTATTCCCTCATAACTATGTGTTCTCCCCTTTGGCTTAGGAGCTAACAATTTGACGGGAACAATACCGGCCTGTTTGGGAAACATATCCTCTTTGGACGAGATAGTTTTGGGTAGAAACAACCTTCACAAGAGTATTCCTTCCAAGTTGGGTATGCTAAGCCATGTAAGCTCTATAGCTCTGTCTGCTAACCTTCTCACAGGACAAATTCCATCTTCCTTGTCTAACTTCACAACTTCACCAATCTTGAAGCATTGGATATCACTCTTAACCAGTTGACAGGTCACATTCCCATGGAGTTGTGTCGCAAGAACATGCAGTTGACTGAACTCTATCTAGGACTTAATCAGTTAAGTGGCAGCATGTTGGATTACTGAGAGGGGGGTGAATTAGTAATAGAGCAATTTAATCCTTTTTAACCATATAATCCAAGTGTTATATCAATGAAGCATTATCATCTGATAACTGCAGAGTAAATAAGCAATGAACAAATGAACAATCATACACATACATAGTACACCAATGTTTTACGTGGAAACCCAAATCGGGAGAAAACCACAGAATGATTTTTCTTATATGTCTTGAAGAATTACATTCATTGGAAGCACCAATTTCCTTTCTTTTCCAGCTACAACTGGAAGGAGGCTCCAACCCCCTAGTTTCTCAGGCTACAAACTGAGGGAAGCTCCAACTCCCCAATTCTCTAGCTACAACCAGAAGGAGGTTACAACCCCCTATGTTCTCCGGCTACAACCGGAAGGTGGCTACAACCAACTATCCTTGCCCCGTCTTGCCACCCTGAAGTAGAAGTAGAATGATGGAACCAATGTCACACTATCACTGTGAGATATACCACTGTAAACTTGTACCAATAAATCTGAACCATGCATCAATCATGCATCAACCTATACCTCAACCTGTAATCAACCTGTACCATAAACAAGTGCATCAACCATGCACCAACCTATACCAAAAAACTTGTAATCAACCTGTACCATAAACAAGTGCATCCAACCATGTACCAAGTATGTACCAATCATGTGTCAACTACTCATCAATATGTACCAACATCTTCAACTATACACCTCATGTATGTGCCAACTCGTCAACTACATGTCTCAACCATGTACTCAACATGTACCTCAACCAAAAGCCCTCATCAATTTCATCATCCAAATCTGATTTGTAGCTTTGTAATAGACCTGGTGTATATGATCACATTCCTACAAACCTTCCTTAACTTTAACAACAAGAGACTAGCATTTTCATCAAAGTTTTTTTTAGTCTCACATGCCTAGTTTTGGATTAGTCAACAACCCTAACTTGAAGTAATCATAACTTTGTACCTGTAATGTATAAAGATATGAAACTGATCTACAATGTTCTTCGGTGTGTTTTGTACAATTCCTCCAGGTGTCACTACTTGGAACCTCTCAAAAAATGATTTATAGAAAAAATGTCACACCTTGCTGAATTCTAGCTTATTCTAGAGAGCGACCTTGTAGAGCGTGCCCCACATGAAATATTAGATAAATTTATCTGAAACTATTACAAAACATACTACATACTGTACCCTAACCAACACATTTTATCTCATGGAATTTGGATTTGTTATGAATAAGTTATGATGTTTTTAACCGAAACACCTGTTTTTGACTAGTTTCAGGACTGACCACACACCCTATTTTCCACAGAGTGTAATTCCCAAAATACAACGAACCACAAGCTAAATTTTTTACCACAGATAATTGGATATGTTTTCTCAATTTCTTATCAATTTCATGGTCTGAAGCATTATATAAACAAAGTTATAGCGAAAATGGTGAGATGACCTGTAAATAACATACCTTAGAAAGCACCATCAAAATAATTTATCCTTCCTTGCATTTCGGCCTTCTTTTCTTCACCTTGCCTCAGAATTTCGGCTTAGATATCCTTGGTTTCCTCAAAAACCAACAGATATTCAATATTCTCAAGTGTGATTTAAATGAGAGAGCCTAGCCTCTTATTTATACTCTCCAAGTAGCTTCCTTAAAAACATCTTCTAGGTCACTTTGCCCACTTTCCTTATTTTAGGGTTAACCCACTTCTAATTTCTCCATTAAATTTATTATTTAAATAATTTATTTTGCATTCACTTTGAATTATAGTACACTCATCACTTCACTTTATTATTTACCTTCTAAAATCCCTTAAACCACTTTGACTACTTTGACCTTTTGGGGCTTCTAGATGACATGTGAGGGTCCTCCAACTTTGTAAGGCCATAACTCTCAAACCGGGAGGAGTTATGTGACGTTCCACATACCACCAAAAATGGAATGAAATGTAATATCCATATAGAATAGTATTACCTTCAAATATAAAAAAAATAATACCATTATCCATCAAACAAACTTGGGTCCATTACCCAAACCTGGGTTCTCCAACTTCACATGGTCATAACTCTCTAACCATGAGGAGTTATGTGATGTTCTACATACCACTGAAAATGGCATGACAAGCACTATCCATCTAGGATAGTTTCCCTGACAAATTAACTATCCTTCATCTCATTATTCCATAATTAAGCATGGGTTCTCTTACTCCGCAAAGCGTCTTTCCGTGAGGGATTTCACCATAAGGGGACCACTTTGGAGTTCATCCATATTTGCTTCTTATCAACCATGAAAAAACAATAATGCATCATATTTATATCAAACAATCTTGGTTCCATTACCCAAAACTTTGTGCTATGGGGCTTTTTTCAAGGGTTGACATCAATGACAACCAACCTTAATCAACAATCTCCCCCTTTGGCATTGATGGAAACACTCTGATGCAATACTGAAATCATATCACTCATGCTCCCCCTGGAACCATGCCTCTATCCTCTGGATTTGATAAATTTGCTCCCCCTGGAACCATGCCTCTATCCTCTTCATCTGATAAATCTCTCCCCCTTTGTCATCAATGGAAAATGTATCTTTCCATCCAGGGCTACTCCCGCTGACTGAACTGTCCTCTTATGGTGCTTCCTCATGTACATCTAAGACATATAAGATAAGCATTCAAAAAACATTAAAAAAAATTCATTTTGGAGTAGAAATAACTCCAAGTCTTTGGCGAAGATATTCAAAGGCTTCCCATGGAAGTGGTTTTGTAAAGATGTCTGCCACTTGTTCTTTTTTGCCCAGATACTCAACTCTGATGTTCTTTTCTGCAACCCGTTTCCGTAGAAAGTGATACTTGATTGGAATGTGCTTAGTCTTGGAGTGAATCACCGGGTTTTTTGAGATACTGATGGCGCTTGTATTATCACAATATATTGGAAGGGCTCATCATACTCAACCTGTATATCTGTCAAAGTTTGTTTCATCCAAATAACCTGTGTACAACATGCTGCTACTGCAATATACTCTGCCTCGGCTGTAGATAGAGATACTAATGATTGTTTCTTGCTTAGCCATGATACTTGTTGGAAGATTGGTTGTTGTCATTGATGTCAACCCTAGTCATGGGTTTTGGACCGCAATATTGATGAAGGTAATTGGACATGAAAGAAAATGCACATGCAGATACAACACCCATGGATGGATAGTATACATCAAGTTGTTTCCGGTGGTATGTGGCACGTCACGTGGATCCTCATGGTTGAGAAGAAATGAATTTTTGAAGATGACAAAGTGAATTGAAGAAGGAAGTACATGTAGGCCCTGAAGATAATTAAAGAAAAGAATTACAAAATAAGAAAGTGTCAGGTCNCAGAGGTAATAAGAAGAAAAGAAGGCCGGAATGTTGAAAAGTCAACAAGAAACATGTGTCTAATTTACTTTTCCCTTAAATAAATTAGACAATAAATATTAATCTATTATTTCATTCATAACTGAGTGAGTTGAATTTGTAACTGAATTATAAGTGTAGTTAAGTGAGTTAAGATCAGTTGTACTAGCTGTAACTAAACTTGCACTAGTGAGAGTTTAGTAAAACAGTGAACTCACATGCAACTGAAGATTCACCACGGTTAACTACATGCATGTCAGATCCAGTGAAGACCCAGTTGAGATAACAGGTGAAAGGGACAGTTTGGATATCAGTTGTGATTTGATCACACATGTAGTGGATATGCTTATGAGCATGTGCAAGCTAGGAAATTTGAATTCAGTCGTGAGAATTCTAATTGCAAGGATTTGTGCAGAGGAGGCAAGCTGTCTGGACATAGTAATTGGCACATGTATTTGCTGATTTGTGTATGACAATGTGAGACGATTGTATTGTACTGAGATCTCTTGGATTAGAGTTTTGTATGAGATTGTTTCATGATTCATGATATACATAATATATGATAGTGGGGTTTTTAGCTTTACGCTTTCTCGGTAAAAACTTTTGTGTTATGTGTTCTTGATATTTCACTTTGTGATTGTGGTTGTGATCATGGTTTAATTTTCCGATCATGGTTTAATTTTCCGCAAGAATAATAGTAGAAGTGATTCTATATTTAATAGTGGCATATAATTGTTAGATCAGGAGAATCGTAGGAAATAATTAATTTGTATTGAAATTTCTACATGGTATTAGAGCCACAGAGGCCATGGAACTAAGGAAGTGAGGTGCGAACATAATTTTATTTTCACAGGTCCCATCTCTACCAGGGTGCTAACTTTAGTATTGTAGACTACGCACAGTTCTCAAAGCAGAAATTCTCGCACCCTAGTCAAAGGAGAGGTGCAAAATTCCCCGAGCATTCTCGCAGGCTGATCAAGGGAGAGGTGCGAACTTCCCTCACCCTACAATGTATTACAGTGCAAACCTCCCAGTCAAGTTTGTAGGCTATACACAAGCAGGGTGCGAACTTCCCTCAGGCTACTCACAGGTGGGGTGTGAACCTCCCAGGGAAAGAGGGATTGTAGCTGTTGAGTTTGTGGTTGGATAACATTCAAGTTTGCAATATTTTATTGGTGCGATAGTTGATTCAAGATCGAAATGTATTTCAATGGCTTGAAGTTGGAGTATGCACTCGAGGGCAGCTCAAACTACATTTCTTGGAAGGATAGGATGGAAGCAGTACTTGAAGACAATGGCTTGAAGGATTACATTGATAGAGATGTTCCTAAGCCGGATGCGACAGACACTGCAAATCTTGATGCATGGAAAAATAAAGTGGCAAAGGCGAGGAGGATTCTGTTGGAGGGAGTACGAGACCACATTGTGTCAAGTCTCCACGGGAAAACCACACCACATGCAATGTGGAAGGTTTTGATGGATCTGTTCCAAAACAGTAGCGACCATAGGAAATTGGTGCTCAAAGATAAACTCAGGAAGATCAAGATGGAAAAGGGCAACACCATTCCAAAATATCTCACAAAGTTTGTTCAATGTCGGGATGAGCTTGGAAGTGTGGGAATAACAGTCACTGCTGATGATTTGGTGAGCTTGGCTCTCCTAGGACTTCCCAAGAGTTGGGACAGTTACCAAGAATCTGTCAATGGAAGGGAAAACTTGCTGGATTGGGAATGACTATGGTCGGATCTAGTGCAAGAGGAGTTCAGGCGGAACACCAGAGATGGATCTTCATCAAAGCGTGATGATGAAGAGGATTTTTCTTTGACTGCCAAGGCAAGGAAAGGGAAAGGTAAGAAATTCCATCCAAAATCCGAGTCTAAAGTCAAGAAGCTGGATTTGTCTAAAGTGAAGTGTTTTCATTGTCACGAACATGGGCATCTCGCTACTAACTGTCCGCAGAAGAGGAAGAACAAGATGGTTGTTGGAGCTGCAACTGGTGAGGCTCTTGTCTCACAATTTGAACTTGACTTCTCTTTGATCACATGCATGGCTTCAAGTGCATCGGGATCAATGTGGTATTTGGATAGTGTTGCTTCCTTCCACATGACGGGAGATAAAGAGTCTTTCATTGAATTGGAGGAGAAAGATCTCAGAATGCATATAGAGATGGGTGACGATGGATGATACAGTGCAACTGGTATTGGTACCATTACCTTTCAGAGGGAGTCAGGTAAACCATTTCAATTGAAAAATGTTATGCATGTTCCAGGTCTGAAGAAAAACTTGGTCTCAGTCGCAATGTTGGAGGACAAAGGCTATGATGTTGTTTTTAGCAGTGGAAAAGCCTACCTACGACATCAAGCAACGGGTCAAGTCAAGAAGATAGGGATTCGAGTTAAGAATCTCTACATACTGGAGGTAGATGGCTGCAGTGCCATGATAGGCAAGGCAAAAAAAGTGGTGAGCCAGGATGAGGGTGAATTATGGAACAGGCGATTGGGCCATCTTCATCATGGAGCCTTGAAGATCATGCAACAAATATCTACTGGACTTCCAAGGGGAACACTTGCTCAGTTAGATCAGTGCAAGGGGTGCACCCTGGGGAAGTATGTAAAGTCCACCTTTTAGGAAAAGGAGAACCGTGCTTCGGTGATCCTGGAGAGAATTCACACAGACATGTGTGGACCATTCTCGGTTGCTTCAACAACAAAACATAGGTATTATGTTATTTTTGTTGATGACTTTTCTCGTAAATGCTCGATATTCTTCATGCAGAAGAAGGATCAAACATTCTCAAAGTTCTATGAGTTTAAAGCATTGGTGGAGAAAGAGTCAAGGAAGCAAGTGAAGGCTCTGAGGAGCGATAATGGTGGAGAATACATCTCTAATGAATTCAAAGACTTCTGCAGTAGAGAAGGAATTTGAAGAGAACTCATAGCACCTCATAACCCACAACAAAATGGGGTCGCGGAGAGAAAGAACATAACGATCATGGGTGCAACATGAGCGATGTTGCATGATCAGGGCCTACCAATGCATTTGTGGGCAGAAGCATGCAATACTGTGGTTTATGTGCATAACCGTTGTCCTCATAGAGTACTTGGCATGGGTACACCTGAAGAATATTTTACTGGTAAGAAACCTGATGTTTCTTATTTTAAATTTTTTGGCTCATCTGTTTATGTGCATGTGACCAAGGATGCCAGTAAGAAGCTGGAACCGACTGTTGAAGTTGGGATATTTGTGGGGTACACAGAAACACCCCATAATTATCGTGTGTATTTTCTGAACAGTAAGATGACTGTTATGTGACGGGATATAAAATTCAATGAGGGGAAATCCATGCGGTTGTCGCTTGAGAGGGAGCTAGACTTGCATGCCGAAGAGGAACTGTTGGTTCCCAAAGATGAGTCTCAAGATGTGGATCAACCACATGAAGAGGTTCATGGAGTGGAGGAAACCACTCAAGCAGAGCCATCCATTAGAAATGGCAGAAAGCGCACCATGAAAGCTAGCAGATTAAGACTAGATGCTGCACAGAATGTAGGAGCCCCTACTTCACAACGCAGACAAAGACAATCTCCTGATCGATTTGCTGGATACATGGCTCTCATGAGCAAATGTATTGTGACTGACCCATCTTCCTTTCAGGAAGCAATGCAGGACCCCACTTGGGTTGATGCTATGGTAGAGGAGTATGACTCCATTTTCAAAAACAGTGCATGGGAAATTGTCCCAAGACCGGTCGACAAATCAGTGGTAGGTTCGAGATGGATCTACAAGGTAAAGCAAGCTGCTAATGGGAGTGTGGAGAAATACAAGGACAATTTTGTGGCCCGAGGCTTCTCACAGATAGAGGGGATAGATTATGATGAGACCTTTGCACCTGTTGCAAGGTACTCTTCCATAAGATCCATCCTTGCACTCTTAGCGCAGATGGGATGGCGCATTCATCAGATGGATGTAAAAACTGCATTCCTCAATGGGATCATTGAGGAAGAAGTGTACATTGAACAACCAGAAGGTTTTGAGACCTTTGACAGAGAGTCACATGTGTGCAGACTCAAGAGAGCACTGTATGGGCTGAAGAAAGCACCCTGTGCTTGGTACACTCGGATAGACAGCTATTTCACTGGATTGGGCTTCACCAAAAGTGAAGCGGATGCAAACCTATACCAAATTGTGGTGGAGGGTAAGATTTTAATCATTGTGCTGTATGTTGATGATTTAATACTGACTGGTGATGAGCAACTGATACACTCATGCAAGGAGGACCTTGCAAAGGAGTTCAAGATGAAGGATTTGGGCCTTCTTCATTATTTCCTTGGATTGGAAATATGGCAGCGAGATGGTGAACTTTTTGTGTCTCAAGGAAAGTATGCAAGAGAGATACTGGGTAAGTTTCACATGGAGGGATGCAAACCCATGAATACTGCTCTTTCAGTAAACTGGAGGAAAGAGGATGCTACTTCTGGAGAAGTAGTGAATGCTACTGTCTATCGACAATTAGTAGGTTCGCTAATGTATTTAGTGAACACGAGACCAAACATTTGCTATGCGGTTAACTATCTAAGTCAAGCGATGGTTAAGCCTACCAAACTCTTTTGGAAGGTGGGTAAACATGTCCTGAGATATTTGAAGGGCACATCTGAGTATGGATTATGGTACAGACAGACAGATGAGGTGAAGTTGCATGGATTCACATATGCAGATTGGGAAGGCAACCCAATGGACAGAAAGAGCACATCAGGGGGGATCTTTAGTATCGGATCTACAACTATTTCTTGGTACAGCTAGAAATAGAGATCCGTGGAACTTATTTCAGTGGAAGAGGAATACATGGAAATGAGTCAAGATGCATGTGAGGCTATCTGGATGAGAAAGATCTTGGTTGGTTTGTTTGGTTCTCATTTAGATCCGACAATGATTTATTGTGATAATCAGAGTTGCATTAAATTCTCGATTAATCCTGTGTTTCATGATAGATCTAAGCATATAGATATCCGGTATCATCATCTCAGAGATTGTGTGCAGCGAAAGATCATGTTTCTTCAATACATTCCTACAGAAGATCAGGATGCAGACATTCTGACGAAGGTGCTCACTAGGAGAAAATTCGAATATCATAGAGACAGGATTGGGGTGAAGGATAATCCCTTTCTTGTTGAGAGGGAGTGTTGAAAAGTCAACAAGAAACATGCGTATAATTTACTTTTCCCTTAAATAAATTAGACAATAAATATTAATATATTATTTCATTCATAACTGAGTGAGTTGGATTTGTAACTGAATTATAAGTGTAGTTAAGTGAGTTAAGATCGGTTGTACTAGGTGTAACTAAACTTGCACTAGTGAGAGTTCAGTAAATCAATGAACTCACATGCAACTGAAGATTCACCACGGTTAACTACATGCATGTCAGATCCAGTGAAGACCCAGTTGAGATAATAGGTGAAAGGGACAGTTTGGCTATCAGTTTTGATTTGAACACACATGTAGTGGATATGCTTATGAGCATGTGCAAACTAGGCAATTTGAATCCAGTTGTGAGAATTCTAATTGCAAGGATTTGTGCAGAGGAGGCAAGCTGTCTAGACACATGAATTAGCACATGTATTTGCTGATTTGTGTATGACAGTGTGAGACAATTGTATTGTACTGAGAGCTCTTGGATTAGAGTTTTGTATGATATTGTTTCATGATTCATGATATACATAATATATGATAGTGGGGTTTTTAGCTTTACGCTTTCCCGGTAAAAACTTTTGTGTTATGTGTTCTTGATATTTCACTTTGTGATTGTGGTTGTGATCGTGGTTTAATTTTCCGCAATAATAATAGCAGAAGTGATTCTATATTTAACAATGGCATATAATTGTTAGATCAACAGAATCGCAGGAAATACTTAATTTGTATTGAAATTTCTACACGGAATTCAAGGGAGGATGAAGTCTTTTGGTGATGTGTTCTAAGGTATGTTATTTTCAGGTCATCTTACCATTTTTGCTTTAAATTTTTTTCTAGAACGATTCAGATGGTGAAATCGCTATGGTATTGAGAAGAGATATCAAGGTACCTCTGGTAAAATGTTCATCTGTCGATTCTCTATAATTATGGAGATACACTCTATGGAAGATAGGGTTTGTGACCAGTCCTGAAGCTAGTCAATAAACAGGTGTTCCAGGTAAAACCATCATAAATTATTCATCGAGAAACCAAATGAAGTGGGGAAAATTTCATTGGAAAAAGTATGGAATTTAGTTTCTTGTGTGTGAGTTTCAAAATCATATGTTAATTATTGAGCGCAGGGCATTCTGTGCAAGTTCACTCTCCTGAATAGACCAGAATTGAATAAAGCCTATCATTCTTTCTATAACCTCTTTTTGGGGAGGATTCAAGGAGTGAAAATTGGAGGAGTTTCAGAGAATACATTGAGTAATATTATCTATAGGATTAGATTACTTCAATAATTGAAGAATTGTAGAAATTGAAGAAGTCTCAGGAAGCATTATCAGGTTCTATGTGATGATTGGTTGATGGTGATGATTTAATGTAAAGTTTTATTATCTCTCATATATTATTGGGTGGAAGGAAGGGGAAAGGATGGAGAGTTAAACTCTCTCTTGATATTGGAGGATTGTATCTTCCTCTTGGAGGTTTATACCTCCCTTTACATTTGGAATTTGTAGCTACCTTTGGAAGTCATTACTTCCCTTGAACAATAACTATTGATTATTTCTCATATATTGTGCATGGTGTATTGTGGTGTATTGGTGTAACTCTTATACTATTTTTCATTTCTCATTGGATATAATTGAATGGTTTAAGTATGAGTTGAAAAAGATTTTAAATTGTACTTGATACTGATTCACCCACCTCTCAGTATCAACAGTTGGTATTAGAGCAGGTTGCCTTCATAACAGTTTAACCACTGGAAGGAAAATCCTGAGCAGAGATGGATGACCATGAGCACATTTCAAATGGGATTCAAAAATTTGATGGAAGAAATTATGCATACTGGAGTGATAGAGTGAAAACTTGCCTAACAACTATGGGAGTAGACATTTGGTACTCAGTTGTAAATGGCTATGTAATCCCAAATAATGCTCCAACCGATCCAAATGAGAAGAAGATTATGAGTTGTAATTCAAAATCCAGACATGTTATTCCAACAAATTTGACACCAACCATTGCTAGCAAAGTGATGGGATGCAACACTGCTAAAGAGGTATGGGGCAAACTCAAGAATATCTATGAAGGTGCTCCAAAAGTTAAGAAGGTCAAGCTTCAATGACATAGAGCAGGATTTGAAAATTTGAAGATGAATGAAAATGAAGATATTGCAACCTATCTTCTTAGAGTTGATGAAGTTGTTAATGCTATCAGAGGATTAGGTGAAGATATCGATGAATCATTGGTTTTACAAAAAGTGTTGAGATCACTTCTCTTGAAGTATGATGCTAAGGTCTCCGCCATTGAATATGTTGGACACACCTACCACACTTAGAGGGGGGGTGAATGAGTGTGGGGCTCTTTTTCCCAAAACTTCCCTCTTGCACAAAAACTCATCAATTAGCATTCAACATTTATTCATTACACATTGTTGTCATTTATAACTAGTTAGATGTGAGCACATATCAGCAACATATATCAACAATATATCATCAACAAGTCATCACCACAATGAACACAAAGAACACAAGATGTATGTACAAATTTCTTTTTATTACGGACTACAATCCTTGGGGTTTATCAACAACAACTGAATAAAGTACAACTCTACAAGAGCACCAGCTCTATATGAAAGAATCAGCTTGCATTCTCAGCACCAACTGATATGAGGCAACAATCCTCAACAGATATCAATCTGTACCATAAACAAGAGCATCAACCATGCACCAACCTGTGCCAAACAACCTGTAATCAATCTGTACCATAAACAAGTGCATCCAACCATGTACCAAGTATATACCAATAATGTGTCAACTATTCATCAACAATGACTCATCAATATGTACCAACATCATCAACTATACACCTCATGTATGTGCCAACTCATCAACTGCTTGTCTCAACCATGACTAGTTTTGGATTAGTCAACAACCCTAACTAGAAATAATAATTCTTTGTACCTGTACTGAACAAAGATCTAAAAATAATTCACAATGTTCTTCAGTGTGTTTTATGCAATTCCTCCAAGTGGCACTACTTGGAACCTCTCAGAAAAGGAGTTATAGCAAAAATGACATACCTTGCTGAATTCTGGCTTATTCTAGAGAGCACCCTTGTAGAGCGTGCCCCACAAAAAATATTTGATGAATAGATCTGAAAATGTTACAAAGAATACTACAGACTATTATATAACCAACACAATTGGTCTCACTAAATTTGTAGATTTTATGAATAAGTTATGACGTTTTTACCCGAAACACCTGATTTTGACTAGTTTCAGGACTAGCCACAAACCCTATTTTCCACGGAGTGTAACTCCCAAAATACAACGACCCACAAGATGAATTTTTAACCACAGATACTTGGATAGGTTTTCTCACTTTCATAACAATTTCAGGATCTGAATCATTATAGAAATAAAGTTATAGCGAAAATGGTGATATGACCTGTAAATAACATACCTTAGAAAACACCATCAAAAGAATTTATCCTTCCTTGCATTTCGGCCTTCTTTTCTTCACTTTCCTCAGCATTTCGGCTTAGATATCCTTGGTTACCTCAATCACCTATATATCTTCAATATCCTCAAGTGTTCCACACCAAAAATTCTCAAGAATATCTCATAAGAAGCTCTCCATCAATACTCCAAAATATATTCCCACAAGAAGCTCTCCATTGATCCACAAAAAGGATGATCTACAAGAGACCATTGCTATCTTATTTATACTTTCATCCTTTAGGTCACTTAACCCATTTCTAGGTCACTTAACCTATTTTCCTTGTTTTAGGGTTAACCACTTTCCATAAATAGAAAGTTCTCCAATACTTTAACATTTAAATATTCCTTCTTGATTTTGTCACCTTACTTTATCATTTCTTGATTTTGTCAATTCTCTTGATTATTTAAATAATCCACCTTGAATTTGTCACTTTAATTTATC
>ML804514.1:17577-30328 GCA_009831015.1 Picea engelmannii | reverse complement strand
AGAAATTGAAGAAGTCTCAGGAAGCATTATTAGGTTCTATGTGATGATTGGTTGATGGTGATGATTTAATGTAAAGTTTTATTATCTTTCATATATTCTTGGGTGGAAGGAAGGGGCAAGGATGAAGAGTTTAACTCTCTCTTGATATTGGAGGATTGTATCTTCCTCTTGGAGGTTTATCCCTCCCTTTACATTTGGAAGTTGTAGCTACCTTTGGAAGTCATTACTTCCTTTGAACAATAACTATTGATTATTTCTCATATATTGTTCATGGTGTATTGTGGTGTATTGGTGTAAATCTTATACTATTGTTCATTTCTCATTGGATATAGTTGAATGGTTTAAATATAAGTTGAAAAAGGTTTTAAATTTTACTTGATACTGATTCACCCCCCTCTCAGTATCAACAATACTAAGCACTCACCCAAGTAGAACGCTGCTCCACTTGTGCTTCGTCGGCCATCAATACAACCTGCCCAATCTGCTTCTATGTAGGCAATTAGTGATAGATCCTTTCCTTTTGGATACCATAGCCCAAACTCTTCTGTTCCTTTGAGATATCTGAAAATCCTCTTCACTGCTAATACATGTGATTCCTTTGGTGCTGCTTGAAATCGTGCCCCCTGTCCAACTGCCTGCATTACATATGGTCTGGATGTTGTCACATACAACAGGCTTCCAATCATTGACCTGTATTGCCTCTGATATGTAGACTTCTAATCATCATCTTTGCTCAACTTGCAACTGGTTTGCATGAGAGTGACAACTGGTTTGCAATCTTCCATTCCAAACCTCTTTAGCATTTCTCTGATATACTTGGTTTGAGAAATAAAAATTCCTTGGTTGCTTTGACGTATCTGAAGTCCCAGAAAGAATGATAGTTCTCCAAGTAGTGACATTTCAAATTCTTTCTGCATATCTTTTTGCAAATTTCTGGCTTAACCTGTCATCATTACTACCAAAAAAAATATCATCAACATAAACTTCAATTAATAAAATATTACCTTGACTTACCTTGATGTAGAGGTTGTTGCCTGCACTTCCTTTTCTGAACCTTGCCTGCTGCAGATATTTATCCAGTCTGGAGTACCATGCTCTAGGAGCCTGTTTTAGACCATGCACGACCTTCTTTAATTTACACACATAATCTGTGTTCTCTGACAAATAAATCCTTCTGGTTGTTCAATGTAGACTTCTTCTTCAAGTTCCCCATTTAGAAAAGCCAATTTTACGTCCATCTGATATACTTTAACATTTTTGGAGCATGCATAAGCTAAAAGAAAACAACTTGCTTCCATTCTGGCAACTAGGGCAAATGTCTCTTCAAAGTCGATTCCTCCAATCTGAGCATATCCTTTACATACCAATCTAGCTTTGTTCCTTGTAACATGTCCATCTTCATTCAATTTATTCCTGAAAACCCATTTTGTGCCGATCACATTCTTATTTTTTGGTCTTGGAACCAATTCCCAAGTGTCATTTTTCTCTATTTGATCCAATTCTTCATCCATGGCCTTATTCCAAAATTCATCCTTGCTGGCTTCTTCAAAACAGTTTGGTTCAATTGTAGATAAGAGTGCTAGGTGTGTTTTTTCTGGTGAACATATTTTTCTTCTAGTCTCAACTCCTGCATCTTTGTTTCCAATAATCTGATCTGAAGGATGATTCTTTTGTACTCGTTTTCTAGGTGTCTTTGGAGATACTTGCTGAACTTGCTCTTCTGCTTCTGTCGGATTCTCTACATCTTCATCTTCCTCTTCTACTTCTTTTTCATATTCTTCTTTGAAAAGTTGTTCCATTGATTTGTTTTCTTCTTCCTTTAATTTTGGTCTGCCTGTTTCATCAATTGTTACGTTGATGCTTTCCACAACTTTGTTTAATCTTAGATTGTAACACTTGTATGCTTTCTTTGTACTTGAGTAAACAACAAGTACTCCTTTGTCCACACGAGAGTCAAACTTTCTCATTCTACCATCTTCTCTTTTGATGTAGCATTTGCTTCCAAAAACTCTGAAGTGCTTCACATTTGCTGGTCTTCCTTTCCATAGCTCATAAAGAGTTTTATCAGTGTTGTTTCTGAGTATTACTCTGTTTTGAATGTGAATTGCTGTATGCATTGCCTGTGTCAAAAAAATATCTGTCAACTTTGAATTCATTATCATTGTTCGAGCCATTTCTTGTACTGTCCTGTTCTTTCTTTCAACAACTCCATTCTGTTGAGGTGTCCTAGCGACAAAGAATTGCCTTTTTATTCCATGATCGCTGCAGTAGTCCATAAATTCCCTTGAGGTGAATTCTCCTCCATTATCCGATCTTAAGCATTTGATTCTTGAACCCATCTCATTTTCAACCATTTCCTTGTAGATCTTGAAGTTTTCAAAAGCTTCTGACTTGTTCTTAAGAAAACAAATTGCAGTCATTCTTGTATAATCATCAACTAATAACATAAATTATCTCTCACCTTTTAAGCCTTTTGTTGTAGTTGGTCCAACTAGATCAGTATGCACAACTTCCAGTGGTTTTTTTGTTTAATATTCCTTTGATTTGAACCTAGTCTTTGTTTGCTTTCCTTGTTGGCAATGATTGCATAAAGTGTTGGTTGGTTTCGTGATCTGGGGCATTTCTCTGGCTACGTCTCTTTTGTTGACTTTGACAAGGTTATCAAAATGCATGTGACCCATTCTTATGTGCCATATCCAACTTCCATCTTCCTTTCCTAGACAACACTTTTCATTTCCAATTTCGCTTAACACATATATGTTGCTTGAAGTTCTTACAGCTGTAGAGACGAATTTCCCTGAACCTTATTTTCTTATCTCACACTTTTGTGAATCAAAAGTAACTTTATAACCTTGGTCGCACATTTGACTCACACTTAAAAGATTATGTTTCATATCTTCTACTAGTAGAACATTTTCTGCCTTTTCATTCTTGTTCCCAATTCAGACTGTGCCTTTTCCAATGATTTTGGCTGAATCATCATTTCTGAAGGAGACTGATCCATCTCTTTCCTTTCGTAATGTAAGAAACTTGTTTCTATTACCTGTCATGTGTTTTGAACATCCACTGTCAATATATCAACCACGTTTCTTCTGTTTAGCTTGTAGAGTGACTATGCATTCTTCATTGCTATACTGATCTTGCTTTCTTATCCATGTCATTTTCTGAGGTTCTTGTTTGTGACTTTGTTGAGGTTCTTTAGGAGGGACTATCATTCTGAAATTTTTGGCCATGTGTCCAAAATTGTTACATTTGTAACATTCCACTTCAGTGCTCAAAGATTCAAACCTGTTGTAACTTCTTCTCTGTGTTTCACTAGGTCTTCTTGAATAACCGCTTTGTGTATGGATCTCAAAGTAGTTATTGTTCCTATTGTTAGCTCTGCAATTTAGAACTTTATGTCCAAAATTATTACATGCATAACATAAACCAAAAAATATAGTTTTATACCTGGTAGTTGAAGATCTTCTGAAAGGAAGTGCTCTTATTAATCCTTCTTCTTCTTGAGGCTTGTCTATCTGTTGTTGATTCTGAAATATGAATCTTCTTGGTGGAGGAGTGTCCGTGTAATCTTCCTTGTATATCTTTTTATCCCCTTTGATTGTTTTTGCATAGCTTTTTGGATTTGTTTCTTTCTGTTATCCACAATTTTGGTCATTGTGATGGTGTTATGATAATGTCATGATGATGAAATATCAAGCTCTTCCATAAGAACATTTTCCTGAGAAAGGTTACACTTATCAGTTTCCAGAAATCATATTTTAAAAGATAGTTCGCAGGCTGCATATATAGTCACCTGCGGGAATTCCTATTTCTCGCATGCTGCTTTAAGCTGGGGTGCGAACTTCTCGCACTGTACTCAAGGCTAGGGTGCGAACATGATCTTAAAGAAGGAAAATGGATAAGTTCTCGATCCTTCTAGAAGGGAATCTTCTAGAAGGATGAGTTGGCTCTCGAATGGTTGGCATAATACCGACTTTCCAGATATATTGGGATCATTCACTATCCAAGTAACTAATATATCTTCTCCTATATATTGAGGAGATTACTCATGAAAAGGTTAAGCATAAGCAAGCTAGTAAGAGATTGATTGGAGAATTGTTAGAAGCCTGTATGGAGAACTGATTCTACAACAGCAAGAGACTACAACAAGGTCATCACAAGTGGTTGATTTTCTTCATGCATGAGAAAGTGTGTGTGTCAGAGCTAGGAGCCATCGAAAGGAGACCTATGACATCAAGGCTCAGGTTGTAAGTTTCTCTTTCAATTAATCAATACAGTAATATGTCCCTTTCCCATAAAGATGATATCTCTTTATTACATGATTCCTTTATCACATGTATAGACTAGCTATTGAATACATTAATTCGCCTATACTTTGATTGGTTTGATCTATCGTGATCTGGACGGACCAAGAGCATCGGAGCAAAGCTTGGAACAACAGAGAATTAGGAAAGCGTTCATAAGGTATGCCCATCTTCCTTTATCTCTTAATTCACTCAATATTTTAGATCTAGGGAAAGAGTAGTATTTTGTCTCGTTTTGTTCTAGATCCAGGTGGATCTAGGGAGATCGGTTCGTGTCCGCACTTACGGATTTATCCATAAACACTTTCTCTATTGTTTTGGAGCTTGATCCCTTTTATTTTTGATTGTATTCAAGTCCGGACTTGTCAAGATGATATTTTTGACTACTGATAATGTTATCCAGAACTTTTGAGCTATTCTGCATATTTTTCTTTTGAATATCCTTTCTTAGTGTGACAATCTGTGCTTCCAGATTTCCAATGATCCCGTCCTTTCCTTCTAGCTATTCTTTGAGTGATTCTTCAATTATTTTATCTTCTTCTATTTGAACCTTCAATTTTGTGATCATTTGTTCTAGTTCTTGAGTGTCTTTTTTCTTATCTAGTTCTTCTTGTAGTTTCTTGTTTTTCTTCTTTTCTCTTCTGATAACTTCTATGGCACTCATTAATTCTTCTCGGAAGTCAAATTCTGCCTCTTCAATTTCTTCTTCATATGCTTATTCATATTCTTCTTCGGAGTCTTCTTTATCAGAGTCTTCTACTTCCATGAATATAACTCTCCCTGTTTCACTGTCACTGTCTTCATCTTCATCTGATGATGAGATGTCTTCTTTGGTGCAAAAGATTTTCTTGAAAACTTTCTTTGTAGTTCTTTTACCTTTATATATTTGTCTTCCTTTTGAGTAACCTTCATCATTTCTCTTTTTCTTATGAGGATATTTGTTAGCAAAATGACCAATACTATCACAATTAAAACAAATTAAAGGAAGCTTACCTCTATACCTACTGTTGGTTCCCTTGTTCAGTCTTTTGATGAAGTTGGCCACTTCTTCATCATCTTCTGAGACATCGCTGCTACTGCTATATTCTTCTTGTTCCTTTTTCTTTTTCTTTGATCTTTTGGATGCTTTGAAAGCTGCTTCTTTTACATCTAGATTTTCCTGTTCAGTTCTCATCTCATATGTTGTAAAGATTCCATGAAGTTCGTCCATGCTTGTTGAGTTTAGATCCAATCTTTCTTCTAGTGCTGATATCTTAGGGTTGAATCTCATAGGAAGAGATATTAGTACCTTTTGAACAATTACAGATTCTTCTATTTCTTCTCCCAATTCTATGATTGCATTCACTGTTTTGTCGACTCGTAAGAAGTAGGTTGCAATATATCCATCTTCCTTCATTTTTAGTTGTTCGAATTGACCTCTGTAAGTTTGAATTTTTGCTGCTTTGAATTTTGAATCTCCTTCATAAATATTTCGAAGCTTGTCCCAAATCTCTTTAGCATATTTACAATGTGCAACTTTGGTGAATACTGTATTAGTGAGACCATTCAAAAGTGCATTTTTGGCTTTGGAATTATTCTCACCGAGTTTCACTGCTTTGTCATTTGTTGGTGGAACTGCTGGTGCTATGTATCCATCTACAATTGATTGCCAAACTTGAAATCCCTGTGCCTGTATATATGTCTTCATCCTTATGCTAAAAAATCATACTTCTGTCCATCAAACTATGGTATTCCATTTTTATACGAGTTGGTACTCTCCATGATCGACCTTTCAATGGTTAAACTGATTTTTGAAGGAACTTCTCTGATACCAATTGTTGGATTACTGAGAGGGGGGGTGAATCCGTAATAGAGCAATTTAATCCTTTTAAACCATATAATCCAAGTGTTATATCAATGAAGCATTACCATCCAATAAATGCAGAGTAAATAAGCAATGAACAAATGAGCAATCATACACATACACAGTACACCAGTGTTTTACGTGGAAACCCAAATTAGGAGAAAACCATAGAATGCTTTTTCTTATATGTCTTGAAGAATTACATTCATTGGAAGCACCAACTTCCTTTGTTTTCTAGCTGCAACTGGAAGGAGACTCCAACCCCCTAGTTTCTCAAGCTACAACCCGAGAGAAGATCCAACTCCCTAATTCTCTGGCTACAACCAGAAGGAGGCTACAACCCCTTATGTTCTCCGGCTACAACTAGAAGGTGACTACAACCACCTATCCTTGCCCCGTCCTACCACCCTGAAGTAGAAGTAGAATGATGGAATTACTGTCACACTATCATTGTGAGATATACCGCTGTAATCCTGTACCAATAAATCTGAACCATGCATCAACCATGCATCAACCTGTATCTCAACCTGTAATCAACCTGTACCATAAACAAGTGCATCAACCATGCACCAACCTGTACCAAAAAACCTGTAATCAACCTGTACCATAAACAAGTGCATCCAACCATGTACCAAGTATGTACCAATCATGTGTGAACTACTCATCAACTATGACTCATCAATATGTACCAACATCATCAACTATACACCTCATGTATGTGCCAACTCATCAACTACTTGTCTCAACCATGTACTCAACATGTACCTCAACCAAAATCCCTCATCAATTTCATCATCCAAATTTGATTTGTATCTCTGTAATATACCTAGTGTATATGATCACATTCCTCCAAACCTTCCTTAACTTAGTAATCATAACTTTGTACTTGTAATGTATATATATTTAAAACTGATACACAATGTTCTTCAGTGTGTTTTATGCAATTCTTCCAGGTTTCACTACTTGGAACCTCTCAGAAAATGATTTATAGAAAAAATGGCATACCTTGTTGAATTCTGGCTTATTCTAGAGAGTGAACTTGTAGACCGTGCCCCACATGAAATATTTGATGAATTGATCTAAAACTATTACACAACATACTACAGACTGTACCCTAACCAAGACATTTGGTCTCACTGAATTTGGATCTGTTATGAAGAAGTTATGACGTTTTTACCCGAAACACCTGTTTTTGACTAGTTTCAGGATTGGCCACAAACCCTATTTTACACCGAGTGTAATCCCAAAATAAAACGACCCACAAGCTGAATTTTTTACCACAGATACTAGGATATTTTTTCTCAATGTAATAGTAATTTCATGGTCTGAATCATTATATAAAAAAAGTTATAGCGAAAATGGTGAGATGACCTGTAAATAACATACCTTAGAAAACACCATCAAAATAATTTATCCTTCCTTGCATTTTGGCCTTCTTTTCTTCACCTTGTCTCATAATTTTGGCTTAGATATCCTTGGTTACCTCAAACACCTATAGATATTCAATATGCTCAAATGTGATTGAAATGAGAGAGCCTAGCCTCTTATTTATACTTTCCAAGTAGCTTCCTTAAAAACATCTTCTAGGTCACTTTGCCCACTTTCCTTATTTTAGGGTTAACCCACTTCTAATTTCTCCATTAAATTTATTATTTAAATAATTTATTTTGTATTCACTTTGAATTATAGTACACTCATCACTTTACTTTATTATTTACCTTCTAAAATCCCTTAAACCACTTTGACTACTTTGACCTTTTGGGGCTTCTAGATGACATGTGAGGGTCCTCCAACTTCGCAAGGCCATAACTCTCAAACTGTGAGGCGTTATGTGACGTTCCACATACCACCAAAAATGGAATGACATGTACTATCCATATATAATAGTATTACCTTCAAATATATCAAAAATCATACTGTTATCCATCAAACAAACTTGGGTCCATTACCCAAATCTGGGTTCTCCAACTTCACATGGTCATAACTCTCTAACCATGAGGAGTTATGTGATGTTCTACATACCACTGGAAATTGCATGACAAGCACTATTCATATAGGATAGTTTACCTAACAAATTAACTGTCCTTCATCTCATTATTCCACAATTAAGCATGGGTTCTCTTACTCCGCAAAGCATCTTCCCATGAGGGCTTTCACCATAAGGGGACCACTTTGGAGTTCATCCATATTTACTTCTTATCAACCATGAAAAAGAAATAATGCGTCATATTTACATCAAACAATCTTTGTCCATTACCCAAACCTTTGTGCTATGGGGCTTTCTTCAAGGGTTGACATCAATGACAACCAACCTTAGTCAACACAACATTCCTGTGTCCCTCTTCAACTGTACAAACCTTCACTTGCTCGACTTATCGAATAATCAGCTCCGCGGAATAGTGCCCATGGAGTTGGGTAAGTTGATGTAGCTCCAACTGCTCACATTAGGTGGGAATCAACTGATTAGCGGTAGTATCACAAACTTGCCCATTCTTACTATGCTTACTAACTGTTCCAACCTACAATCCTTAGATTTAAGCGATAATCATCTCACGGGACATTTGATCTTTTCTATAGGTTGCCTCTCTAAAGATGTATACTACCTAATCTTGGGTACAAATGGATTAGTAGCGGAAATACCTCCACAGATTGGGAACCTATCTAGTTTAATATTTCTTAATTTAGAAGCTAATTCTTTTACAGGGGCAATCCCAACTACACTTAAAATGCTTCAAAAGTTGGAAAGGTTATATATGGGAAGCAACAATTTACAAGGAAACATATTGATGGAAATTGGGCAACTCAAAGGTTTAGTATTCCTATCTATTATTGAAAATAATCTCTCTGGAAGGATTCCTGATTCTATTGCTAGCCTCCAACAACTAAGATATTTAGATCTTCATATGAACCATTTATCGGGTAAAATACCTGCAAATTTAGGGAAATGTGTGAACTTACAACTGTTAGACCTATCATACAAAAGACTTAGTGGTGAGATACCTCAAGAGGTTGCAGGTCTTGCAAATTTAGATTTCTATTTCAACCTTTCAAACAATTTATTAGAGGGCCCTCTACCTTTAGGACTAAGCAAGATGACTATGCTTCAAGCTATAGATATTTCTGCAAATTGGTTGACTGGTTATATTCCAAGTGGGCTTGGAAGTTGCAAAGAACTAGAATACCTAAATCTTTCTTGCAATGCATTTGAAGGTCTGATCCTAGTTTCACTTGGTGAACTTCTAAGTCTTCAAGATGTGGATTTCTCCTCCAACAATTTGTCAGGTGAAATATCCATGTCATTGGAAAATATCAAAATGCTCAGCCTATTGAATTTCTCTTTCAACAACTTGTCAGGAGAAGTTCCGAAAGGTGGAGTTTTCAAAAATCTTGGTACCACATCGTTTATGGGAAATCCTGGTCTCTGTGGGCCTTGGGTAAATTTGTCACTTTGCTTTGCTCACAAACATAAAAGTGTTTCTCATACGAAAAAAGTTGTAATATCTATTGTTGCAGTTGTAATCGTTGTTGTATCATGTTTATTTCTAGGAATATTGTGTAGATTAGATCACAGGAGGAATATTCCTATAGAGGTTAGGGAATCCTTAAATGTGGGGCACCGAAGAATTTTGAAAGGGAGTGCAAAGTTTTGGGTAGAGTCAGGCATCAAAATTTGATTAGAGTCATAACCTATTATTCATACCTCCAAATGAAAGCCTTGATATTTCCATTTATGCCAAATGGAAGCTTAGAGAAGTGGTTATATCCTGATGGTGAAGTAGAAAGCGGGTTGACATTGATTCAAAGGTTGAATATAGAAATAGACATAGCTCAGGGCATGGTGTATCTCCCTCACCATTGTTTCATGCAGGTCATCCATTGCGATTTGAAGCCAAACAATGTGCTTCTTGGTGAAGATATGACAACATATTTAATAGAATTTGGGATTGCAGCCATATGTTTTGCAAATTCAGAGGATTCAAATTTCACTTCTACACTTGCACTTAAGGGATCCACAGGCTACATTCCTCCAGGTATTATTTGAACTAGATGGCATGTTAGACAATGTCATGAGTTTCATATTTTTATTAAATATTTTGAATTAGAAACCTTATGATGAGGATGTTTGAATGCATAATATGGATTGGGTGGACATGTCACAACAAAAGGTGATGTTTATATCTTTGGAATAGTGTTATTAGATATGCTAACTGGAAAAAAGCCTACCCACAACATGTTTGTGGAAGGAATCAACTTGCACAAATGGGTGGGTAGTAGTTTTCCAAATCAACTAGGGAAAGTGGTGGACAAGAGCTTATTGAAAAGTACTAGTACAAGCACTCAAGTAGATAAGGATCTCAACTTCCTTAGTCAATCCATAAGTATGGGTTTGCTTTGCACAAAAGATTCTCCTAAAGAACGACCTACTATGATGGACATCGTGGGCACACTCCAATCCATCAGAGACACTTTTCTGGATGTTGTTGGCATTCCAAAATCCCAGTCAAATTTCACTTGCTTGTTGGGTGATGCAAGTACATCTCACAACAACCCTAGTGAATTCCAAAGTTCTTCTACATTCTAGAGTGTTGTAAGAGGGTAGTGATCGTGTCACTAGTCCATATACTAATTTGAGTCTATTATAATTAGTTCCATGTAGTTTAAGTTTTATTCCCCTCTCTTTAGTGTTGCAACTTGTTTATTAATCGCATTCCCCATTCCTTCTCTATGCATGTCTATTGTTCGGCACATGTGAGTGTAAAATAAAGTTATATATGCTATGAAGAAAAAAATGTTTCTACAATTATAAAATCCCATATCCTTGTCTTAGGGAAACTTTATGCATATATATATATTATTACATATACTTGTGTTTTTGAGGTAATATAAATATACCAAGAGCTTTGTATGTACTTTAAGAGATTAAAGAGCAAATAAATGGTTTTGTTTCCACTACTATTCATGAAGTTATCAATTCAAATAAAGAGCAAGAACATATTTACAAAGATTGTGTTTTCTATACTTTTCTGCACATTCAATGTGATACTCCTTCACACCAACACTTTGAAGCTAAAATTGTGTAACAAGATCAATATGTAAATAGCACAAATACCTTATTCTCAAATTTGTTAAGAATTACATTAGACACCCAATTATTATTATGAGTTGAAGATTTATACTTTGATTATATTTTAAGATTTAGAATTTATTATCTCATGATTTTAATTATTTAAGCACAAATAAGCATTTTATTAATTTTTTTTATGTATGCAAAAAGATTTTATTAAAAATACAATGTTACAAAAGACTAGAGATAGGAAGAGAATTTGGATCTTAAGTAAACCAATGTTTTGCATGTTAGACTGTGACTCCCTAGACAATCACAAAGTCCTAGAGCACATTGCTATGAGTTTTAAATCTCATCTATTCATGAAGTGTTGTAATGATCCATTGATGAGTTGTCAATGAGATCTACATCTAGATTTGGTCAATCTATATACTATAAATTGATAACATCAAATGAATACAATGTCAATCAGAATAGCCTAAGATCTTTTTCATCAATTCTTGTCTCATCTTGCTTGTGCTCAATTCTTATTAACATGGTATTAGAGCCATGGTGAAGACATTGATAAAATGAGGGCATACTTCAGTCTTAAGAAGCCTAGTAGTTCCTTCATAGTAGTAATCCATGGAAGGTGAAGTGTGAGTGGAGAATATCAATTTCATGCCTAAATCCATGGAAGGTGAGGTGTGAGTGAAGAACATCAATTTCATGCCTAAGATCGATGTGCCCTCATTGAATATCAATTCTCATTTGTGGTGCTAACATATTGAAGAATATTTAGAGTCATTGCACCCAAGCACAATTTAGAATAATCCGGGGCTAAGGAGACGGTAGGGAAAGCATGAATTTTGATCATCGTCAAGTAATCTCTTGTGGTTCGAAAGCTATTTAATTTGTGAAACAGATATGCAGTCTTTGCCCATGTAAATATGAGATCAGGAATATTCGGCTTGTGCTCGTGACTCAGATTGGTGGTGGCTCTGCATGGATACTTAGATCGACATGGATTACCTTGACAACAACACAATATCTCCCCTAAATCTGTGCACTAGCTCTCACGTATTTTTTTTAATCATTTTCGAGTTTAGATAGAACCTATCATTGCATTATTCTCCTACAATCGTTCCATATCGTTTCACTTAGATGAAAGATCTGGAAAAAAAAATTGTTCATGCCCACTATCATAAAGGATAAGGATCCGGATAGAGTGACTGGAGGGAAACATTGGATAGAGCGATCCAAAGGTCGAGGGTGTGATCTGCCCAAATTTGAGTTTCATTCAAGCTAATTTCCCATCTTGCAAGCACACTGCCAATAGTCATGCAGAATGATTTTGGTTTCATGCAAGTATCTCTGATTTTGGTTTCAGTAGTTGGTGCTTCATATGAATGTATTCTTTTGATATATAAGAAAGAATTATGTGGTTTTATCCCATTTGGGTTTCCACGTAAATTCTAGTGTACAATGCATTAGGTTATTTGATGTGATGTTGCTTATGGTTATATGTTCATGGAATGTTAAATGAAGGCATAAATT
>ML804513.1:165449-177884 GCA_009831015.1 Picea engelmannii | reverse complement strand
CACATGAGATATTGACAATTTGTTTGGCTGAGGAATGTTGAAATTGCAGGAGGGAAGGGTCTTGGATATGACAGTGTTATAATCCCATAAAGAAGACCAATACCTATTGCTGCAAGTGCCAAATTGCTATGAGCAGAAGCTCATGTCTAGAAGTTTTATTTTTCCTATATAAAACAGTTTTGGGAATTATGAGTTGATAATTAATGGCAAATTGTTTTGGCTGAATGTAAATTGAAGAAATTGCAGGTAGAATGGTCTTGGATATGGAAGGGATGTAAGCCCATAAGGAAGACCAATATCTACAGTCACATAGCCAACCATTATGAGTAGAAATCTCATGCTTGGAAAATTTTGTTTTCCTATATAAAACAGATTTGACATTTATGATTGGAAATGGGTATAATGATATCTCATTATGACTATATGTGAATAATGTAAATGAGATGTTGGATATGCAAGATGGAAAGCATGGAAAAGGATATTGTTGGGACATGAGGACCCTGTGGTAAGCCATGATAACCCTAGAATATGTTGTGTTGTGGTAACACGCGCTAGAGAGTCGCCTCGGTTGTAAGACTTGATAAAGTCTCTAGAAATATTCTTGTCCAAGAAATCCTTGGTCATGAAAGATGGATCTCTTGAGGGACTGTATAGCAGATAAGGGGATGCCTGAGCCTGGGCCTTGAAGGTGAGTGACCACAAGGAAGAGGAGACTTGATAGGTATTGTAAACTATTGATTGGGATCATACAAACAATGGGTATGTCAAGGAAAACAATGATCCAAGTTAACGAGACAGCCATATCGATGCAAATCCATGAACTACACAGATAAGTATTGTATTGGATTATGAAAATTTACTCTTACATTATGAGAAAGAATGAGAATTTTATGCACAAATTGTGAACTGACATGCTCACTAATTTGAAATGTTGTAGGAAAATGATGAATGTTGAAGATCTAGAAAAGTACCAGACTGTGAGAGAAAAGAAGGTGATGTTGGAGAAACTAAATGACAAAGGCATGGAAGGAAGAAATTCCAATGGACTTGCTACAGTTGAGGTTCTGGAAGCCACATCTCTGAAACTTCCTGGCCAAGTGCATTGAATCCCTAGAGAGAAGTGGAACAGCTTGAGGGACTGCATGGCAGAGAAAGGGGTTCATTTCTTTGGGTTGTGCAGGGCTGAGAGGGAATGAGAGCTTGTTGGTTGGAACTGCTGCCAGAAATATAAATTATGAATATCATTATACATTTTTTGGGTCGGAATGCTTATGCATACATGTTTAATTTTAGGCCAGAGTTCCTATGTATATAAGATTGGGCTGGATTGCCTGTGTGAATTAAGTCCAGAGGGCCTGGATTTGTAATGTTAATAACATTGGAATGGTGTTGTGAACTAAGGACAGTGCCAAAATAAGGGGAGGGGGGTGTAACATCCCATTTCTAACCCTTATGAACTATAATGTATTATGTAAATATGACTTAGGCTGGTGAGTCGGTAAAGTTGAAAAGGGGCCAAAGTGCCTAGGATATGTAATACTTCATATAATTTAATAAAATACACCGTTGGCTGCAATATGGACAAGGACAAAAGAGATAGGGGGTTATGATTCCATGAGATAGGGGGCTTGAGGGGCTAAGCCTTTTTATTATTATTTTATTTACCCATAAACGATTTTATAGAGAAAAGGGGTTACATGAGCTTCTTGGGGAAGGCCATGTGTTTCTTGATTTCCAAGTAATTATATAAACCCATCTTTGGTTTGGGTGGGGGTTCACTAGTTCTTATTCGTTCACTAGTTCTCATTCATTCACTAATTCTTATTCATTCACTGGTTCTTATTCTTTCATTGTTACACCTTTTTTACTCTTCATTTTTTAGAGCCTCAATCTTGTTGCATTCGTATTTTCTTGGTCTGAGCATGGATATGAATGGTTGTGTGAGGGTGGCTTGGGGTGAAGTTATGGGATCATTCTTCCCCTTGCTCCCTTATTCTTATTCCTCTTCACTCACTACTTCTAGTTCATGTGCTCTTGGGCTAAGCATGGAAATGAATGGTAGGAAGAGGAGAGCCATTGTTGAATGGTTGTAATGATTTATTGATCATTCCAGGAGGGAATGGATGCCTGTGTGCATGAGCTTGATGGAAATTCGGATGGAACTGTCCACAGTTGAGAGTCCTTGGAGTTTTCAATGGGGATATTTCCTTACCAGTAGCATCGGATCCCTGGAGAGAAATGGAACAGCCTCAGGGACTGCATGGAAGTGAAAGGTGTTCACTTCTTGGGGTTGTGCAGGCTGAGAGGGAAAGAGAGATGGAAATTAGGATTTGTTGTGAGGTTGGGAAACCTGAGAGCTACTTAGCCAACTATTGTGTGTTTAGAATTGGCCTAGGACCCGTCCTTGTGGATTCATATCCTTGGTTCAGGGGTGACCTGTTGTTGAGAATAAATGAATAGCAATGTCTATGGTTGGGATGAATGTCCTTGGTCTGCAGCCAATTGGTGAACGTTTACTTGCAAAGTTAAGTGCTCTCTGTGTTTTCCGTGTAATGTTTATTTCCGCTATGTATTTAATTATCTCTGAGATATGTATTCTACTATGCCTATTTGTTGGCTATTTGTTGTGCATGGAAGATTGTTTATCTATTTTATGTTGTGTCATGGATATTGTCTTATGCATGTGGTTTTCATGCCTCCAACGTTCATGAACAGTCCTTTGATTTCGAGATAAGATCAAAAAACTGAGTCTTGGGACTGCAGTGTGCCTTGCCTGCTGGTGGCTGGGTGTGTTGCAACCTGTTTGAGTGGTGTAGCCTAGCATGTGGGTGGTTGGGTACGTTAGAAGTACCTACATGTGTTCTATTGAGAACCTAATGCCATCACAACTGAAAAACACATCCAATATTTTGAACATTTTATAGATTTGTTTGAGATTGATCATAATGATGTTTGTATGAGGGCCTTCTCTCAATCCTTGAAACGGGATACCAAAGACTGGTTTAAACACTTACAGCCAGAGACAATTAGCTCATGGGAGGAATTGAAGAATGTCTTTTTGAAATTTTGGGGCAAGAGGAAATATTTGGATCTACATCTTACAGAGTTCTATGCCATGAAAAGGTAGAGCATTGAAACTATTTCTACATTCAGTAGAAGGTTTTACAGTATTTATTACAAGTTGCCCAAATAAATTCAACCCACTGAATATGTTTCCATGCTCCATTATGCAACAGCCTTTCATCCAAATTTGTCTTTCATTCTAATGGAAAGAAGATCTAAGTCCTTATAGCAAATGTTTAATGATGCTTAGGATATTCAACACAATATTCAAGCATGTAAAGAAATTCAAAATTAGGAGTTGGATGCTAAAGAACATGACAATGAATATGAACAAAAAACAGTTGATTTGAATCTTGAGAAGAGGGTTAATAATATCATATGTCCTCTTGAAGTTTTAAATGTTGATAATTTTGCAAAGGATTATATTCCACTTATTGAAAAACAAGGTGCTAATTTAGCTTATGATCCATGTCATGATAAGCATGGGGCTGATTTTTTTATGTATTCATTTGTAGACAGCCAAGAAAATAAATTTGCAAATCAGCTTGTTGAAGAGAAGGTTGATGTCCCAATATTTTTCTTGTTAGATAACATTGCAGATGTTGTTGATTTTCCTATATATGATGAATATGATGATGATTATGATGTTGACTACCTAGAACAACCAGTTGCATGTTCTCTATCAGAAAATGTTCCTTTTCAGCATTGTAATGAGATAAATCAGCCTACATATCACAGTTACAAAGAAGAATATGAAGAAAGTATTGAATCAACTGAAGGAAATTCTTTACCTTTATGATTTTCTTCATTTAAAATGTTGAAAGAAAGTTTTAAGATCATCAGTGAAGTAGAAGAATGTGTGCTAATGCAAAATCACATCGATTCACTAGAACAAATTGACAAGAAATTGTAGCAATCTTCTCATGTGTTTGATGACCCTGTTGTTTGTTATATGAAAGGTTTTATCAGTTCAAAATTGCATCCATTGGTCGAAGATGAATCTGAAAATGTAGATGATGATGAGTTGTTGCCCAAATCATCCATGTCCTTCTTGCCATCAGGGGTTTCATTGCAGAAATTTAATACATATCTCCATCCCTCTCATGACAGACATCAATTTGAGATTTATGGAAGCAAAAATGTAGTTCGAGGGATGATACAAGATGACAGTCTTGTGCAATCTCCTAAAATTAGTTTTCTTTCTTTTCAAGATCCTTTTGCATAATGTTTCGAAACAACGAATGGACCTAAGTATTTAAATTTCGTCCATGTTGAATTTGATGAGTTTCCATTGAGAGGGTTTTCAATTTCAATACTGATCAAAGATACACAAGGAATTCAACCCGTGGACAAGACACTTGCATGGTTGCATTGGATTTTTTATTTCACCTAATCAAATAGCTCATAGATTAGCTTAGTGTAGGTAGCAGTTTGAATAAGCTCAACATGGCGAGCATTTCTTTCATCATTTTTCAGTTTGTATTTTCAGTTTAGGTTTAGTTCAGTTGCAGAATAAGTTGGTGGTGAAACAGATTACAGGTTGCATATCATAGTATATGGCTTGGGAACAACCTAATGGATAAGGAACCTGGTCTACTATTCTTTGCTACCTCATAGGGAGGATAGCATCCCCATTGGAGCCATCTATTAGCACCATGATTTTCATAGCTAAGGTTAGAGGTTTGTCAGTAGTTTGCAAAGTCATGTTTGTTAGCACCAATATTGTTTTTATGTCTGGCATCATCTAACATCTCAAAGGGTCAGTTTCAAAAGGAAGCTTTATCATTTATTATTTCCATTTCCATTTGCAACTACGCAGTGCAAAATTCACTGTGCGCTGTAAAATTTGTTGTGCATTGTGCAGAGTATTTCACCACACAGAGGATTTTTTCAGGCAAAGGGTTTTGTCGCGCAGAGGGTTTTTCCGCGTAGAGGGTTTTTTCACACATAGGGTTTTGTCGTGCAGAGGATTTTGTGACGCAAAGAATTTTTTCACATAGAGGTTTTTTCCGCGCAGAGTATTTTTTGTGTAGGGGATTTTTTCGTGCAGAGGATATAGGGCACGTTGCGTAAATAACTGGTTTAGTGGTCAATTTCAAGATCACTTTATGACCAAATGGAGAGGTATTTTGAAAATCCCTAAGAGGTTTTTTTTTAGGACAAAAAAAGTAATAAAAACCTCTCTGATATTTGAAAAAGGTGTCATGGATTGGGATATTTGAAGGAATATTTGAGTCCTATTTTTTCAGTTTTCATGATTTCCTGTTTGAGACATGTTTTTGAGACACGTATTCCAGCCAGCTAGAGACAAATTTTCAAGAAAACGGGAGAGGTTTTTCTTTAGAACAAGCTTAACTACAAAAACCATTCTCAAATTTTACATAGTTGTTATAGTTTGAGAATTAAAAGTGGCGTTTTGAATCCTACTTTTTAGAATTTCGCCTCCTGAAAAGCAGGAAATCAATTAAAACGTGTCATTTTCTATTTGTAACTGTTTATATTTTGGGAAAGGGGTTGAAGCTAGAAATGGTGAGATGGAAAGGACCTATAGTGCTATATTTTTCATGGTACAAGAGTAGAGAAGGGTTGGACCCTTGGGAAAAAAGACTTGTTTATTTCTTTGAAGTTAATGCAGAAGTTTCCTTTTTTCTGAAATTTGAGATTCATCACGATGTTTATGTTCAGTATGTGTTTCTTGTATATCATTTCCATGATTATGTTTTTATGCAAGCATTTTCTGAGAGTAAGTGGTAGGAATTCATCCATTTTTTATGCTCCTTTCACACTAATGACTTTTGTTATGTGTTAATGGTTACTTTTAAAGAATTCATCTTCCTTTGATGCTCTGTTTAGTAATTAATATTTGTGTCCTTTCTTCTAAAGCTGCACTAGAGATTCATCCATTGATTGATGCATGTAGTGTAGTGGGATTCCTTCTCCTTTCCATCTCCCATTTCATATCATTTATTTGTTGAGCATAGCACCTATTTTTCCTCAAATCTGCAGAAAGAAACCAACCAGTTGTTGACTGTAAAAACATTGAAATTCAGGACTTGACTCCATTTCCCAATGGTACATTTTCCTTGTTTGTCCTACCATCCCTTTTAAAAATAAAAACAAACTTGTCCTATTGCAGAATCTGACCTCTGCGCATTTACTGATGAATCCTTTGAGTTATTACCAATCATTAAACATCTGAGAGAGCCATGTTTGGTTGTATAGGTCAGAATACAATCTAAAGTTGGTTGAAACGGTTACCTTGGTGTTTTCTTTGATACAGCCCAAAGAAATTTCCAAGAGTTAACATAATCTTTGTGGCCTTTTGGTGTATGTGTCTGCATTGATGGATATAGAGGTCCTATTAGTGATCCCCAATAAGTGCATTTAGAATTCATTTCAACACTTTATTCACCTATTTATCCACTTGACCTCTGTGCTCCACCTCCAACATTGTGCCATTAAAATATTTTCTCACACACCTATATAGGCTATCAAACTACACGTAGAATTATACATATACTCTAATCTTGGGAATATCTTCCATCATTCCCTCACATGGAGCCTTTAAAGGTACATATTCTCATGCCCTGAAAAGGTTGATCCAAATTGAAAACAATGGTGAGAATTCTTAGAAATATCAATGTGGCGTTTTCTAGGAGTATCCATGGTAGTAACGATAGTAAGAATAGTAGGGGGCTTTCCATCAATGAATTTTAGAGACCCTTAAGGAAGTAACGATGAATCATCAATAAGATTTTTAAGGTTATCAAGTACCTTAGAAACTATATAAATAAATACATCAAGGGAACAACTATGTGAAGTAGAGGCAATTAAGTACGAAGAATCAACTGCATCCCTCAAACCAATAGGTATATCCTCAATAGTTTTCCCACAACCATAAATTTATGCAGCTAGCTCAAACTCCCAAGAGGGTTTCAGATCTGGTGTAATAGCATGGGTATCATTATTTACTTGTCATCTGGCAGGATGAGGTCACAAATAAAAATGAAAGGGAAACAATGAGAGTCTGGGTAGAATGTCGATATCACATACATAAATAACATGTTTATGCAGGTTTCCCAAACTCTTCAAAATAAACATCAAAATGTACAAAAAATATAGTATTCTTTCTTTGACCACCTATACAAGTGTTTATATTTGGGCCTCCTCTTATTTTCCCTAAGAATGACCTCTTCCCAAAAAATTTATACTCCATACAATCAAAACTAAATATCCTATTCATGACATTTATCAACAAGATTTGTGCTTAAGTCAAATCATGATTGTAGAATAATCAACAAAATTGGGTTGTCAACCACAAATTAAGATAAAACAAGTTGTAATGCATTTGGTTAGTTAAGGGAAAGGGAAAGGAGTAAATCGATTTTGAGGAAAGCGTACTTTCTCACCATCAAGGTTAAAACCATAATTTATCTATGCCCAATCAACTAAAATAACCAACTGAACTTCTACATACAAGAATATAGCTTTCTACAACCTCACCATAAACCAATCAAAACTTAATGAAAATTGCATAAGTTTGTTGACCTAGAATTTGTAAAGATTGCTAGGCAATTTTCCTTCAAAACAAAACCATTAGGTGCCTTGGAAAAGCTAAAATATAACCAACTTTAAAATTCAAAAACAAGCTTTGAAAAAATAACATGAGATTATTTCCAACAAAATGCAACTTGAAATAATACCCAAAGGAAATGAGCAATCAAATGACAAATCAATTACTTCATAACCATATAGGCCTTAGAAAAATCAAGCCCGCATAACAATATTTTTTACAAAATAATTTCCAAACCCAACCTAGAAAAAAACTTACATTGATCGTATATAAATAAATGCAAGGCTTCACATGATTGCATATAAATATATAATTGAAGAACAACAAGTTTCCAAAGAAAATTATCAGTACTGAGTGAGTAGTGAAAACAATCTCATATTTCTCTAAGTCTAGGACAAGCACAAATGATGGGGACAAGCACAGTTTTACACATAAATGCAAGCAACCCATAGACTCCAGGTTGAGGTAAACCAAGATCATAAATAGGCCCATACTACAATCATCACAAAAATCCAACCAATTAACCAGAATTACAAATTAACAAGTTGGTCACATCAAGTGAAATCATGGCATAAAATAGGTAGGCTTGGATGTTAAAGTAGGTAAACAATATTTGTTGGCCCTTTTTTTCTCTTTGTCTTCCCTAATTAGATGAAAATACTCTATTAAGTCCAAGGATTGGACAACATCCCCGTCCAAGATGGAATAGAATGATTTCATGAAAAGAACAAACACATGGTGTAAATAGTGAAACAAAATAAACAGTGCAAGACTTAAGAGGAACCGACATACATATTAGAAGAAACAAGCCCCGTGTTAGATGTAATTTTATAGATATCCAGTCGAATCTACGAATCATTTCAGAGAATTTGCCAAAAACAAACATACCTATCAGAAGAAACATGCACTGTCTTTGATGGAAGTTTAAAGATATCTAGTCGAACCTGCGGATATTTTGCGAGAATTTTCCCTAAAATATTGAGATTTTGTTCCAAATCCTGGTTTCCATTGGCCATATTTTGGTGAAAAATTACTCAAACCAATGCCATCAATTCCCATCTGGTGGAATTTGAGAAATAATTGCATGAGATATTTTAGGAAAATTTGATAACTTGAGAGGAGGTTTTCCAATTCAATGGAATTCACGCCAATTTTTATAAACAATGGCCAAGGAACCCGAGTTGAGAGGAGGCCCTTCATATTGAATCACATTTCCACCTTGGCCAAGGAGGCATTTGAAAAGTAAATGCATGAGATCTTTGAGGAAAAATTGAAAACCTGAGAGGAGGTTTTCCAATTCGATGTCATTCACACCCATTTTTGTCAACAAAGGTCGAGGATCTAGAATTTAGAGGAGGCCCTTCAAATTCAATCGCATTCACCACTTGGCCATGAATTTGAAAAATAATTGTATGATATCTTCAAGAAAAAATTGAAAACCTAAGAGGAGAGTTTCCAATTCAATGGCATTCGCACCCATTTTTGTCAAAAATGGTTGAGGAAACATAACTGAGAGGAATCCCTTCAAATTCAATGACATTTTCCCCTTGGTTGATGGTTGACAAACAAAATATAGTGAATTTTTTTTAAATTATATAATTTATATTCTATATATTTCTTTTAATCCTATATAATTTTGAGTATGTATAATTTTATATATTGTTTTTTAATAATATGTACCTAAATTTGGCCCAATAACATTTAAGATAGTATTGTGTATTTAATATTATTTCCTTATTGTCCTTGAGGTCTAGAGCAGTCGGTGAGGGAGTGCGATGTTAAAGCACTTTGTAAGTGAAATTCATTGGTTCGAAACCCCTAGGTACACCTCAAATCTAGCCATGATAAGGGTTGGTGCGGTCCAGGCCAGGTGTGATCCTCGGGTGAATTTGATGGCTTAGATGCCCCTGGATCATGGAATCTCAACTATAATACCCCAAGGATGTGCCCCAATTGCATTATGAATTGTAATTATGTTTTATATGCTAGTGAGACAAGTTTATATAAGCTGGTGGGCTTATGTGTTTATTAGGCCAAAGAGCCTAAGTGTTGAAGGCCAAGAGCCTGATTTTTGCACATGTAAGGATGCACATTATTAATATAAAAACATCTATGCATGTGGACCGACCACGATGAATGAGTGATGGTGATCTAAAAATGAAGAAGACTTGTATTCTTGAAAATATTTGCAAGTAAAATTTATGTGTTAAAATGAAAATGGATCAACTTTGCAACACAACTTAAATAGGATTTACTCATTCAATATGCATATAAACAATGGCATAATCAGTGAACAGAAAACACATAACACAGCAAATGATAAAGGAGTTCACCCCTCTCTTGAGCTACATCTCCTGGTCCAGCTTCCAATGGATCATTTGTATTATTTGCTCAAAGTGATCAAAAATGTGCTTTACAATACTCAAAATGCCAAATAGACTGCTCCAATGGCTTCAGAACGTCCAAAAACCTCTAGCTGGGCTTTTTCGGCACCTCGTTTGGCCAAAAATTGAAGAAGATAGGCTTCCTGGAAGTCCCCCCTTCAAGTTTGTTGTCTCTGCATCTACAAAACGCACCCTTGTTGGCTCAACCTAGCCCACAGGAATTTTAAAGCGTAAAAACTTGACACCAGGTGCAACCGCACAACCGGTCCAAACTGTCGAATGGTTACGCGTCGACCTTAACTACCAAGGCCCGTGGGCACATGGTCACGACATGACCGTGCGCTATTACACAACAGGGCTAAAGTTCCAAACCGTTGACATAACCGTAAGGTTTAAACCCGCGTGCATACACGTTGGTCACATGTTATCAAACTACACACATTTCAAATGGTTACAATATATATTATGGTGGGTCTAACCACCCGTAGCACCAGTCGTATGCAATACAATATATAACCATGGGTCGGGGCTTAGCCCCAGCCTGGTTTATGCCCCAACACACATTTTTACAATGTTAAATATATTACAATGCATATACATGTTAAGTAACATGTGTGGGCGCGCTAGTTGGGTGGCCTTTCCCAAAGCTTTACCCTGCCCGGAGGTCACGGGGTCGACTCCTGCCAAGTGCAAAGATTTTAATCCAATAAACAGGTGACACATGGCAGCCATTGATTGGGCCACGTGTCGCCATCCCATTCACTGCCAGCAAACCATGTCACATGCCAACTGTTCCATTAACTGCCTTCCATGTGTCGTACGTCCTGCCACGTCAGCGTCCATACGAACTGTACAATTAGCATCCCCTTTTTTTGCTTGTTTGTCATTTTGAACAAAAATGTGATATCTCTTGTTCCTGACGTCTGTTTGAACCCAAACGAGTTGTGTTGGGTTCATAACGATGAGGCCTACATTCTCGTTCGATTTGAAGCAATTCCAAGCACTTTAAATTTTTGAGCAAAATTTGATCCCCTGATCAGATGGGGGACTAAGCTTCCACAAAATATGGGTAAGGGAGAGGGGGTTGAAAGGTTGGAAGAGGGGCTAAGCTTGAGGGCTTAAGTCGTAGAGATAATAATTTATTATTATTCCAAAGTGGTGTGAAAGGTATGTTTTTTTTATCCTAAGTTATGGGAGGGGTAACGCATGCAGTTCCAACATGTGAAAAAAGGAATGCATGCATCTCCAATAAGACAAGTGTCGACCTGGGTGCATGCAGTTAAAAGCTGAAGCATCAACTGAGTTTGGGATTCCTCCTCCATTCTGTCATCGGCTGTCTGAAACTGTGAATCTCGTATGACCTCTGCAGGCATACCCTCATGTAGCTCTGAAACCCGAAGCCTGTGTTGTTTTCTGGATGAGCCAATACACCCTCTGTCTAAATCGTTGAGTCGGTGTTCAACCTCTACATGGATTACTTGTCACACATCCCCAAAACCATATTCGTGAGCCTGTCCTATATTTTTGGTTGGGAAAATTGAATGTCTCTTAATTGATGAGCCTTGTTATGCAGTAGCGTCTGTCTATCACCAGTTTTGGGAATCCCTTGTCTGTGTTCCCAGTGGACTGTTGTGGTCGTGCAGTGCTCAACTGCGTGTGGTTTGTTGTTCAGTGTATGTTCATGTTGAGCCTCATGGTTTCTCGAATGTGTTGGAAATCGAGTTGATGGAAACAGGTTGTCTGGCCTATGTGTAACATTCTCTCCAGGTGAGGGAGGTGGTTGTGGTTGAAGAGGCGGGTTGCCAAGCCTATGAGCAACTCTCTCCAGGTGAAAGAGTGTGCGGAGGAAGTGAGAACTCCTGAAATGGGTCCTGTAGCTTCCAAAAATCTTGGAGACTTTCGGTCCATTCTGTTGTTGAATCCCAAGGCAAGGGAGGTTTAGCAGCCGAAGGACTGTCCAAGTGATAGTGAAGATGTATACTCCTGGGGTGGGACAGGCATGTGTGGAATGAGGATCTGTGAGCAGTGGGTGTAAGTGACTCTTGGAAGAAAATCCTTCCTCTGTAACTGTGTGTCTTCCCGTTGACCTTGCCTAGCCTAGGATTCCCTGCCCAGGGGTGGAGCTTAGACCCATCTCAGGGGTGTCCTACTATTGAGAGTGATGAGCAGCGCGGTCTAAGGCTAGGAGGTTCGTGGAAGGTCTGCACGTGGTTGGTGGAATTCCCACAGTTTCAAAGATAAGTATTAGTTTGTGCTTAATATTATGTTTTGCATGCATGTGATGCTTATATGTTATCATGGATTATGTTGCGTATATGAGTTATTGTTAATGTCCTTGATGATTTATATTAGCAGTAATCATGTGCTTACTCTGTATTGTTTGATTAAATCTGTTAATTAGATTTAATATGCATG
>ML804513.1:141641-165187 GCA_009831015.1 Picea engelmannii | reverse complement strand
TATATATATATATATATTCTTTCCTTATTTCAGGGAAAACACTGCATGGGCATCTTCGTTAAAAGTGTAATGTTAAAAAAGAATATTAAAAAATTGTTTACATGGTATTATTTTATTAATTTCTTGATTTTTTTTTAGGACACTTTTGAGTTGAAATTTCCTCTAATGTTTTCAATTGCATAGCTGAAATTTCTCTAATGACTACAACTCTTGGAATGCCTTGAACCTTTCCTTGTCACTCTTCTTCATCAAGACATGTGATTGTCGTGTTGTAACAATCTAGGACAACATGGTGTTTTTCCAACCAATACATACCAATTAAACAATCATCTGAACTCAATGGTATGATGTTCACATCTACCTTTATGTTGAGTCCATTCATGTATATTGGACAATCTTTAACTATCTCATTGATTTTCCTCTTAGCCCCTGTGGATAACTAAACTGACCAAGATTTTTTATGGTTACTCCTTTACAATTGAACTCTTTCAACAATGTTATAGTTTATGTAACTATGGCTATCTCTAGAATCAATTACAATTGTTATGGGATTGATCCGGATTATTTTTGGCACGAAATGAGAGTGGAGATATAATAAAGAAATGCACAGAGATATTGCGGATATCCAATAATATAACAGAAATATATCAGATATGAAACCATAAACACAGAGATACAGTAATACACGATTTCTATTAATGAAATAAATGTACAGACACTGTAAAAATACAGAGTGAAAGACTTGCTAGAATGGTGGAAGCTTATCTCTGAGAAGAGATGTGACGGCTACTCGAATTCGCAAGAAGATGATTACAATGAGGCTTTGAAGGCATTTTTACAATAAACAGAAATTCCAAAAACCCTAGACATCCAAAAACCTAACCCTAGGAGATGAAGCACCAAAAGTCATGTGGGCCCCGTTTGGGTAAGTTAGTACATCAACTTCCTGGGGTTGTAACTTTTGCATACAATCTTCGTTTTAGGCGTATGATAGCCCGTTGGAAAGGTATCATCGAGGAGATTCATTTTAGGTGCATTATGGAAGGAACTTCCATATTTCAAACCTGTTTTCCCAAAAAACATCATTTAGGGCCTCAAAACGGCCCTAGAAGTTAAAAACTGATAAAAATAGTAAATTACCAAAATTACCAGAAAATTGTTTTGAGCCAGTTGGAAAAGGTGGGTGGCCACCAATATCCACCTGAATCAATCCTCCCTCTTTAGGAAGAAATGGTCTCCATTGCGTTGAGTGTCTGGGGGAGAGGGAAAAGCATTTGTTGAATCTGCATCTTGATGAGTTGCTTGCCTTGTTGGAGAAGTTGTGATGCTTAGCTTGTTGAAGGTTGTCATGAACATGTGGCTGGAAGGGTTGGAATTTTTTAAACAGTCTGGCTACATGAGATGCCTGTGTGCAGAAAGAATATTTACACTTTGTTGTAGTCTTGTCGACCTGATTATGTTGGATAGAAGGTTCTTGGTTTGAGGTTGTAGTGTTTGCAGTATCCATATGTTCACCTTTTGAACAGATTGTGAAGAAGCTAAATTTTGCAATATGAGATACTACCTTGCGGCATTGTTTAGGTGGAACAATAGTTGGAACTACCTCTAGTATTTTGTAGAGATGACCCCCTAGAGAAATAATGACACTGCGGGGTCGAGACTCATAAACAACATGGCGTCTCCACATATATGTTTGGCCCAACAGAACATCACAGACATCCAGTGGGGAAACATCACATAATACCTCATCCTTGAAAGGTTGGATGTTGTATGACAATCGACACTACTGGATGACACGAAGATCTCGTCCTTTGCGAATCCACTCGATGTTGTATTGTTGTGGGTGTGGTGTTGTCGATAATCCCAATTGTTTGACGACCTCTACTGAGATGAGGTTCTTCTGACTTCCGCTATCAACAATTAAATGCAGCGAGGTCCCCTTCACCCACATCTGTGAATGAAAAAGACGCTCCCCCTCTTCAGGATCTGTTGGTTCTTCTGGTTGAATTGTTGTGGTCATGACAATAGCAGTGGGGTCTATGTCAATGATCTATCCTTTACCAGTATTTTCATAATCAGATTCTGAATCAGGGTTCGGCTCCTTGTATTTGATCTCGGACACCAATAACTGTTTTGAGTGACATTCATCGGTGTTGTGCCAGGGGATTTTGTGGAAATCGCACCATTTTCCGGTGTCCTTCTTTGTCTTCCCGTTACCCTTCTTTTCCTGTGGCTTGGACTGGTTTTCGGAAGACTATTTGTTAGGGATGTATTTGTCATACTTTGGTTGTTGCGGATTTGCAGACTCGAACTCTCGTTTGTTCTGGTGCTTAAATTTCTGCTCGATTTTAACAACATATCGATAAGCAACACCAAGTGATGAGATGTCCAGAAAATCCATTTCAGTTTGGATGTATCTGTGTAGAGCCCCACGGTATTTCAGAACCAAATGTCATTCAGATTCTTTGATACCCAGCTTGGTGCACAAGGTATGGAAGGTATTGGTGAACTCTGGAATTTCTTGGCCCCTCTCTTGTTGCAGTGTGGTCCATCTCATGTACTGGTCCTCATAGTTTCCAACAGGGTAATACTGTTCATTTACCGCATCCACAAAAAAATCCCAAGTGGGCTTGGCCCCATATATTCCAGAATCCTCTGTGGAACTTTTCTCCTAGTAAGTTTCCCACCAATGTTTGACATGGGAGAGAGCTTTAAGGAGTGCGAAGGTGATCTTTTCTCTGTCGGAAAAATTGTGAACAGAGAAATAACCTTCTAGCAGGTTTAACCATTTGTCTAGGGCTTCTGCATCTATTTGTCCTTCAAATATAGGAATACCAAAATTAACTTGTACCTTGAAAGATGAGGTGCCTCCAAAGTGGCCATTTGATGAAGATGTGCCTGTTTCTATCGGTAGGCATTGAAGGATGTGGGAAAAATTCTTCATCGTTTCATCCCTCTGTCACGTGAGAGCTTGCTCAAGCAACAGATTTATAGGATCGTCTACTCCGACGTTTTTCTTTTCTTCCGCCATGGAGGGTTTCTTGGGTGTGCGAGAGTGATTGTCTTCAATAGAGACAAGCTTGAGACACAACTTGCTATACTCAGACCTCGTCGAGGACATGAACTGAAAAAATGATCAAGAGTAGCTCGTTCTGATACCACTCATCTGGATTATTTTTGGCACGAAATGAGAGCGAAGATATAATAAACAAATGCATAGAGATATCGCGGATATCCAATAATATAACAGAAACATATCAGAGATGAAACCATAAACACAGAGATACAGTAATACATTATTTCTATTAATGAAATAAATGTACAGAGACTATAAAAATACAAAGTGAAAGACTCGCTAGAATGGTGGCAGCTTATCTCTGAGAAGAGATGTGACGGTTACTTGCATTCGCAAGAATATGATTAAAATGAGGCTTTGAAGGCATTTTTGCAATAAACAGGAATGAAAAAAACCCTAGACAGCCAAAAACCTAACCCTAGGAGATGAAGCGCCAAAAGTCATGTTGGCCCTGTTTGGGTAAGTTAGTACATCAACTTCTCAAGGTCGTAACTTTTGCATACGATCTCCGTTTTAGGCGTATGATAGCCCGTTGGAAAGGTATCAACAAGGAGATTCATTTTAAGTGAAATATGAAAGGACAATCCATATTGAAAACTTGTTTTCCCAAAAAACATTGTTTAGGGCCTCAAAACAACCCCAAAAGTTAAAAACTGCTAAAAATAGTAAATTACCAAAATTACCAGAAAATTATTTTGAGCTAGTTGGAAAAGGTGGGTGGCCACCAATATCCACCTGGATCAAGGATGGTTATAAATCTTACCTTCCACTTCAACCATGGGGGATTGAAATTTTCCTTGCTTGTTGTCCAAGACTGCAAAACTTCTTGGCATGTTTCCTCTCATGTCTTCAATTGTTTCAGCCTCTTGAATGTTGTCGACATTTCTCATTCTTTCTCCTTTGTGAGGGAAGTCCCTATATAAGTGATTTCCCTCACATCCCCAACATTGTACAGGATGGTCCCTTATCCTTTTCCCAAATGAATCTATAGTCTTGTGTTGATTTTGGGTTGACTGACCTTGTTGATTTTCTTGGGAGTTTTTCTTGAAAAAGGGTGGCTTAAATCCATTATGCCTTTGATTCTTTTTACCCTTCATCTTGTCATTCCAATTTTTTTGGAAAATTGACCTTCCTCTACTCTGTTCATAAAGATATTTTTCTCTCCTTATGGCTTCCTCCAAATTCTTAGGATTATCATATTGTATCTTGTCATTGTAGAAAAAAGGTAACCCACTCATAAACCTTTGGATTTTGACTTTATCATCCTTTATTAAGTGCACATACTTTATCAATTCAAAGATCCTCTTCTCATATTCATCAATTGTCATGCTTCCCAACTTGAGTTCAAAGAATTCTTTCATCTTCCTTTCATAGTAATGCTCGGACAAATATTTCTCTTGGAAATATTCTTTGAAATGTCTCCATGATATATTATTCTCATCAAGGTGATTTGATTTCTTACCACCACGGGACTACCTTAATTTGCAAGTGGTAGGTTTCAATTCTAGCTTCTACCCTTGAGGGGCAATCATGTAGCTAGAAATATTTCTTCATTTCCAACAGGCATGCCTCAACCTCTTCTCCCTTTTTGTGCTCACCATTGAAAGTTGGTGGCTTGATTTTCTTGAGTTCACCTTACAAGATGTTTTCCCCATGCCTTCTTCTCTTCCTCCTAACATGAGACACACTCAAGTTTCTCCCTAGACCTGAACTTTCACAAGTTCTTCTAATGGATTTCCTTGGAGAATGATGGTGCATTCTCATGCTTCTTGATTTTCTATCATTCTCATTGTTGTTCCAAAGTCTATACTTAAGGCTAAAAAGTACAGGGTCTAGGCATCCGAAAGTGAGTAAAAGATAAAAAGGGGAAAAAAATCAACCCTCGGGAAAAGGGATGCTAAGGATGATTTCTAATTTGTCTCTGTCTTGCTTCCAAATGTTCCTGGATGTTGATATCCCATTCAATTGCGGCCCATGAATGTTCGAGTTCGACCCAGGTGATGGCGGTTTTAAGTATGGTGTCAAATAGGTTCAAAGCGATGCTGGTTTGATCCGATAGGTCGGGTTCAATGTTGGGATGTCTTGCAAAGGTCACAGTCATGGAGGAACAGAAAATGAAAAGAAAGTTTGAGGTTTAAAATGCCACTTCAATTTTTTCTTTAACCGTATAAAAGAGAACTTTTGAAATATGATGTTAAAGATAAGACACAAACCAAAGGCGTTCTCCCGTAACTGAGTTGAATTTTTAAAGAATCATGTATGAAATGTGAGAAAACATTAAGCAGTCGACAATGCGAGGCTCCTATCAAGGGAGAATCTCGCCCTGTAAACAGAAGAAGAAAAAGGCAAGAAGTAATCTGACGAAGCATAAAATATAGAGATCTAAAAAGTTCGTAGGTCTTGTACCTGCTGATAGTCGATACAGAGGAAAAAATGCAAGCGATTTGATGACTAAAACTTGGTCACCACAGTAGAAGTTGCACTAAATTGTAGCTAAGCATTCATCAGAAATATATATGTGAAATGAAACTTAATATAAGATAACAGAGAAAACAAAACTCATAACTCAGTCTTCACGGAATTAGGAATCTTCGGATTGCTTTGTATTAATTTTCAAAAGGGAGAAAGTCTCTCTTACAATCAGCCAAGAAAGGTCCAGCCCTTTATTCTCACTTCAAAATGCATATTTATACAAACTTCTAAACGCTAGCATCTCAATCGTTCTAGAAGTTTTCGGTTACAAAATGGGAAATTTATGCGTTTCACTTCTTTGTCTTTGTCCTCCTTCCTGCGGGTAGAGAACCTTCCTTTCCTTACTCTTTGGGTTCTAAAAATAGAACAGACAAACATTTCTCATTATTTGACACCAGAAGCCTGCCCTTTCACCTGCTCGGTGCAAGTGATGCACCTCTCCACCAACTGGGCTACCAACCTGGAAGGTTCTGCTTGGTCGCTCGCTTCAAGAGTGTAACAATTCTTCGCCAACTGTGGTAAACTCTTTCCCACTTGTCGGTCCTCTATGATGATGGAGCATAATTGTAAACTTGGTTGTACTAGCCATTTGTCCATTTGGTTCATATCAACCTGGCTGATCTGGGATATCTCCACTTGCTGCTCCTCCATGTTTTCTTTGATGTCCAACAGATTTTTAGCTATATTGATTTTTCCCAGTGTCCCAACACTGCTCTCCTTATCAAGATCTAGCAAACCTTTACTTATTAAAGAGAACATTTCCTCAAAAAAAATCCTTTACTTCTTTAGCTCTCCCCCTGCTTTCTGATATGTTCTGCTCCCAGACCTTCAACAGGATATTACCTCTGGTTTGTTCCACGATGGATAATTTTGAGGTGTCGACCATCTCTATCTTCACTATAGCTGTAACAGCATCTTGGAAAGCAACCTGTGTTGCCCCAGCTTCTCTTTCTCTTGAAGAAATGTTCTCTAATATTTGCTCTATCATCCGAAAATGGTTCGAAATGGTTCTCACCTTTGCCAGCAAGTTTTGTTGAGCCATAAGTACCTTATGTCAGATTTCGGCAGCCTGCGATCTGAAAATTTTTATGTCTACAACCTGTTTCTCGGCCACCTCCAATTTCAACTGCAACTCTATAATCTGTTGCCCCTGTTGGCTTACCTGTGTTTGGATATTTTGCGCCGACTAGCGAACCTACTTGAGGTCGGACCTGAGCTTCTTGATTTCATGCAAGTCGGTTGTTCGGGCTTCCTCAAGGCTCCTTCTCACCTCGTCCCCTAACATTCGCTTCGGCAGTAGCTACCTTAGCTTCCAATTTACTGATCAGGAGGTTCTTTCGTTTCAACTGGGTCATCAAAGTCCCAACTGAGTATTGATTGGCTGTAGCATAAGCCCTTAGCATCCCGACTATCTCCTCTGCAAATTTGTCCTCTTTTGTGACCTTCCCATCTGTCATGATTTTAAATTTTTTAGCTACTACGCCCTCTTTTTGATAAAATCCTTGCCTTACCACGGCCTTTCTTTTCTTGACAAAGAAAAATTCGTTGGGAGGCATCTCCTCTACAGAAATAGGTGTCAGTTCTTCATTGAAAATCCATCCCTTGTCATAATTCCCCTTTGTGAACTGCAAGGGTGTGACAATAGAAATCGAACTGTCGATTTGCTTAGATGTTTGTTTCGGGGTGACTTCTGTAACCGGCTTGTTTGGCGTGAGAGAAAGTGAGTCGCATGATCCCTACAAAGGTATCTTTGCTTGGCCTTGGGCCTGCTTTCCTGGCACGCCCTTTTCGGGGTTTCCTTCCTGCTTCTGGGGGACTTCGGCTCCTAGCTCTGAGGCTCCAGCCTCCCTAGTTTTCCCTTGGTCCTTCTCCCCGCTGGGACTCGAGTCCTTTTGACCTTTGGCTCCTGTCTGCTTTGTAACTAGAAGCTCTGAGGCTTCACCCTATAAAATCTGGGGGAGACAACTATGTCGGTGTTCCGGAAATTTCAAAAATTTGGCCATGTCTCTAGGTGGCAAGGCTTGAATCCAACTTAGGACTTTCGTGAAGGACCTCGCGCCCCAGAATATTTCATCATGGGGGGAATCCTCGTGTTCATACCTCTTCAGGCCGCAACTTTCCAGGTGATTTCTCACAACCTTACTAGGGTCATGCTTCTTAAAGTCAATGTCTACCAGCTTCATTTCTTTCAGAGCCGCAGCCTCGTCTTTGGCGTGGCCAAAATATAACAAGGAATATGCACCGATACGAATAGGGAAGGGTGGCCATACCTTTTTTGATACTCCTTTGAGCTCCTTTCTTATCCCGCCGAGCACAATCTATTTGGCAATCTCACGGCACAATAGATTATCTGGTCGGAATAGCAGGAAGGCATATGGAGAGACAGAGGTGTTGAAAACCCTAATATATGAAAATTTCGCCTCTAGATACCAATCTGCCACGTTTCTTAGGCTGGTCGCAACACTATCTAATATCCTGGGAGGCGGCTGACCAAAAATGGTGACATGCAGTGGCACCATTACCTAGATGAGATCTCATAGATGAATTCTTTGGCCTTATCCTCCCAAAGCTTCAAGTGGTAGACATGGATGGGCTCTGTACTAGATGGAGTCCAGCTCCATCTCATTAGAGAGAAAGGCATCATGAAACAAATGGCATCCATGATGTAGGCAGACATGAAAAACGAAGTTGCTTTCCCACTCGCCTTTTGCGCTCGATATTTGGTAATTCGATTGGTTAAACTGTCTAACAATAGTTTGGCCCAATCGAAAGAAAGACCTTCAGTGACTGTATGAATCAGAGGCACCCACGGGGGAAAAAAATGTGTGGTGTCCTCCCTCCCATACAACCTACAGGCCATCATTGCTATATACCTGAATGGTGGCTCTAAGGAGGAGACTGAATAAATTCCATTAGAATCCGCCCTGAATTTTGCGGGGTGCGAAACCCAATCCCTGATCAGATCAGACAAGTTTTTTCCATATTGCTTGCATTCCTTCTCCTTGAAATCTTCCAGAAATTCGGCATTGTGTGCGAAGTTTGGTGTGGGTGACAGTTGATACATTGCCTGCAAATGTTCTGGTCTAAAAGTCCCAACTGTCACCTTCTGCTCGTTGATGATAGTTCTGGTCGGGATATCCACATGGTCTAGCACCCATCTGATCATATCATAATAGGGGAGGAGTCGTGGTCTTGCTACTATTTTGTGCATTTCTTTCTGATTAACGATTTTGTATCTGATGGCCAAATCATCCTTCTCATTATCGTTGGAATCATCTGAACAATTCACCGATTCGGACTGAAGAATGTCAAAGATGTATGTCCAGGTTTTGACAGTATTAATACTTCGGGGTGAAGTGTCGGAAACAGCATCGGAGCCTTGACTTGAACTTTCGGAAGTCGCCTTGAATGCCTTTCGTCGAGCCATGAAAGAGAATTTTGTACGCAAATCACATGTAGCAATAATTGTAAATACAAACAGAAGTTATCCTGATGAAAAAAGCTCTGCGCGAAAAATAGAAATAAAATTGAAATAATGAAACAAACCCCTTATCTTAGTCATTTAAAGCCCTGGTGTCCTTGCGAACCAAACGGTCAAATCACTTAAAGAAAGAATTAGCAGTAAAAGTGAGATCCTACTATTTGTCACCTCATCGTAGTCCAAATAAATGTCATAATTGTTTGACGAGCCATAGAACGAATCAGCGCAAAAAACATTTAAAATTACTCCACGGACGGTGAGTATTAAAGTTTTCATTGATGCATCGATTAATCCTGCTTAGCCCCTTTTAATTAAGTTTTTTTTAGTCTTTAATTTCCCCTTTTCGGTGTTCGCCGTATCAGGAGAAATCACTCCTACCCTTTGAGCCCCCAAAACCTGAAATCGTGATGATGTGATTTAGTTTAAAATACGTGATCTGACTTAAGCTCCTAAATAACCCATGCTTAATTAATAAAAATCGCAACTTCCCAACTCGGGGCTACAAAGGTATAGTTTTTTGGGAGAGCGATCGTCAAGTCGCAAAACCCTGATAGTGCTTAACTAGGGTTTAAAGTGACTTACCCCTAACACCAACCTGGGTGAACTTTTTAAAACCATTTCGCGACTTCGCATATCGAAGTTTGAAAACCTTGCAACTTGTAACTCCCGAAGCATGATAGCGCGAGGTAATAAAAGTGATAGACTTTCTTAACAGTTAAGCGACGGTGACTTAGGACTATAACAGCCATCGCCACTTCGCATGTCGGGGTAAAACTTTGATTTCAAAAATTACATTTCAACACTTGTAAAAGGCGGCTCCAACACCCATGATCATCCCTTCTACTTTGGGATCTGGATGTTGTCACTTGTATAGCACTAGTTTCTTACTTGGTGCGAGAGTCTTTGTTAACTTTCCTATGTAACATATTCAGACTCTAACGTATCTCTTCCTGAGATTTCGTAATCCCTTCATTATCTTCCCTATAGATCTACACTTCTCTATGCAATAATCTTGTAGTTAAAGTCCCATGCATGCCTCTCCTTCCATTAGACTTGTCTCGTAATTTTCCATGCTGACATGCAGACCTCAGACCTCCTCCTCATGGTTGTAAGATCCCTAGGCATATTCCATAACTCCAATCCTCATCTAAGAACCAAACTTGTTTTTATGTACCTCTAATTCTGCAAGAAATGTGCATGTAATAATTATTGTTAGCACATGCATACTATAAAACATTTCATTAATTAGAATACAATTTATTCTTCATATCAATTTAAAAAGAACACAATACCCTAAGTCAAAATATGATTCCCTAGATATGTTCCTCTATGAAACATCTCTCCAACAGTTGTACTCATGTCTCATTCTAAGTTTTGAGAAAAAAGTTACAACATTCACAAGTTGCAATTTTCCACTCATTGCTCTCTTTTGACTACTACAGAAATTACTTTATTACTTTATGAGAAAATTTTAGTGTCAAATTCAAAATTTTGGGTGGATATATTTTTTCTCCTCCTCAAGAATTCTCCATCGACTATTTGTTTTCCCAAATCCAAGCTTCGAGTTTAATGTTATAGTATGAGGAAGTTTAGACTATTTCTTATTTGATCCATATATTCTACATGTGCCTTCTTTCTTTTCTTGCACATTTTTGCATATCCATATTCCAAATATGACTCCATGGATGTCTTCTATGCTTCATAATATTTCCATAGACTACTCATATGCCCCAAATGGACTTTTGAGCAATGAGTATTCCCTCTAGGAGTAAATTGGCGCCAAAATTATACCCTTAATTGTTCTAGTTGTAAATTTCTCATACGATCTCTATTTTGCATTTGGGATAGCTCATTGGAAATATTTCTTCGAGTTCTTTTATTTAAGATGCAAAAAATATGTGGTGCATATGGAACTTACAGTTTCAAAAAGTTGAACTCCTAAAAATGTTGTTTAGGGCCTAAAAATGCCCCTAGCTTCAAAATACAGAAAAAATAAATAAATAAATAAATAAAAAATCGTAGAAAAATGATTGTATTACTATTATAAAATTATTTTAATTTGCACCAATGATCTCAAAATCAAGATAAATCTCAACCATTGATCCACTAAACCTTCCCCAAACCCATGGATCAATATACACCATTGATTGTCGACTCAAAGCAATCCATATCGTGCAATCTCCAACATTCGAACTCCATCGGCGATCAACGATTTTGTTTGGAAATCCATGACTTGGTCACAGATTTCCTCGAGCCCCAATCATCGGCCATTGGCCATTTCTCTTAGAAAACCAAATTTTTCCCATAAATCTCGTCGAACCCCGATCATCGGAAATCGACAATCGACGAATTTCCTTAGCAACCTACTTGTTCACAAATTTTGTCGAACCTCGATCATTGATGATCGACCATTGTTCATATCTTGGCTAACGTGGCAACTATGTCGGCATGGCATGACACATAGATGTTGATGTGGCATGACATGTGCATCTGACATGGAACTCTAGATGATGTGGCATGACATTTGCACATTGACATGGCATGACATGTGGATGTTGACATGGAAATACACATCCTCATCGTATTTCATTTATCAGCTATCGACGACTTCTCTGGGATGAATTGAAAACCTCACTAAATTTGTTGACCCCTGATCATCGACCATCGGTGATCGGTGATTTTCTTTAGACACATGAAATATTTTTTCAAATTATATCAACCCCCGATCATCGTCCATCGACAATCGGCGATCTCCTTTGGACACACACAAATGCGTCGATCTGATCACCGTCCATCGACAATTTTTGTTAGCGAACTCCAACACTTATAAATTTTTGATCGATTCCAAGATGAATTTGGATCGTTGATCTCCCATTTAAAAATTACCTTGATCGTTTATTTTTCAAACTTTCCCAACTCTACTGATGAATCTCGAGCATTGAATTGATTCATTTTCCCAACCTTCGAAAATGAATCTTGACCTTCGATTTTTTAGACATGCCAAACTCCAAAATATTTACAAGTTTTTAATTCAATCAAGGATGAATCTAGGTCGTTGATATCAAAATTAACCACGATCTTGGTTGTCGATTCACCAAACTTCGCTCAACTCTACAATGGTCATTAAAACATGAAAATTGACCTTCCAAGTCGAATTTTAACTCTGCAACTCTGTAAATTGATGCCATTGATCACCATTGAGAGGATTCTAAGAAAATTTCAAACTAAATGGTTTATAAATTTGGGGATTTCACTCTGGAATTCATCCTTTTTCCCAAATCCATCACAGAACAAGTCCATAACAATGAATTTTTACCAAATTTGCATTGGTTCTTGGCCCATACGGGTCCAGTGTTGAACTAGAAGCTCTGATACCAATCTGTAACATTCCCCAGCCCAGTTGAGGTCCATTACTCATAAAATTAAAATTTTCTACTAACTAATTTCTTGTTGCTTATCAGCTATGAATTACACACCGATTTAACTATTGTTTGATACCATTAATTAAATGCATCCACAACATGCTTAAAATGACATGAATCCAATTTAAATAACTCAGCACAACAACATATAAATCGTTCTCAAATATAGAGTTAATACACAATAATTAAACTCATAATGCAACACAAAAACAACATAAACACTTGTCTTTTAAGAACGGTTGTGCAACCAGCTAGTTGGGATGGACATTACACCCAACCATAGATTTGTTGTTCCAAATATAAACAGCAAGTCACACCTGAGTTGGGATAGAAATCCATAAAATAGGGTGGTATCTCACTATCCATTCACAACTCAAAAAATCCCACAACCCACTGGCATTCTCCTACAACTATCATGATTTTCTACCAGCTCTCTTCTTCTCGACCTGCTCAATCCAAAGAATGTACCCCTTCACTACTCTCATACCATCGAGTATCTCATTCAATTATCAGGGTCTCTCTAGCACATGTAACCAAGAATATTACTATTGGGAAACTCAAGGGAGCTTACTGCTAGGAAAACAACAACAATCACTTGTTGTTATAGTGCAATTCACACAAAAGTTCACTCTTAATGTCGGACAACTTGAATCTTCGGTATTTTTCTCCAAATACGCTCCAAAATTCACCCTCGATTTTTGCTCCAACTCCAAAACTCTTCTTCTTTGTTCTCTACTTTTTGTTCATGCAAAAACATTGATTATCCAAAAATTGTTGTAACTGCCCATACAAATTTCCTCTCTTTGGCTTACTTTCATGACTTACATTCTTCCCCAAAATGATTGTACTCATCCGCCATGCTCCCAATAACTATGGGATGTGACTTCTCACACCCACCCTCTTACATGCATTCAATGATTGGGTTCTTCGATACTGAAGGGAAATTAGAAGTTTAATACATAATGATAATAAAATTCAGGAATGTGGGTTAAATTACTAGACATGGGTAACCCCCCCCTCTTGGACCCCTCTTAGACACTCCTAGACATTCCTCTCTCTTGTGGATTAATAATCCCTCATATCTGACCATGTCCCCCGACAGCTGGTATCACATATTATTATTAAAATTCATAAATACAATTTGCATATACATCGCTTGGCCATAGCCATACATTATATCTACATTAAGCATTAATTAAACTGGGGATTAAAGCGAGAATGTTACAAGTGATATCAAAGAAATCTTCTCCTTTTTTCTTCTCAGTGCATGTTCCCAAAAGGCTCCGGGTATAGAGAGTTGGGTCTCAATCTCTTGTCAAGAAATGAGAGACACTTCCACTCTAGACCTAGCAGAGAAGAAGCAAAATTTAATCAAGAACATAAATAACAAAGCAATCACACAGTACATAGAGATTTTACCCTGGAAACCCAAACAGGGAAAACCATCATTCCTTGAGTGTTCTGCTCTCTTGTTGTCTTATTCAATTTGAATAAAAGGTTACATGTCTAACCTTGGTCCACACCTAAGACACAATCGAAATCATACACTCTTTCTTGTGCAAGAACAACCCTATAGCCAATTTAGTTTACATCTGCATGACCATCAACCTACATCTAAAGATTACTCTAAATACATTGATTAATTCATTATCCTTTATAACCTTACAACACTCCTCTTTATAGGCTTTACAAAGGAAAAACCTTGAATACTTGGCACCCAAAAAATGGTTAGAGATTCATGCAGATCATTGGCTACAAATCATGTAAATCTCGGGATTATGTTACAGTTGAGTCCAAGTCGTATTACCAGTCGACTACCAATCGGCCTTCATTCAGTGTTTAGTATGTCGCCAGACGTCTCCCTATCAACCTCCTGTTGGTTGACCTCTTCAACCTGTTGTCAATGCCTTTACCATGTCAAACTTTCTCAACCTTCGAATTTGACTTTACATGGTCGACTCACCTCGACCTCTGACTTGTTGTCAATTCACCTCGACTTTGACCCTCAGTCGATTTACCTCGACTAGACTTTCACTGCAAAGAATATAACAACCCAACACGTCTCAAGCTAGTTTCACTAGGGGACAATTGCTCTCATCAACCCAAGCGACCTCCCATGGCGGGGGAAAAGAGAGATGACGAAGTAGAAGATCCTATCAAGATGTTTCTCAAGAAAGTCCTCTCATGACATAGGAACAACATGATGGAAAATTTAGCCCAAATCATTTGATGACCAACAATGTTGGATGAGGCACCTTTAATAAGAAGCCATTTTGAAGGTGCGACACCCTTCAAGGTACAAGTTAACTTTGATATCCCTTTGTTTAAAGGATAAATAGATGCAAATGCCTTAGAGAAATGGTTAAATATGTTAGATAGTTATTAGTTTGTTCAAAAATAAATTGACATCAAAAAGATCACCTTCGTTCCCCTTAAAGTCGTTCCCTATGTCAAATATTGGTGGGAAAAATACTAGGAGAGACATAATGAAGACAAGTATATAACATTCAAAATAGGACCCACTTGGCAAACCTTTGTTGATGCTCTCAAGGAGGAATTCTACCCTATTGGAGTCTATGATGGCTAGTACATGATATGGACGATTATGTTTCAGGAGAGAGACCAGATGGTGCCAGAGTACACCAATATCCTCCATACCTTACGCTCAAAGATGGGTATCAAAGACTCTTAGTGACCCCTGGTTTTGAAGTACCACGGTGACCTACAAAGGTACATCCAAACAAAGATGGATTTCTTAGACATCTCCTCATTGGGAGCCTATTATCGATATTTTGTCAAAATCAAGAAGAAATTGAAATAGCAGAATAAGCAGGAGTTCGAGTCTACAAATCCACTACAATAGAAGTATAGTAAAGGTGGTCCTAACTCACAAAACAAGGGAGAGAGCAAGGATATCCAACCTCAATACAACCAATCCAATCCATAGGCAAATGAGGGTAATGGGAATTCAAAGAAGGACATTGGAAAGTGGTGTGAATTCCACAAGAGCCCCTGGCACAACACTTATGAGTGCCACTCAAAACAATCATTGTTGCTTGAGCTTAAATAAAATAGTCATACACTAACTTGAACTCTGATTCATAATAGGATAAGGGAAAGTGGATCATCAATTAAAAACCCAATGCTACCATTGCAACCACAAAGATCCAACCAGATGAGTTAGAGGAGCTTAAGGATGGGGAGTGCATCTTCCACTCAGAGATGTGGGTGAAGGTAACCCCACTACATTTCATTGTTAACGGTAGGATCCAAAAGAAATTTATATTAGTTGAGGTCATCAAGCAATTGAAGTTGTTGACAATGCCACACCCCCAACCATACACCATTGGTTGGTTGAGTCGGGGATGAGACCTTCCCGTCATCCAACAATGTCATTGGTCTTATGGCATCAAGCCCTTCACAGATGAGGTAATGTGTGATATTGCCCCACTCAAAGTCTGTGATGTTATTTTAGGACAACTTTATATGTTCAGATGTCATGTTGTTTATGAGTCCCAACCCCAAAGTTCCATTGTCACTTTGGGAGGTCATCTCTACAAGGTACCAGAGATAGTTCTGACTACTACAATTTCATTGATCTCGGAAAAATAGTGTCGAAAGGTAATCTCTCAATACTGCAAAGTTTGTCCTCCTCATGATTTGGTCAAAAGGTGAACAAAATGTCATTGTGACCACCACATCTTCAACACAGGGTCTCTCTACACAACAAAAGTAGGTGGATAAGGTTGTAGAGGAATATAGAGACATCTTTGCTTCACCTATAAGGATGCCTCTGCATTGTCTAGTCAAACTTCCCATTGTCTTGATACATGGTGCTCCCTTACCCAATGGTCCAATATACATACTCTCCCTTTTGGATATTGGGCAATAAAGCTTCAAATTCATGATCTCATCTGAACGAGGCACATTCGACCAAAATCCTCATCTTGTGGGAGCCCAATTGTGTTGGTACAGAAGAAGAATGGGACATGGGAACTCTGTATTGATTATAGATCCCTAAAAAAAATCACTATCCAGAATCGATACCTAATCCCCCAGATAGATGATCTTCTTGATCATCTTAAGATGTGAAGTTCTTTAGTAAGATTGATCTAAAGTCGGGATACCACCAGGTTTCGATATAACCAACTGATGTATGGAAGACAACTTTCAAATTTAAAGAAAAACATTTTGAGTGGTTTGTCATGCATTTTGATTTAATTAATTCTCCAACAACATTAATGAGGAGGATGATGGATGATATATTGTGAATATTCAAACTCTTTTGTGGTCATATATTTGGATGACATTCTCATCTTTAGTCAAATTTGGAAAAAACATTTGCAACACATTTAGCAGGTCTTGAGCATCTTGCAACAACACAATTTATATGTCATTATGGAAAAAAGTTCATTAATCATACAGAGAATTCAATACTTAAGATACATCATGGATGAACATGGGGTGCATGTGGACCCAGTCAAGATCCAATTCATTCATGACTAACCAGACTCGATGAATTTTATAGGGCTCTGCATCTTCTTGGGCCTTGCCAAATTTTATTTTAGGTTCATGTTAGGGTTCTCTCATATCACTTGGCCCTTAAGTCAAGTGACCAAGGGTGGAGATAAAGCCAAGTTTTTCTATTTTGAATCACACCAAAAAGCATTCCAAGATCTGAAACACCACCTCTGCTCCACACCAATCCTCACATTGTCGTACCTTGGAACAACCATCTAAGATTGAGACAAATGCCTCCGACTATGCTTTTGGTGTCTTCCTCACTCAGTATGGACATTTGGTGGCCTATCATAGTGAAATATTATTTGATTATGTTTGCATATATCCCACCTATGACAAGGAGATGTACTCCATTGTGAAGGCATGCTGACAATGGAAGCACTATATTCTAGGAAAGAAAATGATCATCCACACTAATCACAAGCCTTTGCAACTCATGCAGACATAAGGAAAGTTGTAGAATTACCGCCATCAGAAGTGGTCCACATACCTACAACAATTCCACTTGAACATTAAGTAAAATAAGGGAAACCCCAACCGTGTTGCAGGCTTCCTCAGTCTACCCCCAGTTGTGGTGCTAACCATAGTTCTTAACTCCTGTGGGAATGAGACCTCCAGGTGGCCATGATTATACAACAATGACTCTGACTTTGTTGCTACTTATCAAAGTTCGTTGAGTGCAAGAAAACAAGTCCCAAACTTCCACCTCCAGGATACACTCTTGTGTTGTCTGGGCCATCTTTGTGCTCCTTCAAGCGAGCAAGCAAAGCTAATTTGGGAGGCACATTATAGTCATATGGAAGGTCACTTCGGTGTGGAGAAGACAATAGAAGTACTTCATAAGTATTTCTACTAGCCAAATATTCAACAGGACGTCGGTCAGTATATTAAGTCATACATTACCTATGCCATCACTAAATTGTCCATCAAGAAGCAAGGGTTGTACACTCCTCTCCCTACCCCAAATAAGCATTGGAAGTTAGTCTCCATGGATTACATGTTAGGGTTTCCCTCCACCAAACATGGTCATGATTGTGTCTTTGTGGTTGTCGATCGGTTCTCTAAGATAGTCATTTTTGCACCATGTGGAACGAGTATCACAGCTAAGGTCACTACTTAGCTCTTATTTGAACATGTTTGGGTTCATTTTGGGCTACACAGACCATTATTTCAAATAGGGATAATAGGTTCCTTAGTGCCTTTTGGTCCTAACCTTTAGTCTCTGATGGACACCAAATTGACCAAATCAACTGCTTTTCACCCCCAAACAAATGGACAAACAGAAGTGGTCAACAGGATGATTGTGCATATCCTATGCATGTACAACTCCAAGCATCCAAGTTCATGGAATGACAGTGTTCCATATGTTCAACATAGTTATAACAGATCCCTCCACGACACTATTGGACACAACCCTTTTTCAGGTGTTCTTGGGGTTCCATCCATTGGTCCCCATTGATGTAACTCTACCCATTCCATCTTCATCGACAGAGTCCTCCCATGCTCATACCGAGGCAAACATAGAAGCCAAATTCGTTGAACATATCCAACACCTCCAACAACATGTTCATGATATCTTGTAGAAGACCAATGTCAAGTACAAGCAATGCCATGAACAACATTGGGTTCCACACAAGTTTCATGTTGGTGACAAGGTATGGTTGCATTTACAGAAAAATTAATAATAATAAAAAAAAGCCTCACGAGCCCCCACGGGAAGCTCAAACCACTCCAATATGGACCTTACTGTGGGTGAAAATGATTTCAAACTAAGTATTCTTCATTTTCTTGGTTTGCATAGAGTATGTAATGTGGAGTTGCTTCTCTATATTTCTCACCTCTGCACAATTGGCCCCTATATAACTCAATCATGACTACCTTGAGCAAGCTACAATGAATCAGATCATGGACACCAAGGTGAAGGGCACCCGCCAGCAGAACATACAATTCTATTGGGATGTCAAAACATGACAACTTCTTTAGCAAGGCAAATGGTTCACCAAGATCAAATTTAGAAAAAGTTTCCCCATATAATGTGGAAACTTAACGCAATGTGGACCACTGCATCCTAGGGGGGGAGGAATAATTCAGGTGGATATTGGCGGCCACCCACCTCTTCCACTAACTCAACAGTATTCTCCATCTTGGCATTTTTTTTATGATTTTTCGTCGTGTTGCACACGAAGTCAGGTTTTATCGTTTGTCTATTAACAATTAAAAAAACAACTCTGGCCACAGAGAGTGTCTCATTTCTGCTTGTCGCCAACATACTTGCAGTTGCAAATCCCTCTCCAGCTCGAACCCCGCTCGGTCTGGACTCTGTAACTCAAAATCGAAGAAGTCGTTCTACAAAATTTTGTTCATGTTTGGGACTTCAATGGAGGCTGGACATGAATGGACATGCACAGATATATAAAAAAAAAAACGATATCATATGGTAAATCAATAGACCCAGTGTTTAGTGTTTCCACTATGATTTGAATATTCCAATCTCATCAATGTTTCAAACCAAAGAACCACCCATTATGAGACAATAATGAACAATCAAAGTAGAAGGCTTCCCATAAGCCTCCAAATCCTAAGCTATCCAAGAGTTGTCACTTGCTCATCATCAACAACACATGGCATTTTCCGGACTATAAAACTAATGTAGGATTTGATTTCATTTTGTTTAGGTCAGGCCAGATTTTTAGAAAATTATCTATTACTTTTGAGTTGTGAGGTTATTTTGTTTTTCATGATTAGGTGTTGTCTACTTTTTTTAACAGAAATCCAACTATATAAATTTGAAAAAAATCACAATTTTATATTGTTTAAATTGCATTTTTGAATACATAAATAAATTCAACTTGTTAAAAAGCCTAAAACACTTTCTAACCAAAATTTCTACAAAATTAAACAAAAATATAAAATAATAATATTTTTTATTTTAAATTTAATAAATATAAATTAAAATTAAAAACAAATCGTCGTATAAAATTTGTTACAATATTGATTTATTATAAAGATAATTTTGAAGCATTTTAATTTTTTTAATAATAATTAAAAAGGAAATATTTTTATAATAATTACAATAATATTATTTATTAAAATTAATTAATTTTGATTTAAAAATTAAAAATAAAATCATTTATATCTTTTTTATATAATTATAAATATTATAAAATTTAAATATAATATTTCTTTTAATTTATAAATAAATTATATTAAAAATTACATATACACAACATAAACTTATAAACCAATTAACATAATACATCGTCAATCATCAGAACTATGTGTGATTCATGTACTTACTATCTAAAATGGACATTTAGATAATCTATATATAGATTATCTAAAATGGACATTTAGATAATCTATATATAGGTTATCTAAAATGGACATTTAGATAATATATATATAGATTATCTAAATGTCCATTTTAAATAGTAAGTACATGAATCACACATTATTTTTCACTTATTAAAATATTCTAAACTCTTTTGAATACGTTGATAACTCTTTTGAATACGTTGATATCATTGAGAGGACAGCCAGCCTACAGGGCATTTACATAATATATATAGATTATCTAAAATGGACATTTAAATAATATATATAGATTATCTAAATGTTCATTTTAAGTAGTAAGTACATGAATCACACATTATTTTCACTTATTAAAATATTCTAAACTCTTTTGAATACGTTGATCTCATTGAGAGGACAGCCTACAGGGCACTCTCAGCGTTCAGGTTACACCAAAGAAATGCAAGAAACCCAGTAAACATATTTCAATACATTAACTGATATAGGAATGTTTACGTTTATATATATATATATATATATATATATATATATATATATATATATATATTATTTTTATAATATAAATTAATTTATTTTAAGGGTTGTTTAACTGTTTTACTAAATGGTTTTTTTTAGTTGGAACCATAAATTTACACGAAATCACTTTTTTTTTTTTGAAATTTATTTTTAAATACAGAAATGAATTTAGTATATTGAAAAACTCCTAAGTCAAGACAAATGTCCCAAAAAAATGTCATGAAAAGGAAGCTAACATTACCAAGCTCGATGCCATGGAGAGAAAGCATCTAACAGTGATCGCAGTAAATGGCAGACCACTCTTGTTACTGAAGAGAGAAGCTAACATTACCAAGTTCGATGCCATGGAGAGGAAGCATCTAACAGTGATAGCAGTAAATGGCAGACCACTCTTGTTACTGAAGAGAGAGTTTTCTTCTTTTGGAGCGCTGTAATCATTCATTCAGAATTATGAGCAATAGCAGTCCTTTTGTCAAAGTCATTAGGATATCAATTCGTTGCTTGTTTGCTTTATCGCTTGGGGAAAAAGATCCACTAATGAGCCTTCTTTAGGTTTTTGAACCTTCACCAATTACCACGTTAAAACAATGTTGCCAGGTTATCGCCCGACTAGCTTTCATATGCATGCCAGATTAAATGTTGTGATCGCAGACCATTTTTTGGCTATATCAAAAGCAAGGCATCATTGCTTCTACAACTCACCCCTCAATACGTGAGTAATTTATTACATTTGGAACCGATAAACTATTGTCCTCCAACATGTGAGCAAAATTAAAATTTAAACGTATCAACCCTTCACCAAAATTGGCCTTGTAAAACTATGTATGTTAAACCTAACATTACATTGAGGTTTGATTTAGTTACTTCTAGAACTTCAGACACAATGTCTATCACCTTGTCAACCAGCGTGGAGGACATTGGAATAAAAAGGAAACAGTCTCAATATCCATTTGAACTGGGAATTTGCAAGTTTGATTTTGAGTTAATAACCTTGTAACTTCCCCACGTGACCTTGACCTTTGATTGAAGAATTATCCTTTGCAACATGAAGAGAAAAGGAGAGCTTTCCAACGAATGGTTACATGGCCATGCTCAACATCATTTTCAGAACTTTCATAACTGGTAACCAGTAAATTGCACCAACTCAATTTGACAAGAAAACATAAATGCATGTTATGTTTTTTTAATATTACCCTAATATCACCCCACCTTCATATATGAGAAACAGGAAATCATAAATGCATGTTATGTTTTTTTTTAATATTACTCTACCCCACCCTCATATATGAGGGATAACTGGTAAATTGCACCAACTCAATTTTACAGGAAATCATAAATGCATGATTCCACATTTCTGGATCTTGAATTTAGGAGCCGACAGTTGTGTTGGATTAGCAATCCCTTAAAACCTATAATCAACCCTCTTTGGGAGTCAAAGTGTTACTTTTAACCTGTACCCAGAATGATGTACAAAGACATTTTTTAATAAATTCTAGGTCCTGTTAGGCACGCTACTTTGTCCAAAAATAGTTTTGTCGGTTTGTCTCAAAGATTTGGTTATATAGGCTTTTAAGATGTTCACTAATGTTAGCAGAATTTATGAGCAGTAAAAAATTTAAATTCAGGAACAGAGCTCATTGGCCTCTAGCACGCTTTAAAACTAGAACCGAGCATAGTGTTGATTCTGCGGCTAACTCAATTGCAAACCGACGAATAATGCAAACCAACTTCAAAAAACCCTGGACTTAGCTACATATCACCAGCTTCAAAAAACCCTGGACATAGCTACATATCACTTTAAGCAGGTAAAAGCCATATCAAATCCAAAGGATACGAGCATTCCTAATCAGGATGTAGGGAATGGAACAAATGCATGTATACTTGGAAGAAAATCAATCTAATTACACAACCACCACAAACTATGTAATTGTGTAAGAAGACAGGAATCAAAAAAAACATTCAGTCAAAGCAACCCCTATCAGCAACATATCATCATCGAGTTAAATGAAAAGAACAAGGCTAATGAGGAATGAAGTTCACTTAACAATCCCGATCAAAATTTAGAAGTGTGGCCTCAAGTTGGTCAGTATGGGGTTGTTGGGACCTCAACACTAATGAAATACCCAATGTCTTCAATAATGAATTCACATCACTGACAAGGACCACTCCACAAACTACAGGAAGGGAAACAGAATTTATTACATCACCACTGCAAATTTCCGGTGCTTGTTATAAATCTATTTATCACCACTGCAAATTTCCGGTGCTTGTTATAAATCTGTTTATTTTACAATCACCACTGCAAATTTCCGGTGCTTGTTATAAATCTGTTTATTTTACAATCCTTTTGTAAAACCATCAGTGAGAAATATATGGCCATGATAACTTACTGGGCATGGCAGATCACAAAGAATCTGGACACCCTATTGGTGAGGGGTACAGATGATCAAAAGACCAGCTTGGCATAAAGTTTTATTTTTCTCCTATTACTTTATGTTTTTCCAAATTTCCACATTTTCAAATTTTGATTGTATTTTGAAATTTTAATCTCCATTACTTAAGTTGAGAGTGATAATGATGCTTAATATTATTATACTTAATCTCCATTTCTTCACCCCTGTGAGCATCACCCGATGCAATGAGTGCTAAGTGGACTATTCAAATCATGAGAATTATTGATCAGTTGCGACTAATACTCATGAATATGGGTCATAGATTAATGACTTACACTACGCAGTTAATCCCG
>ML804513.1:77964-123201 GCA_009831015.1 Picea engelmannii | reverse complement strand
TATTTCGTGTGACCTTGTAGTGGGAACCATGCTTTGTGTCGAGGACCTGCTTCACCTGCCAGAGGGGGTTCCTGTAAACGGCCCGAATGTGCTGGGAAGGAAAGGACATGGCCACGAGGCGGTCAGTGATGTATGACATGTCCAGATCGAAGCTCCCCATAATAAATCGTCGCCTTTTCTTGGAGACGAGCGTTCGTATGAAGCGAGCAGCCAAAACCACCTCCAGAAACTTCTCCCGCAGGCCATCGCCCCCTCCCCCCGCGATTGATAATTTGGCCCCCGTTGTGCCCGCCCTTTCAACACACCCAGCTATTAAATTCTCGGCCTCTTCGCACGGAAGAAGCCTGTCTCCTCAAACTTGGCCTTCACCAGTAAATTAACCATTCCTGGCCTTTCCAGTTCTTGGCCCTTGTCAGATATAGAGCCACTGTAATGGTAATAAGGCCTGCTGCCTTCTGCTTCCATTCCCTTCACAAGGCCCCCCTGTTACCATTCGTCTTGCTTAACAGTATATCTATTGAATTTTCTCAGCCATGTGACAACCAGCCTATTCCGTGACTGACTTGGATTGTGTACAAATCGGACTTGATTTTCCCATGGCGTGGACGGGAAGATCCGCTTGTGTTGTTCCCCGTTTTCATCGCTGTTTCTAAAAGAGTACTCGGCCAAGGTCGGGAGGCCAATTTTCCGTTAGAGATTTGATGAGAATCTTCTAGAAACTTTAAATTTTAGGCCAATTTTCCGTTAGAGATTTGATGAGAATCTTCTAGAAACTTTAAATTTTAGTTACTTACAACACTAACAAAGTCAGGTAAATTTTAGTTACTTACAACAATAGTGTCATCCAACTACTTAATCTAAGTACCATCTTTAAATGAGGAAAATGTCTAATAAATTTCTCAAAAATATATATCATTTTAAAAAAAATCAAATTGTTAAACCAAAACGACCCCTCTATCACGGATGCCACCCCTCAATCACGGGTGCCTTTTTTTCAGAATAGTCTCCCTTGATCTTCGACGGTGGGGTGATTAACACGTCAGTAAAGACCACGTCATAGCACGAACCGCCTTGGCGTGGGAATCTCGCTCTTTTGGTTGGCACTACACGTTCAGCGACATTACTTAATATGAAAATACAGGTGTTCCACTCGTACTTTACTTTCAAGTTTCTAGTCAATTAAATTAAAACAAAATATGGTTGCCAGGTGTCCAAGGAGTAGAATGCGCTAATACCAAAACGATGGAAACTGCTTTTCGGCCTCGTGACCCTAAAAGAAATGGTCTTCGTTTATATTCAAGCACGGCCTCTTTTCACGTGTAACGTACGTGGCATTACAAGGTACAGTCATGAAATTTAGTGCCTTTCCACTAACTTCTGGTGGAGCCCACCCTCTTGTAGGGTGCGCTTGTCCTCGCCACCTCATAGTACATGAGAAAGTGTTGCTCTCACATGGTCCCAAGTGTGATTGTGTATACGTTGTTCTATCAAAATTAGCATACCCCTAAGGGAAGAAAAAAATACAAGGTAGATACGTTGGAAAAGAAGAGAATGTGTATACGTTCTTCTATCAAGATTAGTATATTCAAAATTAGCATATTTCTAAGGGAAGAAAAAAATACGAGGTAGATATGTTGGAAAAGAAGAGAAGATTTTTTTGATATTATAATTTTAAGATTAAAAATTAAAGAAAAATATACATGCAGCAAAAAAAATATAAGATAAACATAAATATGTTGAGAAAAAGAATATTTTTTTTATATTATAATTTTATGATTAAAAATAAATAAAAATTATACATGTTTGAGAGAATAGTCAATAAATAACACGGTATGAAAAAAGCTAAGAACAAATGAAAGAAGAATACATGCTTAAGAAAAATACAAGATAGATATAGATATGTTGAGGATAAAAAAGATATTTTTTTATATTATAATTTTATGATTAAAAATAAATAAAAATTCAAGGGAGTATGGTGCGAGAGGGGTGTTGTACAGCCCTAGAGGAAAAAGGATGCTAAACTACTCCTAGAATCTAGGTGTAACCACCAACAACATGGCAGAGGCCTACGCAATGTATCAAGGAGTGCTCTTATCTCAGGAACGAAAACTTAGCAACATCATCATAATAGGGGACTCAAAAAACACAATTCGACACTTCGTCAAAGAAACTACCCCAAAGAAATCCAAACTGAAAAGAATCATAGAGAGAATCAAAGCAGTCTTATCCTCATTTCAAACCTCATTTTGTCATGTCCCCCCCTCACAAACAACAAAGAAGCGGATGAACAGGCGAACTTAGCAATCGGAAAAGCCCCGGGTCGTATGGAAATGTTGGGGAGGCACCTTTTTTCAGCCCATCCCTAATGAAGTACCCCCCTCTCGTCGTAGCTCCACCTGGTGTCAGTCTCCCCTCGGCGCAACAATTGGAAGAGGCATGCAGCAAGTGTAACATCATATATGGGGAGGCGAAGTACTCTCGTATCTCCTGGCTCATGGGAAGCTGCAAGCAACAAGACGTTCGCATGGATAATTTGGGTCACCCTGCGTTCCTCCTTCGTGGGAACTCGTCGTATCAGACCCTCCACGACCACAAAGCAACCTGCAACATCAACTCTGCCATAACTCCACTTGAGGTGAGGGTAATCGAAAGGAATTCCATCATGATCCACTTCAAGGGAAAGTAGGCAGTACATGTCACTCCAAAGCATGAGAGACATCTAATTCGTGAATTTGCATGGCAATGGTGGCATTCATGCATCACAGATTTTGCTTGCAGAGATAAATTGGAAGGTAAGCTCTTGATTCACCGCCCCAGCCAGCCGCACCAAAATTCTACAGATTTGAATGCAACAAGGAAAGAGGAAGTGCAGCACCCAAGCAGTACATGATTTAGCAATTGGACCAGAATAAGAGGGACAACTCCAAGAAATATTGTAAGCACCAACAATAAAGGAAGAAGTAGCAACAGAGGAAGCACCCATGAAGTTGAAAGTGACCGCAACATAGGCATCATCAACGACAGAGGAAGAATCAAGTGTGATTGGGTTGGAGGTAATTTGTTGCCAATCTCACTCAGTTTGTTTGAAGGAATAGCTCAACGTCTAGCTCGAGAAAGACCAGAGGAAGAACTGGTGGACGATAATTTCTTCACCACCCAGTATTTAGCACTTTGTATTGACTCTCACAGCTCCACTCTCACCTTCACACTGGACACTCTAGCCCAACACCGCACGTTAATAAATCAATTACGGGATGAAGTAGAATTCCTCGGGCGTCAAGGGGAGAACATGGAAGAAAAGTTGGAAGCCAAACCACCAAATTCGCCAACACAAATTCAGATTGAGGAAACCTGAAGCAGAGCAGACCCCACGTTGCCTGACCTGAACGTGACGCTAGAGCCCCCTCCGGAAGAAGACCAAGTCTAAAGAAGACTAGTAAGAAAGTCCTCAGTTTTGTAAAAATGGCTTAATTAAACCTCTCGTTAGATAGTTTAAGGACATAGATAAAAGCTCTGTTTACAGTAAAGTAGAACATCTAGACTCAGTTTTGTAAGTTTTTTTGTGGAATTTTTGTTGTTGGTATCTCTTCCACCATCACCCTCCTCTGTATTATGCGACCTCGATCGTGCCTTTTATATATATATATATATAAAATTTCAGTTTCTGTAAAAAATAATAATAATAATAATTGAGAATTGCCAATGAATAACATAAATACAATGTGGAAAAGTAACGAAAACAACAATGCAAACTCACTAAATGGCTACTCAATGTGGAAACTATGAACAATACATTTAGCATAGAAAGTGTACAAAAAATAATAAAAACAATGGAATCAATTACTTGCAAAATACAAATCAGCTATGTGGAGGGTAGTGAGCTTTGTCCAGCTGGTAATAGTGGGTTAATATAAGAGAAATGTGAGAGAGTGCTAGATAAATGAATTCAATTATACGCAAAATAGGAAGAATTTTGGGTAACAAATGCCAAATGCTTCTCTTCCACAATCATAAAAATGTAAGTCATAAAAATGTAAATTATATGGATAAAAATGCAAAGATATATATAAATATATAGATAAGAATGCAAAGTCAAAATAAATGACAATATATCACCCTAAAGGATGGAGATTTTAATTGCAAGAAGTTTGAGATTTTATAAATGTTTAAATGCAAAATCGAAATAAAAAATAATATATCACTCTAGAGAATGGAGATTTTAATTGCAAGAAGTTTGAGATGTTATGAATGTTTGACATATATCTGAGAAGTCGGAAAGTGTAATATTCCAAATATAAAAAAGTATGCAGAACAGAAATAAATAGCTAGAAATGGCAAATGAACAACAATATAACCAGAACAACACCACAATAATACCAAAATGATACCAAAATAATACTAGAAAGAGGACTTTGATTACTGAGAGTAATGTTCACTTGCCTCTTCGAGGGGGCAACCTCCAGCAGAGCAGAGCTCTATTACAATAATATCCAAGACAAAAGTTCTCATACCCTCGACTCTTATTTATACTAAATATGTCTATCAAAAGAACCATCTAGAGAAAGATCTGTCTAGAAGCAGAAGCTTCTATTAGGTCTTCTTACATTGGACTTATTCTTCCTTATTGATAGGCCTTATTAATATTGACCTTTATTACATGGAAATATATTATGCTACATGTGTGAGGGGTTAGGTCCCTAACATGTCCTCCCCCTTAAAAACAGCCTTGTCCTCAAGGCTTGAGATGGGGAAATTGTTGTAGAATGGTAGTTGGTTCCCACGTGGAATCTGTTGGAGTTGTATCTTTCCACTGGACTAACACTTCCTTGATGGTTCGCTAATGCAAACGACGCTCACGCTGGTCCAAAACTGCTTGTGGTTGTAGCGAAATGGAGCCTTCTTCGTCCAACTTGGGAAGGTTGGTTTGAGTTTGGCACTTAGTTCCAATCACCTTCTTTAAGAAGGAAACATGAAAAATAGGATGGAGCTTAGAATGATTGGGCAAAGCTAACTGATAGGCCACCTGTCCCACACGCTTGAGAATGGTATAAGGACCATAAAATTTGGGCACCAGTTTCTGACAATGGTCATCCTTGAGGGATTTTTTCTTATAGGGTTGCAGTCAAAGAAACACTTGATCTCCTTATGCAAATTGACATTCAGAGCGACCTTGATCTTCTTGTTGCTTCATTCGATTCTGGGCCATGACCAAATTCTCTTTGGGGGTACGAAGAATAGCCTCTTGAACTGTAAGCATTTGGTCAACCGCCTGGACCTTCGAGACACCTGGAAAATATGAGAGAACTGAAGGTGGTTTTTTTCCATATGCCGCCTCAAAAGAATTCATGCGGGTAGTTGTATGGTACGAAGTGTTGTACCACCATTTAGCTAGTGGTAACCATTGAGCCCACTGATTTTTTCTTTCTGATGCAAAACACCTCAAACATGTTTCCAAACACTTGTTGACAATTTCAGCTTGACCATCAGTCTGGGAATGATAAGCTATGCTGAGATGCAATTGGGTGCCATCTAGCTTGAATAGTTCTTGCCAAAAATCGTTGGTGAAAGTTGGGTCACAATCAAAGATAATAGAATGTGGCATGCCATGAAGCTTGAAGACCTGGTCCATGAAAAGTTGAGCGACAGTGGATGTTGTAAATGGGTGTTGAAGAGCATAGAAATGAGCATACTTGGAAAGACGATCAAATACCACCATGATGACTAATTTATTGCCCGATTTAGGTAAGCCTACAATAAAATCCATAGAGATATCCCACCAAATAGCAGGGGGAATCGCAATCGGTTGTAGTGTGCCAGGAAATTTGACTATTTCTCCCTTGTTGCGTTGACACACATCACATTCAACCACAAAATTACGAACGTCATGTTTCATACCATCCCAGAAAAAAGAATGTTTGACCATGTCATAGGTTTTGGTAAACCCGGAGTGCCCAGCTGTGGGTGTAGCATGAAGCTCAGAAAGTATCGTGGATTTAAGTTTTGACTGTTTACTTAAATACAAACGGCCTTTGTATCAAAGATCATCATTGAACCAAGAGTACCCTGGGGAAACTAGAGAATTGGATTGTAATTGTTGTATCAGATGCGAACTTTTGGGATCGTGTAGCCATTCCTGGCGAACAGCTTGGAACCAATCTAGTACAATGAAGGAGAGAGAGAAAAGGGACCCTTCATCTTCATATTTTCCGGAAAGTGCATCAACAACCACATTGTCTTTGATTTTCTTGTAAGTGATCTCATAATCATATCCAAAGAGCTTGGTCACCCATTTTTGTTGCTCTGGGGAGGAAAGGCATTGTTCCATAAAATACTTGAGGCTTTGATGATCTGTCTTAATTTGGAAGCGTTTCCCCAATAGATAAGGGCACCAAAGATCCACGACATGCAAAATAGCCAGCATTTCCTTTTCATAGATTGATTTGCCCAAATTGTGCTCGGACAATTGTTTGTTGGTAAAGGCCAAAGGCCGACACTCTTGCATAAGGACAGTGCCAATTCCTTTCCCATAAGCATCACATTCCAGGACAAAGGTCTTTGTGAAATCAGGAGGGGCCAGGACTGGAGTGGTGCACATGGCCATCTTCAAGGTTTGAAAACCCTGAGTAGCTGCTAGAGTCCAAGTGAAAGAATCCTTTTTAAGGAGTGCAGTGGGAGGTGCCACAATCTTTCCATAATTCTTAACAAACTTGCGATAATAACCTGTTAAACCCAAAAATCCACACAAGCTCTTAAGATTCTTTGGGTGAGGCCAATCTTGCATAGCTTCAATCTTCTTAGGATCCACCCTGACGTCGACCTTGCCAACAAGATAACACAAGTACTCGACTTTCAAGGCACCAAAAGCACATTTAGATTGTGTTATCACATATAGTTGTCAAGGGCAGCAGGTCGTTCAAGTTTGTGGTCTGCACAGGAAGCATCCGAGCGCAGCATGCAGAGCAGCTCATTTCGGGCTTAAAATACAAACTAGCAGGCTAAGTTTTGTGACGATGGAGATCCCCTATGAGGATCGTATTAGCGGCCCCCAGGTATTCAGAGTTTCAAAATTGCACAAAGTATGGCACCATGAAAAACACCCGAAGCCTGAAGGCCCGGAGTAAGTCTCAGCCATCCAATTCAAATGGACACACGGCGCTAGATCTAGATCTCTGGAGGAAAGCGAAGGGGGGGGGAGCCCGAAGACCCGAAGTAGCTCTCTATCATTGATCAATAAGGGAGAAGAAGGGTCGTCGAATTGGTTGAAGGGGTCAAAGTCCTTAAGCAGGAGCAGAGTCGTTAATTGAAGCGGACGTGCGTCAATAGATCGACAACTCCGGGTAACAAACACAGAAGGTAAGAGAGATTTGATATTTGATTTTCCTGGAGCCCAAAGACCCGAAAAGCGTCTCGGTCGTCGATTAATATGAGACACGCGTCGCCAAATCCTTCGCTCTGGGTAAAAGCAACAGAAGACAAAGGAGGTTTGGGGTTTGAAAAGTCTGAAGCCTGAATCATGAAGCAGATCTCAGTCGTCGATTCGAAAAGGGAAGATCTGATCCATTGATCTGAAGAAGGCAAATTTGAGTCGATGATCGTAAATCCTCGCCCAATGTCACAAGATTGATGGCCACAATCCATTGCGGGGGCGTGACGTGCTCGGGAGATAATTTTCTTGAGCGGTCCCGCAATTGAAACTATGGTTTGGAAAAAGTAATACGTGGCAAAAGGTGGTGGATTGCGGGCTCAAAAGCGGTGTGAACCCAAACCACCTTTGAATGGCCCCACGATCATGTGTTTATATAGCATCCTATCCGAGAGTAGTGTGTGGTCGCCCCCTGGGCATTAAGCCGCGTTTCAATCCTGAGAAAAGGCAGTTAATGAAAATGGAGCTAGTTGTTGAAACCTCGACTCACTCAGTAATTAGAAAGTATGGAGGAGTCGACCGTGGAAAACAAAGATGTCAACCCGAGGTACCCCCATGGACAGATTCTCCTACAGACCCATGTCGATCTAAGCTCACGTCTGACAGAGGGATACATGTATAGTCTGATAGAAGACTGCTCAGATGCAAAGTTTTGAATGTAGTGATCAGATCACTCTCCTGATAGTCGGGCACTGTTCTGAGTATAAATAAGTAGTTTTGATATTTTGTTATGGTCGTCAACTGGTTAAGCAGAGCTCCCTATTTTGTAATGTTTTGATGCCATAACTGTTCTCTGGTTATGTATAATATTTGAGACTTTCAGATTAATAGAAGTCAACCTCTTTTCATCTCTTTGTAAAAACTGTGCTAAATCGAGCATAGAGGATCCAGTCGAAGGTTGTTATGTTGTTGTAATGTAGGTTTGATTGCAGCAGTATCGTGACCAGTTTTATTCAACTCCCTTGTGATCTTTTTCCCTCTTACACTGAATGGCTCGGGCATGGAGGATCCAGTCAAGTTGTTGTAGCTGCATGGTGATGTAGGTTTGATCATTGTGTTGTTGTGACTATGTTGTTTGGACATATTTCAGTGTCTAAAGGTTGAGCTTAAGAGTGATCTTGATTCTGAGTTTTTCTTCTCCAAGCTGCTTGAAGGCTTGATGTCCATAGTAGTCTTGTCCACCTTTCTTACTAAGTCTTCCCTCTGCTCACACTTAAACTCAATTCACTAACTGAATTTAGTTGTGGCCCTCACTTCCCTGTGCATTTCTTGTCTAGTTTTGTGTTGAACATCATTCATATATTGAGTTTTGTCCATTGACCTCCACTCATATAAAACCAACATCCACCAAAAACTTTAATGGGTATTTGGCTTATCCTCCCGCAATCTGAGGGTGACTTTCAGTGCTCACATTCTTGGCGTCGTTGTTGGGGAACGAATTGAAGACTTTTCCCTGGGATAGAATGACAACGAGCTTATGATTTTGAAGGTGCATCAAACATCATAACCATTGAAGATTGCAACTTGCACCTGACGACTCCACAATCGAAGACTCCACTTGGCAGGATCTTGTTGACAACAAGATGACCATACCGAAGGGGAAGACCAGGTATCAATTTATGAGCTTTATTCATGAAATATTGTTCTTGTTTATCAGCTCATTTCTCTCTTTCCCTTCACATATAAAGAGAATTATCCTCTACTTTGTCTATTCAGACGATAATAGGCCTCCCTTTGTTTATCCATCCTTGGAAGAAGAAAACATGCCCTCTTCTTGTGTTGTAGATACCAATCTCGTGTCTTCACCTTTGCCTATTCATAAAAGTGAGATATGTATTGCATCTCCTCTTGAAATTGATCACCCTTGTAGCCCTGAGGAGGTTGAAAATAATTAAAAGTCTTCTCAAATCTCATTACCCTCCGTTATTCATGTTGAGCCTTGCCATCAACTCGTCAATCCTCATGATCAGCCCACTGCTTTTTAAATTAAAATAAGAAATAAGTTGTTTAAACCTTTAAGGCTGCCACTTGACCTTCATCCTTATCCTCTTTATTCCTTTGAGTATCTTCCTCGGTTTTTTGGGGAGGACCATATTACAGTCGAGAGGCACTTGGGGGCCTTTGAGAACTTTGTTGACCAGTTCAAGATTGTTCATGAGGATGTTAACATGAGGTTGTTCTCACACTCTTTTTCTGGAGATGTTGTTGTGTGGTTTAGATGTATGGAAGTCGGTTCTATTGCCTCCTGGACCGAGCTATGTCATGCATTTTTAAAGTGTTGGGGTGAGAAAAAGTCCCTTGATCAATACTGGTTTGAGTTTAATGACTTGAGGAGAGGGGAAGAGGAAGCCTTGGTTGTCTTCAACAAGATGTTTTACAATGTTTATCATAGTATGCCTGTGGATATCAGACCCACAGAGACTGTTGTCATGGTGTACTATGTCATGGCTCAGCATTCAGAGCTTGTCCTTCTCCTAAGAAAAAGGAAATATTCATCTTTAAGACAGCTATTTGAAGATGTTGAAGAGGTCGAAGAGAACATCAAGGCTAGCAAGGGAGTTCGTACGCAAGCACATCATGAAAAATTGCATCTACATAAGAAAGAAGATTGTCAGTATGTTTCAAATTCTGAGCAAGAAGACTGTTAGTATGTTTCAGATTCTGAGCAAGAATACTGTCAATATGTTTCAAATTCCGAGAAAGAAGACAATGAGTATAATTCAAATCTAGAACAACATCAAGGAGGTGGATGTGACTCACATTTGGAAATAGATCCTTCCATATTTGCAGATTCTATGGGCAGGAATGCATATCCATCTTATGATCATTTTTTGGGACATTTTGAGCATGTAACAGTGGTTCATTGCATAGATAACTATACGTTATTGGTTGATTATAGTTATGACGTTTTAAATCCTGTTGCACCATTATCTTATGATCATTCTTATGAAGAAGAGACTGCAACTGTTGATGATCAAGAGTTGTTTTCAAAAGAACGGGGAAGTGTTTTATTTACAAGTAGAGAGGCATTTACAAAGGAGCAGCTTGGTCTTCTAAAGCAGCCATGATTCTGTCACACGATTCATGATCCTATGGCTATATACATGGAGTCGTATGTTTCAGATTTTAAAAATTTCCAAGACCTCACTATAGAGACCTTTCCTTTATTCAATGAGGAAAAACATTGTGTGGAAATCAACCATCCGGGGCCTGCAAAAGACATTCAAGAGCATGATAAAGAACAAATCTTTCCCATGGTTCTTGTTTATGATGATTATGATTCTTATCCTTGGGAGAGTCATGAAGAAGAAGAGGGAGAACCAAATGTGCAGTTCATATCCTACCTAGAGCCTGCAAATGAGCAACCATCACCTAGGATCAGTCAGCCTGCATCAACCGTTCGCTCACCCATGCTTGCCAGAGACATTCAACCATGTGTGAGCAGTTGTAAGACAGAGCATGTTTTCTGTCACCAGCTCAGTGGATTTTTTCATTTGCTCTATGAACCTGTAAGGGAGTACATGGAGTTGCATTTCCTTCATGTCTTGGAGCCACTCAACTTTATCCTAACTTCAGCACTGGGAGGAGAGCTGAAAAGCGTAATCATGTTTTTGTCACAGTTGCATTGTTTTTATTTGATCAGTGACAGAGTAAACAAGTTTGCAGCTCGGGAGTTGCTTGAATGGATACGGTGGAAGTTTTCTTTCACCTAGTGCTTTGTAAAAATCAATTAGTCTAGGAATGTACATAAATAAGCTCTTCCTGGAGCCCATGTATTTTCCTTTCGTTTTTAGGATAGAGTGCTTGTCGGCCTTTGATCCTCAACAGGATGTTTTTTGAGCATGACTCCATAGCCCAATGTGGAAGGCGACTGGAATTACTTGTTCTCGGCAGCTCGCAGGGAGCATGCCATCCCTTATGGAGCCAAATGTTATCACATATAGTTGTCAAGGGAAATAGGTCATCCAAGTTTGTGGTCTGCACAGGAAGCGTTAGAGTGCAACATGCAGAGCAACTCATTTTGGGATTAAAATACAAACCCACGGACTCAGTTTTGCAACGGTGGAGATCCCTTGTGAGGATCAGATTAGCGGCCCCTGGGTATTCAGAGTTTCAGAATTTCACAAAGTATAGCACCATAAAAACACCCGAAGGCCTAGAATAAGTCTCAATCGTCTGATTCAAATGGACACTCGGTGCCAGATCTAGAGCTCCGGAGAAAAGCGAAGGGGGGAAAATCCCAAAGACCTGAAGTAGCTCTCGATCGTTGATCGAGAAGGGAGTAGAAGGGTCGTTGATCTAGTTGAAGGGGTCAAATTCCCGAAGTAGGAGCAGGGTCGTTGATTGAAGTGGACGCGCGTCAATAGATCGACAACTCCGGGTAAAAAACACATAACGTAAGCGAGATTTGATATTTGATTTTCCCAGATCTCGGAGACCCAAAAAGATTATCAACCGTCGATCAATAGGATCCATGCGTTGCAAGATCCTTCGCTCCAGGTAAAAGCAATAGAAGACAAAGGAGGTTTGAGGTTTGAAAAGTCTGAAGCCCGAATCACGAAGCAGATCATGACCATCGATTCGAAAAGGGAAGATATGATCCATTGATATGAAGAGGGTTGATTTGAGCCATTGATCATAAATCCTCGCCCAAGATCACAAGATCAATGGACACAAGCCATTGTGGGGACACGACGTGCTCGGGAGATAATTTTCTTGAGTGGTCTCGCAATTGAAACAATGGTTTGGCAAAAGTAATACATGGAAAAAGGTGGTGGATTACGGGCCCAAAAGCGATGTGAACCCAAACCACCTTTGAGCGGGCCCGCAATCACGTGTTTATATATCATCCTATCCGAGAGCAGTGTCTGGCCGCCCCCTGGGCAGTAAGTCATGTTTCAATCCCAAGAAAAGGCAGTTAATGAAAATGGAGCTGGTTGTTGAAAACTCAACTCACTCAGTAATTAGAAAGTATGAAGGAGTCGGCCATGGAAAACAGAGTTGTCAACCCAAGGTACCCCCGTGGACAGATTCTCCTGCAGACCCATGCCGATCTGAGCTCGCGTCTGACAGAGGGATACATGCATAGTCTGACAGAAGACTGCTTAGACGCAAAGTTTTGAATGTAGTGATTATATCACTCTCCTAATAGTCGGGGATTGTTCTGAGTATAAATAAGTAGTTTTGATATTTTGTTATGGTCATCAACTGGTTGAGCAGAGCTCCCTATTTTGTAATGTTTTGGTGCCAAAACTGTTCTCTGGTTATGTATAAGATTTGAGACTTTCAGATTAATAGAAGTCAGACTCTTTTCATCTCTTTGTAAAAACTGTGCTGAAACACTCAGGCATGGAGGATCCAGTCAAGGGTTGTTATGTTGTTGTAAAGTAGGTTTGATTGTAGTGGTATTGTGACCAATTTTAGTTAGCTTCCTTGTGATCTTTTTCCCTCTTACACTGAATGGCTTGGGCATGGAGGATCCAATCGAGTTGTTGTAGCTGCATGGTGATGTAGGTTTGATCATTGTGCTATTGTGATTGTGTTGTTTGGACATATTTCAGTGTTTGAAGCTTGAGCTTAAGAGTGATCTTGAGTCTGAGTTTTTCTTCTCCAAGCTGCTTGAAGGCTCGATGCCCATAGCAATCTTGTCCACCTTTCTTACTAAGTCTTCCCTCTGCTCACACTTAAACTCAATTCACTGACTGAAGTTAGTTGTGGCCCTCACTTCCCTGTGCATTTCTTGTCTAGTACTGTGTTGAACATCATTCATATATTGAGTTTTTTCCATTGACCTCCACTCATATAAAACCAACATCCACCAAAAACTCTGATGGGTACTGGGCTTATCCTCCTGCAATCTGAGGGTGACTTTCATTGCTAATAGATTGTTTGAGGAAAATTTTGTGATGAGATAGTAGATGGAGAACTCGATCCACATGAGAAAGATGCGTTGTCTAGGTTTTACTATAGATGAGGATATCATCAAAGAAAACTAAGACAAAGTGATGAAGAAAAGGATAGAAGACATGATTTATGAGGCTTTGGAAAGTGGAGGGAGCATTATGCAATCCAAAGGGCATGACTAAAAACTCATAGTGTCCCTCATGAGTTCTAAATGTAGTCTTAGGAATGTCTGCCTCTTTCATACGGATCTGGTGGTAGCTAGAATGAAGATCAAGTTTAGTAAAGAAATGGGCGCCATGCAATTCATCCAAGAGGTCATCAATGACAGGAATGAGAAATTTGTCTTTAATGGTGAGTTTGTTGAGGATGTGGAAGTCAGGACAAATGCACCAAAAACCTTCTTTATTAAGGACCATGACCACGGGTGAAGAGTAGGGGATCGTACTAGGGCGGATAACACCTGCGTTGAGCAGGTCTTGAACAATTTTATCAATTTCATTTTTTGGGGAAAAGGGGTGACGATAGGGATGGATATTGGGAGGAAGGATTCCTGGGACAAGGGGAATTGGATGATCATGAACACCACAGGAAGGAGGAAGTCCCTGGGGAGTAGAAAAAACCACTTGATGTTTAGAGAGGATGGATTGGAGGTCTTGCGACACAACGAGTGTCTCAGTTGCTTGTATGGCATGGAGTTGGGAAATAATGCCAGAATGACCTTTTTTGAGCATCTTTTCCATGCAATGGGAACTAACGATCTCCGGGGAACTGGCGGTGATGCCTTGGAACTTATATTGTTGACCCTCCTAGTCGAATTGCATGGTTAATTCCTTAAAATCCATGAGAATGGGACCCAAAGTCCTTAGCCATTTTGCACCCAACAGAATGTCACAACCACCCATGTAGATAGAAAACATATGAGATTTCAGGTGGTATTCACCAATTTGGAGACACACATTTTCACAACTCCCTCCACATTTCATGGACCCGCCATTAGCAATCATGATTTGAAAATTATAGACTGCACATATATAGCAATCAGTTTCTTGGGCAGTGTGGCGATGAATAAAATTATGGGTGCTTCCACTATCAACAAGAATGATGACCTTCCTATGCTTGATGTAACCAATTAGCTTGAGGGTTTGGGGAGCAGAGAAGCCAGTGGGAGAACTTAGGGAAATTACTGGTTCTACTTACGGAGGGTCTGAGGGAGGGGTTATGTCAGTGGGGTTAGGTGACACTGACACAAGGGGAACCTCAACATCCTCTTCTGAAACATCCTCTGAGATGACCATAAAAAGATTTTGTTCCTTACACTTGTGTCCTAGAAAATATTTTTCATCACAATTATAAAAAAGGCCTTTGAGTTGGCATTCAACCATTTACGCCCTGGTCAATTTCTGGATCTTTAGTGGAATAGAAGGAGGAGTGGGAGTTACTAGTTTAGTGCGAAGAATAAAGGAGGGTTTTCAATTTTGAGAAGAGACAACATGTTGTGCTTCCTTAGCTCTTTTAGTAGTGTCTACCCAACTCTGAGGCTGAGCCATGAGGACATGAGCACACATCTCATCCTTGAGGCCACTGATAAAACATTCCCATAAAAAAACATCAGACATGCCCTCTGTACGGAGAGCCAATCGCTCAAAAGAAACTATAAAGTCTTCCAATGTGCCAGATTGTTTCAACTTTGTTAAAGACCTAAATGGTTGGTGTCAATGTCAAAGCGTTCATAAAGCTCTGCCACAAAGTGTGTCCAAGCCACGTACCGTTGGCGGGCATTTTTTCTCCATTTCCACCATTGCCAACGTTCTTGATCAAGATGGAGAACACCATACCAGAGTTTGGCCAACTCATCAGTAATACTATACAAAGAGAAATAATGTTCCATTTGAGTTACCCAACTAGTGGGATCTGATCCATCAAATTTGGTCACATCCACATGCGGAAGGCATAGGTCACGTTGAAAGTGATGGGGCTGAAAATTATGGGAATGAGAGGAAGTTTCACCTTCGGTGTGCAAAGGTGGGTTAGATAAGGGAACATCTGCAGGGATATGCAGCTTGGCGGAGATCATCGTAGTGACAGATTCAAGCTGGGTAGTAATATCTTGTTTGAGTTCCACGATTGAGGCAACGATGGAGGAATGCATCTTTAGATTGATGGTGGTAATATTGGCACTGATTTTTCGCACTTCTTGTTGGGTTTCTGTGAAATTAGAGTGCAAGGTAGTGAAGCGAGCTTCCAAGTCTTGGCTATGGGTATGGGCTGTGATGATGAGGGAACATGAAAAGGGGTGGGTGGGAACACATAGAAAATGGGTTATGGGTGAAGTGTATCACAACGATTGGGGAATCCAAAGGGGTAAAGCCCAAATAAGGGTGTTGTTTGATGTGCTACCGCTCGAAGAGGTACCAACAAGGGTTACAAGGGTGGCCAACGTATTTGTGCTTAATTACAACTTGTATTTCTTGCATGTATGAATCCCCGACCGCGGGTTTATGTGCGTAACGACATATCTTTGTAGCTTAAAGACATCGGAATATGTCTCTACCCTGAAAAAAATTAACCCACAAATTTTTGCCGAGGAAGGTGCTCTAAAACCACTTGTAATATTCCAGATATAAAAAAGTATGCAGAACAAAAATAAATAGCTAGAAATGGCATATGAACAACAATATAACCAGAACAACACCACAATAATACCAGAATGATACCAGAATAATGCTAGAAAGAGCACTTTGATTACTGAGAGCAATGTTCACTTGCCTCTTCGAGGGGGCAACCTCCAACAGAGCAGAGCTCTATTACAATAATATCCAAGACAAAAGTTTTCATACCTTCAACTCATATTTATACTAAATATGTCTATCAAAAGAACCATCTAGAGGAATATCCTTCTAGAAGCGAAAGATTCTATTAGGTCTTATTACATTGGACTTATTCTTCCTTATTGCTATGCCTTATTAATATTGACCTTTATTACATGGAAATATATTATTCTACCTACGTGAGGGGTTAGGTCCCTAACAAAAAGATTCTCATCCACATGCCAATACCAGTTTTGATTTTGAAATTGCAAATTGAAAATCAATACAAATAAAGAAATGTCAAGCAAATTTGATCTCTACTATTTCTACAAGTAAAACTTGTTAAAACATTCCATGCTTCTTAGAATTTCATAAATATTTTTTTTTAATGTGAATGGTCCCTTTTTTCATATTACTATTTTTATATTTTAAATAGACTTGGAGATACAAAGCCCTATAAATCATCATTTGATGATGATGAAATGACGATAAGAATGTGATCAAATTCCGAGATGACAATAAGAATGTGATCAAATTCCTATTAAAAATTGTTCAGATTACTATTTTTATATTTTAAGAGGACTTGGAGATACAAAACCCTCTCGACCATCAATTGATGACAATGAGAATTATGTTCTAATTATAAATTATTAAAAAGACAAAGAATTTGTCGAGATTACTATTTTTATATTTAAAAGGATACAAAATCCTCGATGACCATGAGAATTCTAGTGTATTGATAAATTATTAAAAAAATAAGATCACACTTATGAATGTATAAGAATGCAATTTTATAACTATGTAAATTATTAAAAAATAATAATAATAAAATACCTAAATGTGAAGCATTCTACTTAGCCTGTATTACTTATTGAGAAGAAAATTCAATTCATAGCTGAAAGAAAATACATTGTTATGTTATTTTTAAAAGAAAAATAACATGGTATTGCTATTTTTGGAAGTATAATATAAATTGTTTTAAGAAAATAAAGTAGAGTGTAAATTGTTTTAATGGAATTTTTCTAGTTATTTGACAAAATGGAGAAACAAGCAGCAAGAGTGACTTGTGTCCATCTAATTTGAGAGTGTCCATCCAATCAATGTAAGTGTAGTTGGGAAAAGTGTACATGTAAATGCAGTTGGGAAAAGTGTATGGAATCCTTTGAAGACTTAAAAGTTCATCGCACCACGAAATCACATCACCTCCATTGTTAGGTCCAGTACCTTATTATTCATACTCATCCCATCTTACACGAACAAGGACAACTTTTCAATTTACTTAAATGTAAAGTGGGCCTTTTACACGACCAAGGGCAACTTTTCAATTTACTTAAATGTAAAGTGGGCCTTTTACACGACCAATGACAACTTTTCAATTTACTTACATGTAAAGTGGGCCTTCTATACCAACTCCTAGAAAGGCCACCTAAAATTAACAGTATTAATAATTAATAAACAAATATGCAAGTACCGAAAAAAAAATATCAATTATGGAAGGTCGAGAAGATAAACATGACATATCAAGTTATTAGAATACACAAATGCATGAGATTATTAGAATACATAAATGCAGGAAAGAAGATTAAAACTGATTAGAGGGCCAAGCTAAAAGGTTACAATGAATATGTAACTCCTAAGTGAGACATAAATAATTACATATAAACTATCTTTAAAGAATTGTAGATATTTTAACATTTATTAATATGTATATATTGAATGTATATATACAATAATTGTAGATACTATAAATTATATATGTATATATAAAAGATGTACAACACAATTATAGATATTTTTAATATAGTCTGAGTGGACCTAATGGTTAAGAACATGTGTTTCATCTTAAGAGGCCACAAGTTCAAATCCAGAGGGGGTTAGGGTATGTATACTTTCATAGACTTTACCAATCAAATCGCTGGGCGAAGGGGGTCCCTTGTCCCACAAACAAGGGGGTCTCATACACCAATTTGGTGTGGTGGCTTGATCGTGACCTTAAAAATATATTATTATTATTATTATTATTATTATCATAGTATCTATAATTCAAGATATTTTAAATGGTATATATCTTAATATCTATAATTCATTAATATATATATATGTTGTACAACACAATTATAGATATTTTAAATGATATTTATCATAGTATCTATATTCAAGATATTTTAATTCAATTATAGATAGTTTAAATGATATATATCATACTATCTATACTTTAAGATATTTTAATTGTAGATATTTTAAATGGTATATATCTTAATATCTATAATACATTAATGTGTAAGGATATATACAACATTGTTATCAAACATAAATTGTACTTTAATTTGTTGAAGCATAATTGTTTTCATTAATATGTATATATATATATATATATATTGTTATCTAACATAAGTTGTACAACACAATTGTAGATATTTAAATGATATATATCATATAATTCATTAATGTGTAAGGGTATATATAACATTGTTATCAAACATAAGTTGTACATTCATTTGAAGAATAATTGTTTTCATTAATGTGTAAAGATATATATTGTTATCTAACATAAGTTGTACAACACAATTGTAGATATTTTAAATGATATATATCATATAATTCATTAATGTGTAAGGGTATATATAACATTGTGTTATATATACATAACATAAATACAATGTGGAAAAGTAACAAAAACAACAATGCAAACTCACTAAATGGCTACTTAATGTGGAAACTATGAACAATACATTTAACATAGAAAGTGTACAAAAAATAATAAAAACAATGGAATCAATTACTTGCAAAATACAAATCAGCTATGTGGAGGGTAGTGAGCTTTGTCCAGCTGGTAATAGTGGGTTAATATAAGAGAAACGTGTGAGAGTGCTAGATAAATGAATTCAATTATACGCAAAATAGGAAGAATTTTGGGTAACAAATGCCAAATGCTTCTCTTCCACAATCATAAAAATGTAAGTCATGAAAATGTAAATTATATGGATAAAAATGCAAAGATATATATAAATATATAGATAAGAATGCAAAGTCAAAATAAATGACAATATATCACCCTAAAGGATGGAGATTTTAATTGCAAGAAGTTTGAGATTTTATAAATGTTTAAATGCAAAATCGAAATAAAAAATAATATATCACTCTAGAGAATGGAGATTTTAATTGCAAGAAGTTTAAGATGTTATGAATGTTTGACATATATCTGAGAAGTCAGAAAGTGTAATATTCCAAATATAAAAAAGTATGTAGAACAGAAATAAATAGCTAGAAATGGCAAATGAACAACAATATAACCAGAACAACACCACAATAATACCAAAATGATACCAAAATAATACTAGAAAGAGGACTTTGATTACTGAGAGCAATGTTCACTTGCCTCTTCGAGGGGGAAACCTCCAGCAGAGCAAAGCTCTATTACAATAATATCCAAGACAAAAGTTCTCATACCCTCGACTCTTATTTATACTAAATATGTCTATCAAAAGAACCATCTAGAGAAAAATCTGTCTAGAAGCAAAAGCTTCTATTAGGTCTTCTTACATTGGACTTATTCTTCCTTATTGATAGGCCTTATTAATATTGACCTTTATTACATGGAAATATATTATGCTACCTATATGAGGGGTTAGGTCCCTAACATGTCCTCCCCCTTAAAAACAGCCTTGTCCTCAAGGCTTGAGATGGGGAAATTGTTGTAGAATGGTAGTTGGTTCCCACGTGGCATCTGTTGGAGTTGTATCTTTCCACTGGACTAACACTTCCTTAATGGTTCGTTAATGCAAACGATGCTCACGCTGGTCCAAAACTGCTTGTGGTTGTAGCCAAATGGAGCCTTCTTCATCCAACTTGGGAAGGTTGGTTTGAGTTTGGCACTTAGTTCCAATCACCTTCTTTAAGAAGGAAACATGAAAAATAGGATGGAGCTTAGAATGATTGGGCAAAGCTAACTGATACGCCACCTGTCTCACACGCTTGAGAACGGTATAAGGACCATAAAATTTGGGCACCAGTTTCTGACAATGGTCAGCCTTGAGGGATTTTTTCTTATAGGGTTGCAGTCAAAGAAACACTTGATGTCCTTCTGCAAATTGACGTTCAGAGTGACCTTGATCTTCTTGTTGCTTCATTCGATTCTGGGCCATGACCAAATTCTCTTTGAGGGTACGAAGAATAGCCTCTTGAACTGTAAGCATTTGGTCAACCGCCTGGACCTTCGAGACACCTGGAAAATATGAGAGAACTGAAGGTGGTTTTTTTCCATATACCGCTTCAAAAGGAGTCATGCGGGTAGCTGTATGGTACAAAGTGTTGTACCACCATTCAACTAGTGGTAACCATTGAGCCCACTGATTTTGTCTTTCTGATGCAAAACACCTCAAACATGTTTCCAAACACTTGTTGACAATTTCAGTTTGACCATCAGTCTGGGGATGATAAGCTATGCTGAGATGCAATTGGGTGCCATCTAGCTTGAGTAGTTCTTGCCGAAAATCGTTGGTGAAAGTTGGGTCGCGATCAAAGATAATAGAATGTGGCATGCCATGAAGCTTGAAGGCCTGGTCCATGAAAAGTTGAGCGACAGTGGATGTTGTAAATGGGTGTTGAAGAGCACATAAATGAGCATACTTGGAAAGTCGATCAAATACCACCATGATGACTGATTTATTGACCGATTTAGGTAAGCCTACAATAAAATCCATAGAGATATCCCACCAAATAGCAAGGGGAATCGCAATCGATTGTAGTGTGCCAGGAAATTTGACTAGTTCTCCCTTGTTGCATTGAAAAACATCACATTGAACCACAAAATTATGAACATCCTGTTTCATACCATATGAGAAAAAATAATGTTTGACCATGTCATAGGTTTTGGTAAACCCGGAGTGCCCAGCTGTGGGTGTAGCATGAAGCTCAGAAATTACCGTGGATTTAAGTTTTTACTATTTACTTAAATGCAAACGACCTTTGTATCAAAGCTCATCATTGAGCCAAGAGTACCCTGGGGAAACTAGAGAATTGGATTGTAATTGTTGTATCAGATGCGAACTTTTGGGATCGTGTAGCCATTCCTGGCGAACAGCTTGGAGCCAATCTGGTACAATGAAGGAGAGAGAGAAAAGGGACCCTTCATCTTCATATTTTCTGGAAATTGCATCAGCAACCACATTGTCTTTGATTTTCTTGTAAGTGATCTCATAATCATATCCAAAGAGCTTGGTCACCCATTTTTGTTGCTCTGGGGAGGAAAGGCGTTCCATAAAATACTTGAGGCTTTGATGATCTGTCTTAATTTGGAAGCGTTGCCCCAACAGATAAGGGCGCCAAAGATCCATGACATGCAAAATAGCCATCATTTCCTTCTCATAGATTGATTTGCCCAAATTGTGCTCGGACAATTGTTTGTTGGTAAAGGCCAAAGGCCGACCCTCTTGCATAAGGACAATGCCAATTCCTTTCCCATAAGTATCACATTCCAAGACAAAGGTCTTTGTGAAATCAGGAGGGGCCAGGACTGGAGTGGTGCACATGGCCATCTTCAAGGTTTGAAAACCCTGAGCAGCTACTAGAGTCCAAGTGAAAGAATCCTTTTGAAGGATTACAGTGAGAGGTGCCACAATCTTTCCATAATTCTTAACAAACTTGCGATAATAACATGTTAAACCCAAAAATCCACACAAGCTCTTGAGATTCTTTGGGTGAGGCCAATCTTACATAGCTTCAATCTTCTTAGGATCCACCCTGACGTTGACCTTGCCAACAAGATAGCATAAGTACTCGACTTTCGAGGCACCAAAAGTACATTTAGATTGTGTTATCACATATAGTTGTCAAGGGTAGCAGGTCGTTCAAGTTTGTGGTCTACACAGGAAGCGTCTGAGCGCAGCATGCAGAGCAGCTCATTTCAGTCTTAAAATACAAACTGGCGGGCTAAGTTTTGTGACGATGGAGATCCCCTGTGAGGATCGTATTAGCGGCCCCCGGGTATTCAGAGTTTCAAAATTGCACAAAGTATAGCGCCATGAAAAACACCCGAAGCCTGAAGGCCCGGAGTAAGTCTCAGCCGTCCAATTCAAATGGACACACGGAGCCAGATCTAGAGCTCTGGAGGAAAGTGAAGGGGGGGAAAGCCTGAAGACCTGAAGTAGCTCTCAATCTACGATCGAGAAGAGAGTAGAAGGGCCGTCAATCTGGTTGAAGGGGTCAAATTCCCGAAGTAGGAGCAGGGTCGTAGATTGAAGCGAACGCGCGTCAATAGATCAACAACTCCGGGTAAAAAACATATAACGTAAGCGAGATTTGATATTTGATTTTCCCAGAGCTCGGAGACCCAAAAAGCATCTCAACCGTCGATCAGTAGGAGCCATGCGTCGCAATATCCTTCGCTCCAAGTAAAAGCAACAGAAGATAAAGGAGGTTTGAGGTTTGAAAAGTCTGAAGCCCGAATCGCGAAGCAGATCATGACCGTCGATTCAAAAAGGGAAGATCTGATCCATTGATATGAAGAGGGTAGATTTGATCCATTGATCATAAATCCTCGCCCAAGATCACAAGATCGATGGACACAGTCCATTGCGGGGACATAACGTGCTCGGGAGATAATTTTCTTGGGTGGTCTCACAATTGAAACAGTGGTTTGGCAAAAGTAATACATGGAAAAAGGTGGTGGATTACGGGCCCAAAAGTGATGTGAACCCAAACCACCTTTGAGCAGCCCCACAATCACGTGTTTATATATCATCCTATCCAAGAGCAGTGTCTGGCCGCCCCCTGGGCATTAAGCCATGTTTCAATCCCAAGAAAAGGCAGTTAATGAAAATGGAGCTGGTTGTTGAAACCTTGACTCACTCAGTAATTAGAAAGTATGAAGGAGTCAGCCATGGAAAACAGAGTTGTCAACCCAAGGTACCCCCGTGGACGGATTCTCCTGCAGACCCATGCCGATCTGAGCTCGTGTCTAACAGAGGGATACATGCATAGTCTGATAGAAGATTGCTCAGACACAAAGTTTTGAATGTAGTGATCATATCACTCTCCTGATAGCCGGGGACTGTTCTGAGTATAAATAAGTAGTTTTGATATTTTGTTATGGTCATCAATTGGTTGAGCAGAGCTCCCTATTTTGTAATGTTTTGGTGCCAAAATTGTTCTCTGGTTATGTATAAGATTTGAGACTTTCAGATTAATAGAACTCAGACTCTTTTCATCTCTTTGTAAAAACTGTGCTAAAACACTTAGGCATGGAGGATCTAGTCAAGGGTTGTTATGTTGTTGTAAAGTAGGTTTGATTGTAGTGGTATCATGACCAGTTTTAGTCAGCTTCCTTGTGATCTTTCTCCCTCTTACACTGAATGGATTGGGCATGGAGGATCCAATCGAGTTGTTGTAGCTGCATGGTGATGTATGTTTGATCATTGTGCTATTGTGACTGTGTTGTTTGGACATATTTCAGTGTTTGAAGCTTGAGCTTAATAGTGATATTGAGTCTGAGTTTTTCTTCTCCAAGCTTCTTGAAGGCCCGATGCCCATAGCAATATTGTCCACCTTTCTTACTAAGTCTTCCCTCTACTCACACTTAAACTCAATTCACTGACTGAAATTAGTTGTGGCCCTCACTTCCATGTGCATTTCTTGTCTAGTACTGTGTTGAACATCATTCATATATTGAGTTTTGTCCATTGACCTCCACTCATATAAAACCAACATCCACCAAAAAATATGATGGGTACTGGGCTGATGCTCCTGCAATCTGAAGGTGACTTTCAGTGCTAACAGATTGTTTGAGGAAAATTTTGCGATGAGATAGTAGATGGAGAACTCGATCCACATGATCAAGATGGGTTGTCTAGGTTTTACTATAGATGAGGATATCATCAAAGAAAACTAAGACAAAATGACGGAGAAAAGGATAGAAGACATGATTTATGAGGCTTTGGAAAGTGGAGGGAGCATTATGCAATCCAAAGGGCATGACTAAGAACTCATAGTCTCCCTCATGAGTTCTAAATGTAGTCTTAGGAATGTCTGCCTCTTTCATACGGATCTGGTGGTAGCTAGAATGAAGATCAAGTTTAGTAAAGAAATGGGTGCCATGCAATTCATCCAAGAGGTCATCAATGACAGGAATGGGAAATTTGTCTTTAATGGTGAGTTTGTTGAGGACATGGAAGTCAGGACAAATGCACCAAAAACCTTCTTTATTAAGGATCATGACCACAGGTGAAGAGTAGGGGCTCATACTAGGGCGGATAACACCTGCGTTGAGTAGGTCTTGAACAATTTTATCAATTTCATCTTTTGGGGAAAAGGGGTGACGATAGGGATGGATATTGGGAGGAAGGCTTCCTGGGACAAGGGGAATTGAATGATCATGAACACCACAGGAAGGAGGAAGTCCCTGGGGAGTGGAAAAAACCACTTGATGTTTAGAGAGGATGGATTGGAGGTCTTGCGACACAACGAGTGTCTCAGTTGCTTGTATGGCATGGAGTTGGGAAATAATGCCAGAATGACCTTTTTTGAGCAGCTTTTCCATGCAATGGGAACTAATGATCTTCGGGGAACTGGCGGTGATGCCTTGGAACTTATATTGTTGACCCTCCTGGTCGAATTGCATGGTTAATTCCTTAAAATCCATGAGAATGGGACCCAAAGTCCTTAGCCATTTTGCACCCAACAAAATGTCACAACTGCCCATGTAGATAGAAAACATATGAGATTTCAGGTGGTATTCACCAATTTGGAGACGCACATTTTCACAATGCCCTCCACATTTCATGGACCCGCCATTGGCAATCATGATTTGAAAATTATAGACTGCACAAATATAGAAATTAGTTTCTTGGGCAATGTGGTGATGAATAAAATTTTGGGTGCTTAAACTATCAACAAGAATGATGACCTTCCTATGCTTGATGTAACCAATTAGCTTGAGGGTTTGGGGAGCAGAGAAGCCAGTGGGAGAACTTAGGGAAATTACTGGTTCTACTTAGGGAGGGTCTGAGTGAGGGGTTATGTCAGTGGGGTTAGGTGGCACTGACACAAGGGGAACCTCAACATCCTCTTCTAAAACATCCTCTGAGATGACCATAAAAATATTTTGTTCCTTACACTTGTGTCCTAGAAAATATTTTTCATCACAATTATAAAAAAGGCCTTTGAGTTGGCATTCAACCATTTCAACCCTGGTCAATTTCTGGATCTTTAGTGGAATAGAAGGAGGAGTGGGAGTTACTGGTTTAGTGCGAGGAATAAAGGAGTGTTTTCAATTTTGAGAAGAGACAACATGTTGTGCTTCCTTATCTCTTTTAGTAGTGTCTACCCAACTCTGAGGCCGAGCCATGAGGACATGAGGACATGAGCACACAACTCATCCTTGAGGCCACTGATAAAACATTCCTAGAAAAAAGCATCAGACATGCCCTCTGTACGAAGAGCCAATCGCTCAAAAGCAACTATAAAGTCTTCCACTATGCCAGATTGTTTCAACTTTGTTAGACGACCTAAATGGTTGGTGTCGGTTTCAAAGCGTTCATAAAGCTCTGCCACAAAGTGTGTCCAAGCCACATACCCTTGGCGAGCATTTTTTCTCCATTTCCACCATTGCCAATGTTCTTGATCAAGATGGAGAACACCATACCAGAGTTTGGCCAACTCATCAGTAATACTATACAAAGAGAAATAATGTTCCATTTGAGTTACCTTGCTAGTGGGATCTGATCCATCAATTTGGTCACATCCACATGCGGAAGGCATAGGTCACGTTGAAAGTGATGGGGCTGAAAATTATGGGAATGAGAGGAAGTTTCACCTTCGGTATGCAAAGGTGGGTCAGATAAGGGAACATCTGTAGGGATATGCAGCTTGGCGGAGATCATCGTAGTGACAGATTCAAGCTAAGTAGTAATGTCTTGTTTGAGTTCCACGATTGAGGCAACGATGGAGGAATGCATCTTTGGATTGATGGTGGCAATATTGGCACTGATTTTTCACACTTCTTGTTGGGTTTCTGTGAAATTAGAGTGCAAGGTAGTGAAGCGAGCTTCCAAGTCTTGGCTATGGGTATGGGCCATGATGACGAGGGAACATGAAAAGGGGCGGGTGGGAACACACATAAAATGGGTTATGGGTGAGGTGTATCACAACGATTGGGGAATCCAAAGGGGTAAAGCCCAAATAAGGGTGTTGGAAGGGGGTTAGGTCCACAAGAAAAAAGAAAAAAAAACATTGCTGAAAAATTATAGGTATGAATATGATAAGGGCGAAGAGAGAAATCCAATGGAATATGTCTCAAATAATGGTGCCCACATGATCCAAAATCGATTTTTTTTTTACTCCTGCGGAGTTATACTTCGATCTGAAGAATACTACAGTGATGAAATGCCCAAATGCTTAACCTGAAGAAATGTGTAGTAATTTCGCAACTTGAATGCACAAGACACAGTTGCGCTGCAATAGATCTTGTCTGTTCTGTTTTTGTTTCCGTCCCAAGGGTTAGGTATTCAATGGTGTTACATACAAAGGTTTTCCCTATGTTATAGCTCTCTGATATACGTGCGGGGTCCAACAGTAGTACTCGACCCAATATCTCAGGGCACCAACTAAGGAGGCTAGACCGTGCCCTTAGTCGTACTACCCGACTACCCAGGTACTAGAGAGTATCTTCCTGAGTGTTGTTCTCGGTGACACTATGACAGTCAGGCAGCCGATCGGTTTATCTATGGAGGGCTTCAAGAGATCTAGGTCGATCTACATACAAGTGTTGTTTGATGTGCTACTGCTCGAAGAGGTACCAACAAGGGTTACAAGGGTGGACAACATATGAGCTCTTAATTACCACTTGTATTTCCTGCATGTATGAATCCCCGACCGTGGGTTTATGTGCGTAACGACATATCTTTGTAGCTTAAAGACGTCAGAATACGTCTCTACTCTGAAAAAATTAACCCACAATTTTTTGCCGAGGAAGGTGCTCTGAAACCACTTGTAATATTCCAGATATAAAAAAGTATGCAGAACAAAAATAAATAGCTAGAAATGGCATATGAACAACAATATAACCAGAACAACACCACAATAATACCAAAATGATACCAGAATAATGCTAAAAAGAGCACTTTGATTACTGAGAGCAATGTTCACTTGCCTCTTTGAGGGGGCAACCTCGAACAGAGCAGAGCTCTATTACAATAATATCCAAGACAAAAGTTTTCATACCTTCAAATCCTATTTATACTAAATATGTATATCAAAAGAACCATCTAGAGGAATATCCTTCTAGAAGCGAAAGCTTCTATTAAGTCTTATTACATTGGACTTATTCTTCCTTATTGCTATGCCTTATTAATATTGACCTTTATTACATGGAAATATATTATTCTACCTACGTGAGGGGTTAGGTCCCTAACAGAAAGATTCTCATCCACATGCCAATACCAGTTTTGATTTTGAAATTGCAAATTGGAAATCAATACAAATAAAGAAATGTCAAGCAAATTTGATCTCTACTATTTCTACAAGTAAAAGTTGTTAAAACATTCCATGCTTCTTAGAATTTCATAAATAATTGTTTTTTAATGTGAATGGTCCCTTTTTGCATATTACTATTTTAATATTTTAAATAGACTTGGAGATACAAAGCCCTATAAATAATCAATTGATGATGAAATGACAATAAGAATGTGATCAAATTCCAGGATGACGATAAGAATGTGATCAAATTCCTATTAAAAATTGTTCAAATTACTATTTTTATATTTTAAGAGGACTTGGAGATACAAAACCCTCTCGACCATCAATTGATGACAATGAGAATTATGTTCTAATTATAAATTATTAGAAAAACAAAGAATTTGTTGAGATTACTATTTTTATATTTAAAAGGATACAAAATCCTCGATGACCATGAGAATTCTAGTATATTGATAAATTATTAAAAAAATAAGATCACACTTCTGAATGTATAAGAATGCAATTTTATAACTATGTAAATTATTAAATAATAATAATAATAAATTACCTAAATGTGAAGCATTCTACTTAGCCTGTATTACTGAGTGGGAAGAAAATTCAATTCATGGCTGAAAGAAAATACATTGTTATGTTATTTTTAAATGAAAATATATGGTATTTTTAATTTTGGAAGTATAATATAAATTGTTTTAAGAAAATAAAGTAGAGTGTAAATTGTTTTAATGGAATTTTTCTAATTATTTGAAAAAATGGAGAAACAAGTAGCGAGGGTGACTTGTGTCCATCTAATTTGAGAGTGTCCATCCAATCCATGTAAGTGTAGTTGGGAAAAGTGTACATGTAAATGCAGTTGGGAAAAGTGTATGGAATCCTTTGAAGACTTCAAAGTTCATCGCACCACGAAATCACATCACCTCCATTGTTAGGTCCAGTACCTTATTATTCGTACTCATCCCCTCTTACACGAACAGGGACAACTTTTCAATTTACTTAAATGTAAAGTGGGCCTTTTACAGGACCAAGGACAACTTTTCAATTTACTTAAATGTAAAATGGGCCTTTTACACGACCAAGGACAACTTTTCAATTTACTTACATGTAAAGTGGACCTTCTATAACAACTCCTAGAAAGGCCACCTAAAATTAATAGTATTAATAATTAATAAACAAATATGCAGATACCGATAAAAAAAAATATCAATTATGAAAGGTCAAGATGATGAACATGACATATCAAGTTATTAGAATACACAAATGCATGAGATTATTAGAATACATAAATGCAGGAGAGAATATTAAAACTGATTAGAGGGCCAAGCTAAAAGGTTACAATGAATATGTAACTCCTAAGTGAAACATAAATAATTACATATAAACTATCTTTAAAGAATTGTAAATATTTTAACATTTATATATATAACATTTATTAATATGTATATATTGAATGTATATATACAATAATTGTAAATACTTTAAATTATATATATATATATATATATATATATATAAAAGACGTACAACACAATTATAGATATTTTTAATACAGTCTGAGTGGACCTAATGGTTAAGAATATGTGTTTCATCTTAAGAGGCCACAAGTTCAAATTCAGAGGGGGTTAGGGTATGTATACCTTCGTAGACTTTACTAGTCAAATTGCTGGGCAGAGGGGGTCCCTTGTCCCACAAACAAGGGGGTCTCATACACCAATTTGGTGTGGTGGCTAATTCAAAATATTTTAATTGTAGATATTTTAAATGATATATATCTTAATATCTATAATTCATTAATATATATATATATATATATATATATATGTTGTACAACACAATTATAGATATTTTAAATGATATTTATCATAGTATCTATATTCAATAAATTTTAATTCAATTATAGATAGTTTAAATGATATATATCATACTATCTATACTTTAAGATATTTTAATTGTAGATATTTTAAATGGTATATATCTTAATATCTACAATACATTAATGTGTAAGGGTATATACAACATTGTTATCAAATATAAATTGTACATTAATTTGTTGAAGCATAATTGTTTTCATTAATATGTACAGATATATATTGTTATCTAACATAAGTTGTACAACACAATTGTAGATATTTTAAATGATATATATCATATAAGTCATTAATGTGTAAGGGTATATGTAACATTGTTATCAAACATAAGTACATTCATTTGAAGAATAATTGTTTTCATTAATGTGTAAAGATATATATTGTTATCTAACATAAATTGTACAACACAATTGTAGATATTTTAAATGATATATATCATATAATTCATTAATGTGTAAGGGTATATATAACATTGTTATCAAACATAAGTTGTACATTCATTTGAAACATAATTGTTTTGATTAATGTGTACAAATATATACTATATGTTATCTAACATAAGTTGTACAATACAATTATAGATATTTTAAATGATATATATCATATAATTCATTAATAACATATATAACATTGTTATCAAACATAAATTGTACATTTATTTGAAGCATAATTGTTTTCATTAATGTACATATATATATGTTATTATCTAACATAACTTGTACAACACAATTGTAGATATTTTAAATGATATATATCATAGTATCTATGCTTCAAGATATTTTAAATGATATATATCTTAATATTTATAATTCATTAATATGTAAGGTATATATAACATTGTTATCAAACATAAGTTGTATATCCATTTGAAGCATAACTTCTTAATAAGTTAGAAAATACTTGGTATAATACGTCACATCTATATCCATGTCAGGATTTTTAGTTTTTATCATTCGAAATCCAAAGCATAGAGGATGTTTCTGAGCGTTTATTTGCAACTTCTTTTCAAGTGGGGCCAAAGCATCTTCATTTGCACCACCACAGGTCGAGGGGTGCATGGAGGATTAGAAGCTCACTGTGTCTTCCAAGACTATGTTCGAAATGCAGCTGCCATGGCTTCCAAAAACAATTGTAAAGGTTTGTGGAGAATTAAGATTTACATAATTGAAGAGGTTGTAAGTTTCCCAAAATTTACTTTGATCTTGTATTCATAAACATATTAAACTATATTAATTAACCAAACAAAATAAAATTATTAAATATTCAAATAGGATTATTATTATATAATTTTTTTGTCCTCTCTTTCTTTTATTTTTGTTATCTTTTTGTTTTAAAATTTATTATACTCGTTTAGATTTTTGGGCACTTAGTTCCATCACCATCTTGTCAGAACCCCTTCAAATCCTTCAAATTCAATAGCTTGTTCGGGATTCTATAGAGATATAGAGATCTTGAAGTTTTCACGTTAGGTTACAAAGCATATTATTATATTAAAATAATAATAATAATATAGAAATAAATAGGAAAGAAAACAACAACGCTCACCAGATTATATCGTTGTTTTTAACCGGAGTAAATCCTTGGTTTTTTAGAAAATGGAAATACAATCTTTTTTATCACACCATTAAAGTACCAACATAGCTATTAATTTTTTTAACTAAAATCGATGTGCCCAACACAAATTATTTGCAAAACTTTAATGGTAAAAAACAAGTTACTTATAACTGTGATTTTAAGAATCTATGTCCAAGTGGAAATAAAAGAAGTGTACGTGGAGTAAATAAGAAGTGTAAGAAAACAGAGTATAATAAAGAAGTATAATAAATTTAAAAACAAAGGGATAAGAAAAATATATCAACAATCAAGAAAGAGATTACAAAAAGTTATATAATAATAACTTTATTTGAATATTCATAATTTTATTTTGTTTGATTAGTTAATGTTGTTAAATATGTTTATGAATACGATATCAAAGTAAATCTCGAAAAACTTAGAACTTCTTGCAATCTCCACTGTATAAATCTTAATCCTCCACATACCCCTACAATGGTTGTTCTTCGAAGCCATGGAAGTTGCATTTTGAACATAGTATTGGAAGACAAGTTGATCTTGTAATCCTCCATGCACCCCTCTACCTATGATGGTGCAAACGAAGATGCTTTGGTCCCACTTGAAAAAAAATTGCAGATAAATGCTCAAGATACATCGTTTATTCAAAGTAAATCTTACAACCTCTATTATGTTGTGTATGCAAATAAATGCTCTAGATACATCCTTTTATATAAAATTTATTCAAAGTAAATCTTGCAACCTCTATATGTATGGAGATAAAGATATATTAAGTTTAAACTCTTAACCACTTAATCAATCTCCTTTACTAATAACTATTATATGAATATCCTTAATGATTTTATAGTAGCAATTCTCTTGATATATGTAACAACCTTAATTAATCTTTTAATAAATATTAGTTAATAAGTATTAGATTAATAAATATTAGTTTAATAAACTATTAAAATAGATTTTATTTTATTTTATTTTTTTCATGAAGACTTAGTTTATAATATAATGGTTATTGGTAGATGGGTCAATTTATGGAAGGGATAAGGTGGTTGAGTGATTAATGAAGGGAAGGCGGTGGATAATGAAGGGGAAGGAAGATAAGGCAAGGGAGAGCACTCGGGAAGGGGGATCTTTTTTTGGGAGGAATATTTTCATATTAGGAGGGGGTGAGAAAAGTTGGAAAGGGGAGGAGAAGGGAGGAACAGTTTGGGGACTGCATCTGTTTTACTGGTTTTACTTGCAGCTTTCTTGAGGACTCTCACATGGGCAGGTGTTGCTGGGAATTTTGGGCTCGGGGGCCAGAAAACCGTAAGGAATCCCGGGGCTAGGGAGTCGGATAGGTTGTTCCTAGCTGGCTAGGAGGTTAATCAGTTTGGGTAGAGCTTCAATTTGGACAGAACTTCAGAACAACATCCATTTGAGGTAGAACAACATCAGTTTGAGGTAGATACGTTTTATTATCGTCATTATTATGCTCTTGTTAATTATTGTTATATTGTTCATTATTATTATGCTGAACATGTTGTTCATTATCATGCTGCTCATTTTTAATTCTGCTAAATTGTTATTATGCTGAATAATGAATTGTTATTATATTGAATAGTGAATAAAGAAGAAATTATGATAGCATTTCTATATCTAGATTTATGTTTTATAAGGCTTTGTATGGTCAGGCCTTACACATGGTATCAGAGCCCCATTTTAAAATCTGAGGCCATGGGCCTACCTACCCACCCATCCTCTTGACTGAAAGCTATGTTATGTGTCCTGTAAACAACCCTGAAAACCTGAGCATGCAACCTGAAACCCTTTAATTACAACCCTTGAAGCCCTTAATTTACAGCTTTTAAAGGCCAAGAATAATAAAGAAATAATGCAAAAAAAAAGAAAAAAATAACACCTAAAACCCTAGAAAATAACAAAAAGTAACTTATAAACCCTAAAAGAACCCCTTAAATGAATCCTAAAAAAGAGATCCTACACCTGTAGAAGCCACATGTCAACTTGCTCAAACCATTTGATTATCTGTAAGAATCCTTGCCTACAACCAAAACATAGAACTAAGAAGGTGAGGGTCTTTAACTTGAAAGAGAAAAAAAAAATAACAAAATTTAATATACATACAAGAATAAACCTAAGATTTAATTTCTTCTATAAACAAAATAAATAGAATAAAGAGAGATAAAACATTTTTTTAAAGGAATTATATATATATAATTAAATGGAGAAAAAAATAAAAAGATCAATAAGAACCTAGACGTTATAAAATTATATAACAAAACAAAAATTACATTATTATATCAAAAACGAGAATTAAACAAACAATAATAATAAAAAAAAACCTAAATCAAATGAGAGTTGAAAGATAAAATAGTAAATTAAAAGGGTTAATAGTTTATATATTAGTGTGAGGGGTTCTTCCATGTGAGACGAATGGCACACAGTTGTGTTGCCATGGCCATGGTCGTTCCTAAGGGAGAGACGCCCATGCAGATGGTTGCCTTCTTCAAAAGGTTACAACCATGTTTCGAGCAGGGTGCAGAGGAAACCTGTGTGCATGGAGAGATTAAAAGCAAGGTCACGTCTTATATAAGACATGCGAATATTCATGCAATCAACAACCCATGGGAAAGGTCATTAAAAAAAAATCACAGTTAGAATGTTGATTGAAAGCTCATGAGTTGGGGAAGCTATAGAAATATTGTGGGAGGCACTTGTTCGGGATTTACACAAATGTTTCGGGTCTAAAGGGTTTTCCTTATCACTGCATTCATTCAATAAAACTTATGAACGCAGAAATAATATTATATATATATATATATATATAAAACAAGACAAGGGTATAAAACCAAAAAAAAAAACACATCAAAGTTGGTCGAACGCTTATTAGGCCATGCATTCGTAATGACCACCGGCTACAACAGTGCGAAAATCCCATAGAAACCCTTAAACAAAAAAAAAAAAAGAAAAACAAAAAAACCCTCACTCTCTTCCAACCGTCTAGGACGACCTTCGGGAACCCTCGATCGCATTGTCTTAAAGTCTACAGGTTATGGTCACGTAGGGCCAAGCTCGAGAGGGTTGGCCATGACTACCATCACCGTGTGTGTCTTAAACGAGGTGCCCTCAAATCTTTGAAATTACAAAGCTGAGGAGCTAGCAAAGTAAAATGAGGAGGGATGGGTGAGGAGTAGGGTTTTAATATTACCTTTAGTTTATTATGAAAATAAGAGGAGAAGGCACGTGGACTTCATGCACCTCATGCAGGTCCCCATTGCCCACCTGTAATTACTTTGGAATAATTTCGTTTATTATGGAAATCAAGTTTTATTTATTTACTTAAATTTTTTATTTTTTCATTATTTATAAATAATTACTAATACTTTAAACTAGTATTAAACTAATATATATCACTAATATTATATAGATAGATATAGAGGTTTTATAAATCAAAAGTTTACCTTAATGTCATATTAAGGTGTTAAATATCATTGAAGTTTATTTGGGTTAAATATTAATATTAATATTGAATATGTAAGTTAAATATTAATATAAAGGTTTATTAAGTTCATAATATAAGGTATATAATAATAAACTATCATTTATGTATTTATTTGTATATAAGTTAAAAAAAAAAAAGAGGATTGGGAATTTATATATATTAATTTTAAATGTTGTGTTAATATAAGATTAATAATAGTGATTAGTACTCCCGCAGGGGTGTAGATCGATTGGCAAGTGTCGTGTAAATGGAAGGAAATATGCAAAAAGAGGTCTCAAGGTCGATTCTCACCCTGATTTACTCGGAGAGTGTGCTTGCGGGCTGTGCGTTTCTCCCTAGGGGTTATAAGGCACCCGACAGGATTTGACCCCATGTCACGTGAGTACGATGTTGTCGTTGTTACCTATTCCCCTAGTTACAAATATATATATATATATATATATATATATATATATATATATATATAATAGTGATTAGTACTAATATGTGGATTAATATTAGTATAATTTTAAGGGGATTAAAATTTGAACTTAGGTTAACATATTAATCAAGGTTATGGGGTTTTAATAATTAATCTACATTGTGTTTAAAACACTTTATTTAGTTTTCAAATCTTTAAGGACTTAAGGAGGTAAGTAACAGTAATTGGCGGGTACCTCACAGTGCTAGCATAGCCAACAAGGCAAGGGAGTTAGCAACTTACCTGAACAAAGTTACCAAGCTTAGAGGCTTTTGACCCTGACTTTTAACCACTTACCCTAAAGAGAGTAACGTCTGTTTATAGATAAGTAAAAAAAAATCTTACACCTAACCCTATGTTTACAAGTATAAGTTGAGCGAATGTGAACCGTCTTAGACTCTTCCCTGACAAGCATTTGGTTTGATGCAGATTCAATTGTTCCAGATGGTTAGGACTCGGGGAAATCGAGGCCGGGGGGCATCATCGCAAGGAGCGCCAACGTCGACGCCACCACCTCCATCGCCTGAATTAGCTCTCATTTTGCACTCTTTGGAGGCCATTAATGAGACCTTAAAGGGGCGTCAACCAACAGATGTTGAAGTAGAACCCCCACAATTTGGAGTGGGTAACCCTGAAGTGTCAAGGGATTCAGAGGGAGGGCCTCCACCCAGGGACAACACTAAAGAGTGACAAAAGATAAAACTCCCAGAGTTTGCCGAGGGTCGTGCCAGTGAATGTGCTGAAGCATGGTTGGAAGGAATGACATGATGTTTCGCCTTAAGAGAGTATGCTTCCACCTCGAAGGCGAAAATAACAATCTTTCGGTTGAGGGACAATGCCTTGAATTGATGGGGCAACGTGGAGAGGCAGTTGCACCTTATCCCAGACATCGTCTCATGGGAACTTTTTGAGGAAAGGTTCTGGAGGAAATATCTACCGGCTTACTATGAGGAACAACAGGTGGGAGCATTTCATGCTCTAGTACAGGGAAACAAGACTTGGAAGAGTACGAGATCAGGTTCATGGAGTTGGTAAAATATGTTTCGTACATGGATAATGATCAATGACAGACATAACGCTTTGTCTATGGGTTAAACCCTAAGATAAGAGCCATGGTACGGATGTGGAAACTGTTGTCAGTAGGGAAGCAGTTGAAAATGCACATTATGCTGAGGAACACATGAGCTTAAACGGAGGTATGCAATCGAACTTTCCACATCATCCTGGATTCATGGGGAAGGCCCCTAGGACCTTCTCCATGGGAGGGAGCTCTAGACCACTTCCTTATGTAAATAGAGTCACACCAAGGACAATTTCCACGGGTATTTCAATGGCAGCGAGTGCAACATCCCATTCATCACCAACGACGCAGGCAATCCATGACCTTCTCAGGGAGCAGCTAGTAGGGGCAGGGGTTCCAGGGGAAGAAACTCATTTTGGAGACCGTCACAGAGCAGTGCGCAGGTTCCATCTCATGTTACATGTTGGGGATGTGGAGGACCCCATTACCAGCATGACTGCCCAGAGTTGCAAGCAAGATTTGTGCATAGAGAAGAAAAGGCCCCGATGGGAAGAGCAAGTGGTAGCCACCAGATTTATGCAGTGGTTAATAATCGCCAGATAGAACATCAATCCACAGTGGTGGAGTTATCAGGTACGTTAAATCATATCAATGTTAAAATTTATTTGATTCTGGTGCTACAGATAGTTTCATTTCACCATTTGCATTAGAAAAGAGTGGGTTGGTAGCCTACAAGCACGATGACTTTAAACAAGTCGAGATGGATTCGGGGGAAAGACAAGCGGTAGGACCTAGCGTTGATGATTTTCTTGTAGACCTGGGAGTGTGTACTACCAGGTTGAAGGTATACGTCACTGCTCTCGGGACATATGACATAATCATTGGGATGAATTGGTTAGAAGCCCATCGAGCTATGGTAAATTATTTCGCAAAAATGGTGCTTTGTGTTGATGATGAAGGAAGGCCAGTAGAGATCCATGGTGTACGAAGAAAGGTGTCTCTATGCTTTATCTCAACTATGAAGGTTAAGCGGTGCATGAAGAAAGGGTGTCAACTTTATGTAGTGGAAGCACTGAATGAAAGGAAAGGACCCTCCTTGGATCAGTACCCAGTGTTGTTAGAGTTTAAGGATGTTTTTCCGAACGAGTTGTTAGGGTTACCTCTTGAGAGGGAGCTTGATTTTACTATTGAGATAAAACCTAGTGTAGAACCAATTTCCAAGACTCCATATAGGATGACAACGCCAGAACTTTGTGAGTTGCATATGTTGTTGAAAGAGCTACTCGATTTAGGGCTAATAAGGCCCAATGTCTCACCTTGGGGTGCACCAGTAATTTTTATGAAGAAGAATGATGTTTCCTTATGACTGTGTAGAGATTACAGGGACTTGAACCATGCTATAGTGAAAAATAGGTACCCAATGCCACAAATAGATGATCTCTTCGATCAGATGAAAGGAGCATCGGTATTCTCAAAAATTGATTTGCGATCAGGGTATCACCAATTAAGGATTAAGAAAGGAGATATTCCTAAAACTGCCTTTCGAACTTGTTTTGGGCATTACGATTTCATTGTAGTACCTTTCGGATTAACCAATGCGCCAACAGTATTCATGAGCCTCATGAACGGTGTATTTCGGAAGTACTTAGACCGTTTTGTACAAGTTTTTCTAGATGATATCCTCATCTATTCCAAGAACGAAAGAGAACATGAGGAACACTTGCGAGTGGTGTTGTCCTACCTTAGAGAGAACAAATTGTTTGGGAATTTGTCGAAGTGTTCCTTCTTCCAGAAAGAAATTCACTATTTAGGTCATATCATTTCCGGTGAAGGAATCTCTGTAGACCCAGAAAAGGTAAAGGCCATTGTGGAATGGCTAGTGCTGAAAAATGTTCATGAGGTAAGAAGCTTCATGGGGCTAGCAGGTTATTATTGGAGATTTGTGGAAGGGTTCTCAAAAATAGTGAAACCCATCACCACTTTGCGACGCAAGGGGGTTAGGTATGAATGGACAAATGCAATAGTGCATTCATCGAGCTTAAGAGGTTACTAACTAGTGCACCAATTCTACGAGTGCCAGATATGGAAAAGGACTTCACAGTCTGCACAGATGCCTTGAAGCAAGGGTTGGGGGCCATGCTAAGGCAGGATGGAGGAGTGATAGCGTATGCGTCAAGGAAGTTGAAGAAACACGAGGAGATTTACGCTACTCATGATTTAGAGTTGGCAGCTATAATGATAGCTCTAAAACTTTGGAGGCATTATCTAGTGGGGTGAAACTTTGAGCTCAAAACGGATCATGAAAGTTTAAAACATCTCTTCACGCAAAGGGATCTTAATGCCAGGCAGAGGCGATGGAGTGAGTTTATGAGTGAGTACGATTTTGGTATTTCATACATCAAGGAAAAAGAAAATGTGGTCGCGGATGCCTTGAGTAGGAGACCACGTGTCTTCTCCTTGGCACCCTTAAAAGTCAATCTGAGGGAACATGTGTTGATGCAACTCCTTGGAGATAGTTGGTATTTAAAGGTTACTTCAAACCTCTAGAGTGAGAGGAAATTAGATCCAAAGTATGAAGGATATAGTATGGAAGTAGATGGACTATTAAGATATCAAGGAAGGATGTACACTCCCGAAGGTGGGGATATTCGAAGCATCATACTGAAGGAAGCCCATAGAGCACTTTATTGCGTGCATCTGGGTGTGAAGAAAATGTATGCAGACATGAAGAAGCTTTTCTTCTGGGTAGGCATGAAGCGCGATGTAGTCCATTTTGTCGCCAAGTGCCTAGAGTGTCAACAAGTGAAAGCCGACCGCCATCACCCAACAGGTCTCCTGCAACCTCATGAGGTTCCTATGTCCAAGTGGGAAGTCATTTCTATGGATTTTGTTGTGGGGTTGCCGCTCACATCTCATAGACATAATGCAATTCTTGTGATAGTTGATAAGTTGACCAAGAGTGCTCATTTTATTCCGGTTAGAGACACTTACGATGTCACTGATGTGGCACACATGTTTGTAAGTGAGGTCATCTATTTGTATGAGATACCCAAGAAGATAATTTCAGATAGGGACTCCAAATTCACTTCAAGGTTTTGGACAAGTTTGCAATCAGCGTTGGGGAATCAGTTGAACTTAAGCACATCTTATCACCTTGAAATAGATGGGCAAACTGAGAGAGTAAATCAAGTTATGGAAGACATGCTTAGGATGTATGTTATGGGTAATCAAGCCCATTGGGAGAAGTACTTACCTTTGGTAGAGTTCGCCTACAATAACAGTTTTCATAGCTCCATTGGAATGCCACCCTACGAAGCTCTGTATGGAAGGCCATGTAGAACACCGTTGAGTTGGGAAAGATTAGAAGACCGCATGACAGTTGGGCCAAAATTGATTCAAGAGATGAAGGAACAAGTCATATAGATTAGGCAGAGACTGAAGGAAGCACATGATAGACATAAAAGTTATGTTGATGCACATAGGATTGACCGAAGTTATAAAGTGGGAGATCATGTTTTCATTTGTATCAAGCCTAATAAGAGTACCATTCGGTCCGGGAAGGGGACAAAGTTGTCACCTCGATTTATAGGACCGTTCAAAATCCAAGAGAAAATTGGACCCGTTGCCTATCGTCTCGTACTGCCACCCCACTTGCATAAAACTCATAATGTTTTTCATGTATCTGTTCTACGTCATTTTGTTGCTGACGAATCACATAAACTAAATTGGAAGGAATTGTAGGTATCAGACACGGGAACCCTCACGACAGAACCGTTATGCATATTGGACCATAGAGTCCGACAGCTCAAGAACCGTCTGGTAGACCAAGTTAAGGTCCAGTGGGACAAGTATAGTCCAGGATTGGTACTTGGGAGGATGTTGAGACATTACGATGAGATTATCCCTCACTTTTTTGACCACCTAGAGAATATGTTTCTTGAAGGTTAGGTGTATGTAACACCACCTTTTGACTTAGACACTAGGATTACCTGAGACCTAATCACCTTTATTTTGTATTCACAGTGAAACTATTAATGCTACACTTGAACTTTTAAGACATATGAACCTTTATGAATGTTTAAACGTTATTTGAATGATGATGAATATGATGCGATCTATTATGTGAATGTAAATTCTATGAATGCTTAAATGTTATTTGAATGATGATGGATATGATGCGATCTATTATGTGAATGTGAATTCTATGAATGATTAACGTTATGTGAATGATGATGGATATGATGCAATCTATTATGTAAATGAAAATTCTATGAACGGGTAACGTTAATTGAATTATGGGGATATTATGAGATTTATTTCTAACTTGAAAATTTTGACATTTAAAGTTGTTGATACGTTGATACCGAATTGAGATTATGGTTGAATGCATTAACATGATGATAATGCATAGATATGTATGAGTTGTGTTATAGACTAATTTGCAGGTCAATGGGCTATGAAATAGCCAAGGGATAATGGTAATAAAAGTGGATGTCATGACCACCAACTGAGAAACAATATGGTATGAATCTTTGTATGTGAAATTATATTGGTACGAATGCACTGCTATGATATGTGGACCAGTGCAGGTTTTCAGGTGGTGAGACTGCCCAAACTGAATAAAAGATGACAAAATTCCCAACAACACACTGCCACTGTATATTCCATTGTAGGGTGTGGACCCTAGTCCTATTAGGAGGGGTGGAGGCATTTCCCACTGTGTATCCTCTGAAACCTAGAGTCATGGGAGGATGGTGTTAGCTCATGCTCCCCTAGACATGTGATGATGACTATCGGTTGCCTGCTGGGGAAGCTTGGTCAAGATAGTGACACTTCCGCTTATGGGTTCTATTTATAGTTAGGTCAATATAGTTGACGCTCCAAGATAGTCCAGTAGAGGAAGGATAGGAATGGAAGATGGAAGTAAGTTAGGGAGGAAGGATGAATAGAATTAGATGAGAGTGTTTGGAGATTTACCTTTTGGTGGAATTTATTGTTTTCCCTTCTGAAAAGAAAATATGTACATATGTATATTCATAATTACTTAATTGAACTACAATTGTCTAAATAAATGTTGTTGAGCTAGATTATTGTAATTAAAGGATTTCACAAACATTTAATTGGTTTATTATCTTTTATGAAATAAATAGTCTTGTTGATTGGATTGGATGCATACAAGAATTACTATAGGTGTGATAGTTATTGTCATTAGTACATGCACGAGACTTGTATGTGCTAGCTACACATGCATTTCTTGCACATATACACTAGTATGTATGAGTTTTATCTTGCTTACTTACTGATAATGTTGTTTATTGGATATGAATGCATGAACCTCGTGTCATTTCCCTTGTTTTGTAAATTACTCTAACTTTGGGATGAAGTTTCTTGAAGGGTGGGTGTATGTAACAACCTTAATTAATCCTTTAATAAATATTAGTTAATAAGTATTAGATTAATAAATATTAGTTTAATAAACTATTAAAATTGATTTTATTTATTTTTATTTTTATGAAGACTTAGTTTATAATATAATGGTTATTGGTAGATGGGCCAATTTATGGGAGGGATAAGGTGGTTGAGTGATTAATGAAGGGAATGCAATGGATAATGAAGGGGAAGGAAGATAAGGAAAGGGAGAGCACTTGGGAAGGGGGATCTTTTTTTGGGAGGAATATTTTCATATTAGGAGGGGGTGAGAAAAGTTGGAAAGGGGAGGAGAAGGGAGGAACAGTTTGGGGATTGCATATGCTTTACTGGTTTTACTTGTAGCTTGCTTGAGGAATCTCACAGGGGCACGTGTTGCTGGGAGTTTTGGGCTCCGGGGCCAGGAAACCGTAAGGAATCCTGGGGATAGGGCGCCAGATAGGCTGTTCCTAGCTGGCTGGGAGGTTAATCAGTTTGGGCAGAGCTTCAGTTTGGACAGAGCTTCAGAACAACATCAGTTTGAGGTAGAACAACATCAGTTTGAGGTAGATACGTTTTATTATTATCATTATTATGCTCCTGTTCATTATTGTTATATTGTTCATTATTATTATGCTGAACATGTTGTTCATTATCATGCTACTCATTTTTAATTCTGCTGAATTGTTATTATGCTGAATAGTGAATAAAGAAGAAATTATGATAGCATTTTTATATCTAGATTTATGTTTTATAAGGCTCTGTATAGTCAGGCCTTACAATGTCATTTTATCCTAGAATCACACATCTCATCCTCAATGCTACCAGAAAAGTATTCCAGTATGAAATTGTAAGGAAGATCAACACAACACCCATTTGTTGACAATAAAACCTAATTAGGTATTCTACAAACCTGTAAAAATAGAAATATAAGTCAATAGAGGGAGCTCATGGATTATTTGTCTGAACTATAATAACAATCCAGAACATATAAACATTAAAACTATACTAAATGAGCAACGTTAGAGATTGAAGGGTTCTTACAATTTACAAGTGAGGAGGACATGATTTTTCCCCTTCCCAAGGTGAACACGAATCCGAAGAGATATTAGAAGATATTGTCAATGGTTGCATCCATAACATTCTTGAGAATGGTGTTTACTATGTTCTTGGTCTTCATAGAGCACATGCACAACATGGAAAACCCTGGATACATGGAGAAGACAAGGAAGGTTGATAAGAGCAGGTACATGTTGTCCATGGACCTGGGTGACAGATGGTCCGAAACAACCTGTGGTTTTTTACAGAAGAAGTCACAAACCCTAGTTTCATAAAGAAGAAGAGGAAGGACGATGAGAGTAGGTACATGTTGTCCATGGATGGGGCCAATAGATGGTCGAAAACAACCTTCAGTTTTTTGTAGAAGAAGTCGCAAAGCCTTCGTCCATGGAGAAGATGAGGAAGGTCGATAAGAGCAGGTACATGTTGTCCATGGGCATGGCCAAGAGATGGTCCGAAAAAACCTGCAGTTTGTTGCAAAAGTCACAAACCCTAACTGCATGGAGAAGATGTTGAAGTCTCATAAGAGCATGTAGGTGTTGTCCATGGACGTGGACGACAGACGGTCTGAAACAACATGTGGTTTATTGTAGAAGAAGCCACCCGAAACCGCGGAAGAAGTCACCAGTCGTGCCTTTCTAGAAATCAGAGGCAGTGGGGCTCAAAGAACAAATGGTAGGTTGAGGTGGTGGAGAACAAATGTAGATTGTGAAATTAGCAAAGTAGTGGTGATTGAAGATTTCAGCTTTGATGACCTTCAACTTGAATAGTGTGGAGATTTTTTGCGTTTTAATTGACAATTTTGAAATATGACCATTCTGTGCAGATGCTTATTGAAAAGACTGAAGATTTCATGTCAAGCTTACTATTGCCATTGTGTTTTGTATATAATTGTTTGAAGACTAATGTAGCAATGATCCACGAGAAGCACATCTTGGGGTTTGACTTTTTTGGGCATCATTGATCTAGGTGGATATCGGTGGCCACCCACCTATTCCACTAATTTAGAATGGTTCCACATCTTGGCAGTTTTTCGGGCCTCGAATTTTTACGGTTGTTTTGAGGCCCTAAATGACATTTTTTTGGCTCGACGACACCTAGCATGTAGTTGAAGGTCAGATGTTAGGGCGAACGGAATGTGTACTCCTCATCTAGACCTTTTCAATGAGGTGTTGAGCACCCCAAATGGGGATCGTATGCAAAATTTGCGCCCATAGGAAATTGACGTATCAACTAACCACATCGGGGCCCACAAACCTTTTGGTGTTTCATCTTCTAGGGTTAGTTTTTTCTCATGTATGATTTATGTTAAAAGGCCTTTTCATCCTCTTTGTAATCAACTTCTTGTGAATGAGCGTAGTCGTCGCATCTCTATCTTAAGAGCATTTCTACTACCATTCTAGCCAGCTTGTGTGCTTTGCATTTTTATAGTCTTTTGTATTCCAGACAGTCATTAATAGAATATGAGTTTAATTGCATTATTGTGTTTCTTGCAATATCTCTGTGTGTTTCTTTGTTATATCTCGACCTTCATTTCGTTCTCAAAATAACCTGGATCAATCATCATTGTGTGTTGTAGGAAGATTTGAGGTACGTTTTTTGTTGCAATTTCCCTCAAAGTGCCCTACCATAAAGAGCGTTCTTGATGAGCATTAGAGGATTAGTGGAGTTGATCATCCTCAGTGTTGAAAAGGATAGGAAGGTAAAACCCAAATTTCATAAAGGCCTCCAAGTGGATTTGAAAGCTTACTCTTAACATTTGCATCATGCTCTTGGTGTTGTCGAAAATGTCTTCTAGAATTACGATGTTTCACAATGTTCGGGAAAATGACCTCCCATTTTGGAATGCAATCGTTCACAACAAGTCCAAGTAATGGTAGCTTTTAAGACCTCTAAACATCTAAGCAACGTGCGCACATATAACATTTCAATCTAGAAGAGTGTTGCCATGGTCATACTCCCCTTCCACAGATATCAGTGTGTTGACAACACACTAGAGTCTATGACCTTGGGATTCAAGTCTATGTTAGAAATATCTAAAGTGGAGTTGAGTTGAGATCGTTGGTGACATTTCAATCTAGAAGAGTAATGCCATGGTCATACTCCCCTTCCACAAATATCAATATGTTGACAACACACTAGAGTCTATGACCCTGGGATTCAAGGCTATGTTAGGAATATCTAAAGTGGAGTGGAGTTGAGATCGTTGGTGAACATGGATCAATCATGTAACATTTAATGTGTTGGGTTGAAGTGTTTGTGCTATCTGCCTTTCAACATTCCATGACATATCACAAAGGCATCTAACACTCACCAATGAGCCATCCTTTCCTTTGCACATGTATTGTATAACATGCAAATATTCTTTTACACAACTTCACGTGGATTAATGAGAGAGAATGGTGATTCTATATGAATTATGGATGGTTTAGGCATATGAATTTCACAAGGTTGATCGATTTATAGGGAATTAACGACATTAAGGAGAAACTTTCAATGTAATTAAGATATGATGTTATATTTTTGGATAATTTTCTTTGAAAACACACCTCATACAAAAGAAATTAACATATAAACACGGTAACATGGTTGTGGGTGTAGGTACCTTTATTTCACATTATCACCAAAAGTGAAATGCATTTTACAACTAAATATGAATGAGATATATAATATAATATAAAGTAAATAAATTATATATATATATATATATATATATATATATATATATATATATATATATATATATATATATAAAAAA
>ML804513.1:57899-77834 GCA_009831015.1 Picea engelmannii | reverse complement strand
AACAAATATCAATCATTATAATAAAAAATAATTTAAAAATAATAATAATATAAAATAAATTAACATAAATCCTCTTAACCCATCCATATTATATTTGTTTGATATCCAAAAGTTTACATTTAAAAATTATTTTTATTCCTTAACCCATCCATTATTTGTTCGATATCGAAAAATTTACATTTAAAATTATTTTTATTCCTTTCACACTTAATATATTAAATATATAGGTTAACTACACCTCCTAAATCACTATGAATATGGTTCGGTTAAAGCATGTTTGTTGTCACAATGATTTCAAAATATATTAATAAACTAGTCCAATCCCTTGAAAACGTGGAAAAGTACCACCAATTTAAAAGAATCTATTCATTTATCGGCATGTTGTCATAACGAGCTTTTTAACAATAATTGGCCCACCCCAAAGGTGTTTTTCATCTAAGTATGGTATCTAAAGACTTTCCTTCTATGTATTGTATTTGCATTTATTTGTCAAATTTATACTTTTAAACTTAATGTTTCTCTCTATATATATATTTATTTATTGTGGGCATTTTTCCATGTTGATGTAATTGGGATTAATAATTAGATTTAATATATATAAAAAACAATTATTAACATGTGATTAATATATAAGTTTTTCGGTAGGTTTTCGTTAGATATAGTTGAAGATAGTTATTGTTGAGCTTAGTGATGAAGTAATGTTTGACCCACTATTGCATTATATGGTCAATACGATTATGTGGTTGTCTTCATACATGTGCAATAAGTTAAAGGTTTGTAGGAAGAGAAAAATGGCTACCTGAGAAGGAGATGAAGAAGTTACTTGGAGGTAGAAGCCGAGGACTAGTTTGTCCTGGAGAGCTCGTTAAAACCTTGCGCTAAGAATTTACAAGGTTCACACGACTATTGAGATGACTTAGTAAAGGTTGGTTGAGGCTGGTGAGCCGAGTAAAAACTTTTCTAAACTCCATAGCAACAGTTTGTTGTTGTAGTAACTCTTCTTCTCGATATGGAGTTTTTTGCTTGTGCGTTTTGGAGTGGTTTTTGTCTCATTTCGGAAGACCTTTAGTCTTTAGAACCTTCTGGTCACCTATATTGTTTGTTTCCCTAGGATTCTAGACTGTATTATTTTACTATTTTTGGTTTCTGGTCTCCTGAGTCCCTCGGGGGATGAGAGGAAGGACCCATTGTGGAACTGGAACATTTTCAAATTTGTTCTCTACTCATTATCATTTTTCTGACTTACTGAGTCTCCTTACAACGTTATTGGGGTTTTGGGTTCAATGGAGCCTAGGTGGTCTTTCATGGCCTGACATCCTCTGCCATGTGTTGAGGCTAACGTCAACACATTGATGAATGTGGTTGACGAGGAACTTTGGAGGGAAGAGGGGATTTTTGACTTGATAGAATCTATTGGTATTTCTACTGTATCCACGTTTAAGCCCCTAGTCTTCCTTCTCACTCCCCTCAGACACGTACCTCCCCTAGTCGTTCTTGTGCCCCGTCATTAGCCGATTTCTTGCAGTCTTCTTCAGGTTTCACCAGTCCGTTTGAACGCCCCTCTGTGCCTCAGTCTAAAGTTATACAAAGTGGGCTTCTGAGCCAGCTTAACCAGCCGCAGGTGGGTAGTAAAGTGGAGTTGAATCCCCGACTGACTCGGCGCAGATAGTGGAGGGATAAAAAGACTGTTCACAAAATGGTTTTAGGGTCTGATGTCGGTCTAGCTTAGTCTTGCAACTTAGCTCTCTCTGGTTTAGTTGGAAGGTTATCCTACAATTACCTATGCAAGGTATCCATTTTAGACTGGGTGGACCTTACTTGGAAGCCATTACTTGGATATGCGCCAGAGGTCATCTTCTTGACTAAAGGTTGGATGGGTTTCTTGTGTAAAACCCATGAAGATTTTGCTCTTTTATTGGCTCATAAGTGGATACTTAGCAGAAGCAACCTCATGATAAAACAATGGCATTTGGCCTTTAATCCTGCTACTGAATATTTCCTTTACAGTAACCCGTGGATACAACTTCCAGGATTACCTCTACAATTATGGAACAAGGTAGTTTTGAAGGCGATTGGAAACTCTTTAGGCACTTTTCTTTCGGTAGATAAATCTACTCTCTCGACAACATCTAGGAAAATTAGTAAAATCTTGGTGGAGATGGATGTACATGGTGGTTTACCAGAACTTTTAGAGATTGAATGGAGGGGGAAAAGGATAACCTAATGACTGGACTACCTCGGAATTCCATTCTGATGCAGTCGTTTTCATAACACAGGACATTTAAAGAAAAACTATTGGGGATGGGTGGAACAAGAATTCTTTGAAGACTCAACCCTGCTCAGAGATTTGGGAGACCATGATGAGGAAGTGCACTCTGCTTGTCGATATTTTTTTCCCAAATCTTTATCTCCTTTGGAAACAATGGATTCCTTTTTGGGTAAGATGAGACCTTTCTACCCAAATTTTTACCATTCTTTATCCTTTCTAGAGCTCGAAGAACTCAAAGCTTCTTAGACATTAAATTCCCTCTTCTCCCCAGAGGTTTTTCTTGTGAATGTGGGCCTGAATCCGACTGTTTCTGAACCCCCGTTAATGATCCCCATTCTTGGTTCTGAAACTTGTCCCCCTCTGTCTGTGGAAGCTTTGTCCCCTAGACACTCTGAACAAACCCTTCCCAGCCCTCTTCCTTCCTCCTCCTTTATCTCTCCTGAACCCACACCCACTCCGACCTAACTATTACAGCCATCGGGATATCGTGAATTCGAAGAAAGGGATTCTTCCCTTAGCTCAATCTTAGACTCGCTGATCCCCCTTTCCCATGACAACTTCATTCCAGTCCCTTTACCTACTTTTTTAGGGAACTCTTGCATTGATCCTTCCACCTCTTTAGGGGTTTTATGCACTTCTATTTCCAACCAATCGGATCCCTCAAAGAACTACTCTTGGTCAGGAGATTTAGGTATTGATTCTTCCTTATCAAGACAAGAAGCTCAAGGAAGAAATTATTGTTGGATTCAACCTCTTCCACAATCATGGATCCTACCACTACTGATAGTGGGGCACTTAGAGAAGTGAAGGCCCTAACAAGAGCCAAATAATGATCCTCTTGTCCCTAAATCTCAGAGGGCCTGGAGGTACCCTAAAAGGAGCCTCTTTTCATCGTGTTTTGGATTGCACTTGTCCCAATATTCTTTTCCTTCAAGAAAAAATGGTTAAAGCTGAAAAAGCACATTCCTTCCTTCAAGGCTTTCATTCGTCTCAGGCTACATGTGCAGTGAGCTCAGTTGGTACTTCAGGGGCCTTTTGGTGGCTTGGGATCCCCATCTTTTTAACTTGGTGCCTTTCCTTACTTGGGGTGGAATATCGCTGACAGGTTCTATTATCTCTTCTAAAAGAAAGATTAATTTCCTAAATGTATATGGCCCCTGCATGGAGTGTAAGGAATTCTGGACCAATATTTCAAACAATGGATTACTCTCTCTTCAAAGTCTCGTGATAACCGACTATTTGAATTTGACAGTTTCCAATGGTGAAGTTTGGGGAGGCTCGGCCAACTCAGGGCAACTTGCAAGTTTTTTTAGCATGCTCTTCCTCTCTCATAAACTCATCGACGTACACCCAGACAAACTTGTTCTGACTTGGCTAAATGGGCGCACATGTAGCGATTTTATAGTGAAACGCCTCGATAGATTTATGGTTGCAGAGGATCTTCTTCTGGATGGTCAAATCTTCCGCTCCTGGGTTGAATTCCCCTTCATTTCAGACCATGCCCCTATTCTGCTACAACTAGGAAAATTTTCTTTTCCCAAAGCGTATCCATACAAATTCAATCCCCATTGTCTTGTTGATAAGGACTACAACAACGTGGTTACTAACCTGTGGATTGACCAGACTTATCTCTAGGAAGAAGATATACATCGTCATTTTTTATGGAAGTTAAAGGATCTGAAATCACATACCATAAAATGGTTAAAGAAACAATGGGATCAGGATATTAAGCTATTGGAAAATTTGGAAATAAATATCAAAGAACTGTTAAAGGAGATCTCGGATGGTCCAATTCAACCGGAGAAAGAGACTTTCCTCATCAGAAATAAATAAATTCTTAAATCTCAGGAGGAATGGTGGCGCCTCAAAAGCCGCGATATTTGGGTACAAAGCGGTGACAAAAACACTATGTTTTTACACTAGTTCGCTAATCAGAGGAGAATCGGTAAACATTTGTGGGCAATCAAAGATGACTTAGGCCATCTACACACAGGTCAGAATGCAATAGCAAAGGAGGCTAAAAGTCATTTTAAGAGTTTTTTCAATAACATTGGGTCGGTTTCTATTACTGAATAGGTAAAGGTGGTTAGTTATTTTAATAATTGGCTTAGTGATGATGAAGCTAGAGAAATCTATTTTCCGGTCACTTTACATGAACTAAAATCGATCTTATCACAATTCAAAAGAGAAAAAAGTCCAGGCTCGGATGGCTGGACCGTGGTTTTTTTCTCTCATTTTTTTGAATTGATAAGTGAAGATATTCTGGCACTGGTGGAGTCGATTAGATCTGGTGGATGCATTGTTGGAAATCTTAATTCCATGTTTCTAGCCTTGATTCCAAAATCCAACAAACCATAAACGTTTGGGGACTATCGACCGATATCTTTATGCAATCTGGTTTACAAATTAATCTCAAAAGTTATTGCCAACCGTATTAAGTTGATTTTGTCAAGGAATCTCATGACAAAACAATTTGGTTTTCTGGAGGGGCGTTTGATCCATGATGCAATTGGAACTGCTCATGAATGCATTCATAGTATAAAAAAAATCATTTAAAATCCTTAATTCTTAAACTAGACCTTCAAAAAGCCTATGATTGTGTCAATTGGGACTTCCTGAGACTGATCTTAAGTCAGGTGGGATTTGGTACTGATTTGACAAACTAGATTCTAGAATGTGTTAGTTTTGTGTCCCTAACTGTCTTAGTAAATGGAGAAGCCACCAATTTTTTCAAGATTGGTAGAGGCCTTCATCAGGGATGTCCATTATCTCCCTTACTCTTCATCCTTGTGATGGAAAGTTTGAGCCTGCTACTAAAATCCAGTCAAAGTGAAGGCTCCTTAACTGGAATTAAAGTTGTCAGATTGACAAAAATAATCCATCTATTTTTTGTTGATGATGTGTTACTGATGACTAATGCATCTTTGTAGGAATGTCAAGAGATCATGTGTATTGTACATTTGTTCTGTTCGGCCTCGAGATTAAAATTAAATCTTGACAAATCTACTGTTCACTATTATGTTCTCGAGGGGCACAGACTTTTCTCTTTCAAGCAGCTTCTCCCGTTTAAGTTCACTGATCTAGATGGGCGTTTCAAGTACCTGGGGTACTTCTTAAAAGCTAGAATTCAGAGAGCTGAAGATTGGCTCTGGCTCTTATCAAAAGTGGAAAAGAGGATTAGTCATTGGAGCTTCATATGGTTTTCCTTGGGAGGTTGACATACTCTATGCAAAGTTGTACTTTAAAGCCAACTTGTGTACTGGTTATCACTAGTTGTTGTCCCACTGTCCATTCTTCACAAACTAATAAATCTGTTGTACAACTTCCTATGGAATGGGAATGCGGATGCACATCATTTTCATCTAGCAAAATGGGAGACTCTCGCTTGCCCAAGAAGTTTTGGGGGATGGGGGTTCATCAACATTTTTACTTTCAGTAAAGCATTGGCGGCTACAAATCTCCGGAGATTACTAACAAGAGACGATCTGTGGCAGAAGGTTTTAAAAGAAAAATATTTCCACTCTATGACAGTTTATAACTAGCTCCGTTCAGAATCTTTCTATCAGTATCTGACTTCTAAAATTTGGAAGAGTCTTCTGAAATCAATTCATCTTATTACCAATTGGCTTAGTTGGAAGCTAGGTTCAGGATCCCTTGTTGAGCTCGGGAGAGACAAAATTCTGGATTTGGGCCTTCAATCGCTCTTGTCTTCTCATCTTCTGTCTACTTTGCAACATAAACAAATAACTGTGCTTGCTCATGCTTGGAAAGCGCAACAACATGACCCCAGTTCTTCACAATGGATTGGCAACTCCGATTTAGAACTCTCGGGGGACCTGGCATCAGAGTGGTATCAGTTCAAGTGAGCACTTCAATCCTCAAGCTTCACTCTAACGGATAGCGCTGATGAATTGCTCTGGATCGGGGGGGATACACCTGTGAACCTTACATCCAAAAATGACTACTTGGCCATTTGAACCGCACAAAATATGATGAGCACTTCTGATTGGCGCAAGAAGTTGTGGAAATGGGATTTACAACTAAAGATAAAACTCTTCTTGTGGCTAGAAACAAACAACAAGATCCCGACTTGGCCAAACCTCTAGCGAAGAGGATGGGAATGCCCTAACAGATGCCTACTGTGCAAAAACAACAGTGAAAATACATACCATCTCTTCATTCACTGTTCTTTTACAAAAACCGTTTGGAATAAAATCTACTCGATAGAGAATTTTAATCAGAAGTGGGGTGGAAGTAACTTGGACGACAGTCTTTCAAAGTGGATGGAAAACCGATCAGCTCCGACAAGTTTAGCTCCATTAATTTGATGGTTTTTCTAGTTAGAAAGGAACACAACGATCTTCAAAGAGAAAACTCCCCCAGCGCAGTCAATAGTGTTCTGATTGCTTGGATCAGTTCACAAGCCTGTGGAAATTATTAACAAAATTTCTTTACATTCCTGCTTGATTAATCAGATCTCTAAGTTTCCAGTAGCATATTTTGATGGTGCAACAAAGGCAAATGGATGGTGTTATGGAGCTGGAGCCACACTTAAAATTTTGACCTCTTTGGTTCATAAATGGTACCTGAACTGTGGACCTGGTACGAATTCAAAGGCAGAACTAATGGGAGTATGTGCTACTTTATTCTTATCAAATCTTCTTTCTCTCCCAAACATTCAAATTCTGGGCGACTCAAAGGTAATTATTGAGTGGTTGAATGAAAAAAGTGAATTGCGAGTAAGCTCTCTTGAAGGTTGGAAACAAAGAATTCGAATTCTAATAAACAGTTTCGAGAGCATCCAATTCTTTCACATTTACCATGAATACAACAAAGAAGCAGATGTGCTATCAAAGAAAGAATTAACTGAACCAGAAGGTTACATCACGCTTCACTTATGGACTGAAGGAGAGGAGGGACAACGCCATCTCATCAATATCTATTAACTCTCAATTCATTTCTTGCTACTCATCTTTGATCTCTATTTCGAGTGGATTGATGTATTTTTCCCTCAAGCTAGGATCTGTTGATAAGCATGAGCTTACAATCTCTTATCCCAGCCAGGAAAAGGTCTAGTCTTCATGGCTACACTCTTTACTTTGAGGAGTATAAGTAAAGGAGTTTAAGTATGTAACCGATAGGTTGTTTAAGTCATTAGTTTTTTGTTTTGTTTAGTGCATGGTTTTATCCTTTCTAGGATATTTATGTACTCTTTAGATGTTAAAAATTATATTTTCTTAATATAATTGTAAAATTTTCTTCTGGAAAAAAAAAAGTTAAAGGTTTGCAACAACATGAGAAACTTGGTTGTATCTATGGCACCACATTGACATGCCATGTGAGCTTCATTGTACATTATGGAAGGCACAAACATACATCAAAAAGGTAAATAAGACACAACAACATTTATCCTTATCCTCAAATATGCAAGAAATGTTACTATGCATAATCCTATTTCCAATATTTGGTTTTATTTTGGAAAAAACGAAAAAGACATAAGGTATAACTTTATAGAAGTAAGCTTGGTGTTAAACCTAGGGAAGATCAAAGCAATAAAAAATCATATGCATGGGATTAGGAAACTAAAACACATGTTAAACTAAAACACATGTCAAAACCCCTTCAAACCCTTCAAATTCAATAGCTTGTTCCAACATCTATTAGTTGTGTCTAGAGGGCTTCTATAGAGATATAGAGATCTTGAAGTTTTCACGTTACGTTACAGAGCATACTGTTATATTAAAAAATAAAAAATAATATAGAAATAAATAGGAAAGAGCTGGAGTATATTGTTGTTTTTCACCGGGGTAAATCCTTGGTTTTTTAGAAAATGGAAATACGATCTTCTTGATCACACCACCGAAGCACCAACATAGTTATTATTGTTTTAACTAAAATTGATGTGCCCAACACAAATTATTTGCAAAACTGTAATGGTAAAAGACAAGTTACTTATAATTGTGATTTTAAGAATCTATGTCCCATTGAAAATAAGAAGTGTAGGTGGAGTAAATAAGAAGTGTAAGAAAAGGAAGTATAATAAATTTAAAAACAAAGGGATACGAAAAATATATCAACAATCAAGAAAGAGAGGACAAAAAGTTATATAATAATAACCTTATTTGAATATTCATAATTGTATTTTGTTTCATTAGTTAATGTTGTTAAATATGTTTATGAACACAAGATCAAAGTAAATATCGAGAAACTTACAACCTCTTGCAACCTCCACTGTGTAAATCTTAATCCTCCACATACCCCTATAGTGGTTGTTCTTGGAAGCCATGGAAGATACAATTCGAACAAAGTATTGGAAGAAATGTTGATCTTGTAATCCTCCATGCACCCCTCGACCTGTGGTGGTGCAAATGAATATGTTTTGGTCCCACTTGAATTTTTTTTGCAGATAAATGCTCAAGATACACCGTTTATTCAAAGTAAATCTTGCAGCCTCTATAGTGTATGCCGATAAATTCTCAAGATACATCCTTTCATACAAATTTTATTCAAAGTAAATCTTGCAACCTCTATCTATATGGAGATAAAAATATAATAAGTTTAAACTCTTAACCACTTAATCGATCTCGTTTACTAATAACTATTATATGAATACCCTTAATGACTTCATAGTACCAATTCTCTTCATGTCGTTTTATCCTAGAATCACTCATCTCATCCTCAATGCCACCATAAAAGTATTCCATTATAAAATTGTAAAGAAGATCAACACAACACCCATTTGTTGACAATAAAACCTAATTAGGTATTCCACAAACCTATAAAAATAGAAATATAAGTCAATAGAGGGAGCTAATGGATTATTTGTTTGAACTATAATAACAATCACGAACATATAAACATTAAAACTATACTAAATGAGCAACATTCGAGATTGAAGGGCTCTTACAAGTTACAAGTAAGAAGGACATGATTTTGCTCCTTCCCAAGGCGAACACGAATCCGAAGAGATAGTAGAATATATTGTCAATGGTCGCATCCATAACATTCGTGAGAATGGTGTTTAATATGTTCTTGGCCTTCATAGAGCCGTGAACAACATGGAAAACCCTGGATGCATGGAGAAGACAAGGAAGGTTGATAAGAGAAGGTACATGTTGTCCATGGACCTAGCCGAAAAATGGTCTGAAACAACCTTTGTTTTTTTGTAGAAGAAGTCACAAACCCTAGTTGCATGGAGAAGACAAGGAAGGACGATAAGAGTAGGTACATGTTGTCCATGGATGGGGTTGACAGATGATCCAAAATGACCTGCAGTTTTTTGCAGAAGAAGTCACAAACCCTACTTGCATGGAGAAGATGAGGAAGTTCGATAAGAGCAGGTAAATGTTGTCCATGGGCGTGGTCGAGAGACGGTCTGAAACAACCTGCAATTTATTACAACAGTCACAAACCCTAGTTGCATGGAGAAGACGATGAAGTCCGATAAGAGCAGGTAGGTGTTGTCCATGGACATGGCCAACAAATGATATGGAACAACCTACAGTTTATTGCAGAAGAAGCCACCCGAAACTGCGGAAGAAGTCACCAGAAAATTATTGACTACACAGATATAGCAATTAGTTTCTTGGGCAATGCGACGATGAATAAAATTATGGGTGATTCCACTATCAACAAGAATAATGACCTTCCTATGCTTGATGTAACCAATTAGCTTGAGGGTTTGGGGAGCAGAGAATCCAGTGAGAGCATTTAGGGAAATGACTGGTTCTACTTAGGGAGGGTTTGAGGGAGGGGTTATGTTAGTGGGGTCAGGTGACATTGACACAAGGGGAGCCTCAACATCCTCTTCTAAAACATCCTCCGATATTTCCATAAAAATATTTTGTTCCTTATACTTGTGTCCTAGAAAATATTTGTCATCACAATTATAACAAAGGCCTTTGAGTTGGCGTTCAACCATTTCAGCCCTGGTCAATTTTTGGATCTTTAGTGGAGTAGAAGGAGGAGTGGGAGTTACTGGTTTAGTGCAAGGAATAAAGGAGGGTTTTTAGTTTTGAGAAGAGGCAACCTGTTGTGCTTCCTTATCTCTTTTAGTAGCGTCCACCCAACTTTGAGGCCGAGCCATGAGGACATGAGCACACATCTCATCCTTGAGGCCACTGATAAAAAATTCCTGGAAAAAAGCATCAGGCATGCCCTCTGTACGAAAATCCAGTCGCTCAAAATCAACTATAAAGTCTTCCACTGTGCTAGATTGTTTCAACTTTGTCAAACAACCTAAATGGTTGGTGTTAGTGTCATAGCATTCATAAATATCTGCCACAAAGTGTGTCCAAGCCATATACCCTTGGCAACCATTTTTTCTCCATTGCCAACATGGCCAATGTTCTTGATCAAGATGGAGAACACCATACCGGAGTTTGACAAACTCATCTGTAATGCCATAGAAAGAGAAATAATGTTCCATTTGAGTTACCCCACCAGTGGGATTCGATCCATCAAATTTGGTCACATCCACACGCGGAAGGCGAAGGTCACGCTGAAAGTGACGGGGCTGAAAATTATGGGAATGAGAGGAAGTTTCACCTTCGGTATGCAAAGGTGGGTCATATAAGGGAAGATCTGTAGGGATATGCAGCTTGGTGCAGATCATCGTAGTGACAGATTCAAGCTGGGTAGTAATGTCTTCTTTGAGTTCCACAATTGAGTCTGCGATGGAGGAATGCATCTTTTGATTGATGGTGGTGATATTGGCATTGAGTTGTTGCACTTCTTGTTGGGTTTCTGTGAAATTAGAGTGCAAGGTAGTGAAGCGAGCTTCCAGGTCTTAGCTACGGGTATGGGCCATGATGATGAGGGAACACGAAAAGGGGTGGGTGGGACCACACAGAAAATGGGTTATGGGTGAAGTGCATCACAAGGATCGGGATGGCGAGTTGAATCCAATGGGGAAAATCCAAAATAAGGGTGTTGGAAGGGGGTCAGGTCCACAAGAAAAAAAAAAACATTGCTGAAAAATGATAGGTATGACTGCGATAAGGGCGAAGAGAGAAATCCAATGAAATAGTTCTGAAATAATGGTGCCAACAGGATCCATAATCATTTTTTTTTTACTCTTGCAGAGTTATACTCTAATTTAAAGAATACTACAGTGATGAAATGCCCAAATTCTTAACAGTAAGAAATGTGTAGTAATTTCGCAACTCGAATGCAGGAGACACAGTTGCGCCGCAATAGATCTTGTTTGTTCTGTTTTTGTTTTCATCCCAAGGGTTAGGTATTCAAGGGTTCTACAGAAAAGGGTTTTCCCTGTGCTATAGCTCTTTGATATACGTGCAGGATCCAACAATATTATTCGATCCAATATCTCAGGGCACCAACTAAGGAGGTTAGACCGTTCCCTCAGTCGTACTATCCGACTACCCAGGTACTAGAGAGTATCTTCCCGAGTGTTGTTCTCGGTGGCACTATAGCAGTCAGGCGACCGATTGATTTATATATGGAGGGCTTCAGGATATCTAGGCCGATCCATATACACGTGTTGTCTGATGCGCTACCACTCGAAGAGGTACCAACAAGGGTTACAAGGGTGGCCAACAAATGTGTGCTTAAGTACCACTTGTATTTCCTGCATGTATGAATCCCCGACCATGGGTTTATGCACATAACAAAATATATTTGTAGCTTAATTATGTCGTAATACGTCTCTACTCTAAAAAAAATTAACCCACAATTTTTAGCCGAGGAAGGTGCTCTGAAACCACTTGTAATATTCCATATATAAAAAGTATGCAGAACAAAAATGAATAGCTAGAAATGGCAAATGAACAACAATCTAACCAGAACAACACCACAATAATACCAAAATGATACCAGAATAATACCAGAAAGAGAACTTTGATTATTGAGAGCAATGTTCACTTGCCTCTTCGAGGGGGCAACCTCCAACATAGTAGAGCTCTATTACAATAATATCCAAGACAAAAGATCTCATACCCTCGACTCCTATTTATACTAAATATGTCTATCAAAAGAACCATCTAGAGGAAGATCCTTCTAGAAGTGAAAGGTTCTATTAGGTCTTCTTACATTGGACTTATTATTCCTTATTGCTAGGCCTTATTAACATTGACCTTTATTACATGGAAATATATTATTCTACCTATGTGAGGGGTTAGGTCCCTAACAAAAAGATTCTCATCCACATGCCAATACCAGTTTTGATTTTGAAATTGCAAATTGGAAATCAATATGGGTGTCAAGCAAATTTGATCTCTGCTATTTCTACAAGTAGAAGCTGTTAAAACATTCCATCCTTCTTAGAATTTCATATATATATATATATATATTTTTAATGTGAATGGTCCCTTTTTTCATATTACTATTTTTTATATTTTAAATGGACTCGGAGATACAAAGCCCTATAAATCCCTAATAAGCTTGGTTAAGCATGTAGTTCATTTCAATTTTCATTTGTCTTAACCATAAACAAGAATGTTGCAACAACCAAGATCACAAGAAGAAACACCATGCACAAGAACACAAGAAGTATCCTGGGAAACCCTTCTCAACAAGGGAAGAAAACCCATCCAAATCCTTTGCTATATTCTTCAAGAGAAATACCTTTACCACCAATATAAAACATAGCACACAAGAGGGTGGTCAAACCCTAGAAGACTAGTTCCCAAGAGAGGTGCACGGTTTTCCCAAGGAAGTGTACTTGCTGAAATTTCCAAACTCACATGAAAGATATGTTTCCTCAACGAGGAATTTACCTTTACTTATACTAACCTGAACCTGTCAATAGAAGTGTCTATTGGCAGAAAAGGTCCAACCTCACTAGCTTATAATATAATTAATATTAACCAGATTAATTATCTTTTACATTAATTAATGGTTACATTAAGGTGGAGCCGACCTGTACCATTTACATTACAATTAGGGTTACATGCAGGTCTGAATCTTGTACAATATAACAAAGGATCTGATACACCCACTAGTGCTCATCCACTAGGGGCACATCCATAGGGATGTCCATATCTCTGGTTCACTGCATTACACAAAAGAACTAGATCTTCACACGTTCACATGTGCTCGTCCACAGGCACATCCACTCTACAGATATTTCTTTCCCATTGCCTCACACAGGAGAATCATCTAGAGTTTATCGTCAACTCTACTGCTTAGAGGAGTCTAATACATCATCTTCATTTCTATTCACATGACGATGCACCCAACACTTTGGGATTTCACACGTTCACCTTGTGCTCAACCACAGGCACATCTAACTCAATAGATCGCCTTTCCCACTGGATAATCATCTGGAGTTCTTCTCAACTCCCTGAATGGAGGAGGTCATCTCTACGTTCCAACTCTATCTCAGGTAGGAACCATGTACCCTTCTTAGGGGATTTCTCTCAGGTTTGTAAGCTGGAGAAAGACTCACATAGCTGCAATGATCCACATCTCACAGGTTTGTAAGATGGAGAATATCTCACATAGATGCAATCATCAACAAAGATGACGATAAGAATGTGATCAAATTCCTATGAAAATTTGTTCAAATTACTATTTTTATATTTTAAGAAGACTTGGAGATACAAAACCCTCTCAACCATCAATTGATGACAATGATAATTATGTTCTAATTATAAATTATTAAAAAAACAAAGAATTTGTTGAGATTACTATTTTTATATTTAAAAGGATACAAAATCCTCTATGACCATGAGAATTCTAGTGTATTGATAAATTATTAAAAAAATAAGATCACACTTATGAATGTATAAGAATGCAATTTTATAACTATGTAAATTATTAAAAAATAACAAAAAAAGATTACTTAAATGTGAAGCATTCTACTTAGCATGTACTACTTAGTGGGAAGAAAATTCAATTGATAGTTGAAAGAAAATACATTGTAATGTTATTTTTAAAAGAAAATACATGGTATTGTTAATTTTGGAAGTATAATATAAATTGTTTTAAGAAAATAAAGTAGAGTGTAAATTGTTTTAATGGAAAATAGATTTTTCTAGTTATTTGATAAAATGGAGAAACAAGCAGCGAGAGTGACTCGTGTCCATTTAATTTGAGAGTGTCTATACAATCCATGTAAGTGTAGTTGGGAAAAGTGTGCATGTAAATGCAGTTGGGAAAAGTGTATGGAATCCTTTGAAGAATTCAAAGTCCACCGCACCACGAAATCACATCACCTCCATTGTTAGGTCTAGTACCTTGTTATTCATACTCATCCCATCTTACACGAACAATGACAACTTTTCAATTTACTTAAATGTAAAGTGAGCCTTTTACACGACCAAGGACAACTTTTCAATTTACTTACATGTAAAGTGGGCCTTCTATACCAACTCCTAGAAAGACCACCTAAAATTAACAATATTAATAATTAATAAACAAATATGCAAGTACCGAAAAAAAAAATATCAATTATGGAAGGTCAAGATGATGAACATGACATATCAAGTTATTAGAATACACAAATGCATGAGATTATTAGAGATTATTAGAATACATAAATGCAGGAGAGAAGATTAAAGCTGATTAGAGGGCCAAGCTTAAAGGTTACAATGAATATGTAGCTCCTAAGTGAGACATAAATAATTACATATAAACTATCTTTATCTTTAAAGAAGTGAGACATAAATAATTACATATAAACTATCTTTATCTTTAAATAATTATAAATATTTTAACATTTATATATATAACATTTATTAATATGTATATTGAATGTATATATACAATAATTGTAGATATTTTAAATGATATATATATATATATATATATATATATATTACAACACAATTATAGATATTTTAAATGATATTTATCATAGTATCTATACTCAATTATAGATATTTTAAATGATATATATCATAGTATCTATTCTTCAAGATATTTTAATTGTAGATATTTTAAATGGTATATATCTTAATATCTATAATTCATTAATATGTAAGGGTATATATAACATTGTTATCAAACATAAGTTGTACATTCATTTAAAGCATAACTGTTTTCATTAATGTGTACATATATATACTGTTATCTAACATAAATTGTACAACACAATTGTAGATATTTTAAATGATATATATCATATAATTCATTAATGTGTAAGGATATATATAACATTGTTATCAAACATAAGTTGTACATTCATTTGAAGCATAATTGTTTTCATCAATGTGTACAGATATATACTGTTATCTAACATAATTTGTACAACACAATTGTAGATATTTTAAATGATATATATTATATAATTCATCAATATGTAAGGGTATATAAAACATTGTTATCAAACATAAGTTGTACATTCATTTGAAGCATAATTGTTTTGATTAATGTGTACATATATATACTGTTATCTAACATAAGTTGTACACCACAATTGTAGATATTTTAAATGATATATATCATAGTATCTATACTTCAAGATATTTTAATTGTAGATATTTTAAATGGTATATATCTTAATATCTATAATTCATTAATGTGTAAGGTATATATAACATTCTTATCAAACATAAGTTGTACATTCATTTGAAGCATAACTTCTTAATAAGTTAGAAAATACTTGGTATAACACGTCACATCTATATCCATCTCAGGATTTTTAGTTTTTATCATTCGAAATCCAAAGCATCGAGGATGCTTCCGAGCGTTTATTTGCAACTTCTTTTCAAGTGGGGCCAAAGCATCTTCATTTACACCACCACAGGTCAAGGGGTACATGGAGGATTAGAAGCTCACCGTGTCTTCCAAGACTATGTTCGAAATGCAGCTGCCATGGCTTCCCAAAACAATTGTAGGGGTTTGTGGAGGATTAAGATTTACATAATGGAGGATGTTGTAAGTTTCCCGATATTTACTTTGATCTTGTATTCATAATCATACTAAACTATGTTAATTAACCAAACAAAATAAAATTATGAATATTCAAATAAGGTTATTATTATATAATTTTTTTTATCCTCTCTTCCTTTTATTTTTCTTATCCTTTTTGTTTTTAAATTTATTATACTCGTTTAGATTTTTGGGCACTTAGTTCCATCACCATCTTGTTAGAACCCCTTCAAACCCTTCAAATTCAATAGCTTGTTCCAACATATATTAGTTGTGTCTAGAGGGCTTCTATAGAGATATAGAGATTCACACCACCAAAGTAACAACATAGCTTTTATTTTTTTAACTAAAATCGATGTGCCCAACACAAATTATTTGCAAAACTGTAATGGTAAAATCCAAGTTACTTATAATTGTGATTTTAAGAATCTATGTCGAAGTGGAAATAAAAGAAGTGTAGGTGGAGTAAATAAGAAGTGTAAGAAAATGGAGTATAATAAATTTAAAAACAAAGGGATAAGAAAAATATATCAACAATCAAGAAAGAGAGGACAAAAAGTTAAATTATAATAACCTTATTTGAATATTCATAATTTTATCTTGTTTGATTAGTTAATGTTGTTAAATATGTTTATGAATACAAGATCAAAGTAAATCTCGGGAAACTTACAACCTCTTGCAACCTCCAATGTGTAAATCTTAATCCTCCACATACCCCTACAATGGTTGTTCTTGTAAGCCATGGAAGATGCATTTCGAACATAGTATTGGAAGACACATTGATCTTGTAATCCTCCATGCACCCCTCTACCTATGGTGGTGAAAATGAAGATGCTTTGGTCCCACTTGAAAAAAAGTTGCAGATAAACGCTCAAGATACATCGTTTATTCAACGTAAATCTTGCAACCTCTATTGTGTTATGTATGAAAATAAACGCTCAAGATACATCCTTTTATACAAAGTTTATTCAAAGTAAATCTTGCAACCTCTATCTGTATGGAGATAAATATATATTAAGTTTAAAATCTTAAACACTTAATCGATCTCGTTTACTAATAACTATTATATGAATACCCTTAATGACTTCATAGTACCAATTCTCTTCATGTCATTTTATCCTAGAGTCACACATCTCATCCTCAATGCTACCATAAAAGTATTCCATTATGAAATTGTAAGGAAGATCAACACAACACCCATTTGTCAACAATAAAACCTAATTAGGTATTCTACAAACCTGTAAAAATAGAAATATAAGTCAATGGAGGGAGCTCATGGATTATTTTTCTGAACTATAATAACAATCCAGAACATATAAACATTAAAACTATACTAAATGAGCAACATTAGAGATTGAAGGGTTCTTACAAGTTACAAGTGATGAGGACATGATTTTTCCCCTTCCCAAGGCGAACACAAATCCGAAGAGATATTAGAAGATATTGTCAATGGTTGCGTCCATAACATTCGTGAGAATGGTGTTTACTATGTTCTTGTTCTTCACGGAGCATGTGCACAACATGGAAAACCATGGATGCATGGAGAAGACAAGGAAGGCTGATAAGAGAAGGTACATGTTGTCCATGGACCTGGCCGACATAAGGTCCGAAACAACTTGTTGTTTTTTGAAGAAGAAGTCACAAACCCTAGTTTCATGGAGAAGACAAGGAAGGATGTGTTAATATTATGGTAGCTTCGGGAGGTATGAACCTATATTATGACCTATGATGAGATTAGAATCCTCCGGAAGGAAGCAAAGAATTGAAGGAAACCCTAGACAAGTTGTCGGCTGAACAAATATATTTATATTGAATTTATTGACGCCCAGAAGGAGAAGTCGGCCCAGTTAGACTGGCCAGGTCGGCCCCAGTTAGACTGGCCAGTCCACTATAAATACAGGGAGCTATTTTCATTATTTGTCATCTCAGCAGTTGCAGTGAGAGCAATATCTGCGCAGGCAGTTGCAAGCAACAACAGGTTGGTGCGTAGGTTTTCTAGGAAAGCTGGGAGAGTGGTGCGCTAGCTTCTGGGTGGGATCATCTGTTCAATTTAGTTTCTATTCTTTTGATTGGTGCATTTAGCCTCTCTTGGCTATAGATTGCAGCTAGAATTCTCTTCTCGGTCAAGGTCAAGGTGCTCGAAGGGTGGCTTAAGGCATGTGGTTGGGTGACGAGGGTATCGTCAATGGTTAAACAAGCACAATCCTCTATATTCTAACAGGTTATGGGCCCACACCCCTTTCAGTGAGCCTAAAATGCTGGAAGGAAACATAACCGCTAGGTATTGAGCTCATTGAGGAACTGCCACTAGGGTTACTAGTAGGAACAGCTTCCAAAGAACTGCAGCTAGGGTTACTAGCAGTAGCAGTTCCAGAAACCCTAATTCTCAGATCCGACACCTTGTGATGGAGCATCTTGCTCAAGGAGAAGATATCCAGATGCACCCTAACTCAACGCACCTATTGAATTTCTCAGAAGAGAGAAAAGATGCAGTTGAAGTTTTGGATCAAGGCATGACCAGTTATTAGTCAACTGAAGACATGTGCGAAACAATCAGTCTCTTACATTACTCAGCACTTACCGGGACAATTGAAGACAATATGTGGATAATCGACAATGGAGCTTCCAGGCACATGATGGGAGATCAAGCTAGACTCTCAGATCTAAATGAGAGAAAGAAATCGTACAAAGTAGAGCTTGGAGACAAAAGCACCTACCCCGTCGAAGGATTTGGACAAGCCTCCATCAAATTGGAATCAGGTAATCATGTTCACTTAAGCAATGCTCTATATGTACCTGGTTTAGAAAAGAATCTTGTATCAATATCATGTTTAGAAGACAAAGGAAACAAAATAGCCTTCATAGATGAAAAGGTGTTATCATGGCATAAATATTCCAGCATAGAAGATGCTAGGGTTATTGGAAGACGTGAAGGGAATCTATATAGACTACTAGAACGAAATGAAGAAGCCCTAGTACATGATGAAGTCAACCCTAATGAGCTTTGGCATAGAAGGTACACTCATATCAATTATCAAGCATTACCTTTCCTCAGGAAGATGGTTGAAGGGATACTAGAATTGAAGTCTACACATGAAGTAATTTGCAAGGGATGTGCCCTTGGGAAGAACATTAAGAAACCATTCCCAAGCAACAACAATAGATCTAAGGAAACCCTAGATCTAATACACTCAGATGTTTGCGGTCCAATGCTAGTCAAATATTTAGGAGGATCTCTCTACTACTTAACCTTCATAGATGACTATTCAAGGAAGACGTGGCTATACCTACTGAAGTCAAAAGATGAAGTATTCAGCAAGTTCCAAGAATTCAAGGCAGAAATATAAAACCTTACGAATAAGAAGATCAAGACATTAAGAACAGATAATGGAGGAGAATACACCTCGAAGGAGTTCATTGCATTCTGCAAATCAGCAGGGATTAAGAGGGAGCTAACTGTTCCTCATAATCCTCAACAAAACGGTGCAGCAGAAAGAAAGAATAGATCTATCGAAGAAACAATAAAATCCCTATTGAACGATCAAGATCTATCCATGTTTCTATGGGGAGAAGCAGCAATGATGGCCATATACGTGCAGAACAGAATCCCTCATCGCATATTGAAGGACATGACACAAGAAGAAGCATTCTCAGGTAAGAAACCTAACATAGAAAACTTAAGAATATTTCGATGTCAAGTTTATTCTCATATTCCCAAAGATAAAAGAAATAAACTAGAACCCTCAGGAAAGAAGGGGATATTTGTGGGATATAGTGATTCATCCAAAGCCTACAGAATATATATTCCAGATCAACACAAGATAGAAGTAAGC
>ML804513.1:36065-51837 GCA_009831015.1 Picea engelmannii | reverse complement strand
CCATATGCCTTATCCTCTCGCGAGGTTGCGTGTGGCACGATTTCCCTCGCACTGATCAGGCCTGACGTCCCTACGGATGGGCGGTTCACCATCCCATCCCTCATCAAGACATCTGCCTACCAGTCTGTGAACCATTAATTTTCAGGGCCAGCGAGCCGCTTTTGGTTCTCCGGGCCAGTGGAGTCCAAATACGGTATTAAATTCTCAGTGGAAGTTAACGCCCCTTTTTCAAGGTGCCCTCCACCACCATCGTGGTCTCTTTTCCGCACATCCCCTCTCAGCAGTTCTGCAATAAATTCAAACTATCATTTACATTCATTGACCTCTTCCTGCAGGTCCATTTACAKCACATATTCATACTTATGAGTTTTTCCATAGTCCTTGGCTAGTTCAGTTATATTTACAATCTGGGGGAAACAGGGTGTTACATAAGGCCTGTGGTTGGGTGATGAGGGTATCGTCAATGGTTAAATTAGCACAATCCTCTATATTCTAACAGGATGATGAGAGCAGGTACATGTTGTCAATGGATGGGGCCAATAGACGATCGAAAATGACCTATAGTTTTTTGTAGAAGAAGTTGCAAAGCCTACGTGCATGGAGAAGATTAGGAAGGCTGATAAGAGCAGGTATGTGTTGTCCATGGACGTGGCCAAGAGACGGTCCGATACAACCTATAGTTTATTGCAAAAGTCAAAAACCCTAGATGCATGGAGAAGACAATGAAGGATGATAAGAGCAAGTAGGTGTTGTCCATGGATGTGGACGACAGACGATCTGAAACAACATGCGGTTTATTGTAGAAGAAGCCACCCGAAACTATGAAAGAAGTCACCAGTTGTGCCTTTTTAGAAATTAGAGGTCATGGGGCTCAAAGAACAATTGGCAGGTTGAGGCGGTGGAGAACAAATGTCGAGGATAAAAATTGGTGTGTTGAGGCGGTGGAGAACAAATATCCAAGATAACAGCTAATGAAATTACATACGTATTGGTTGGTTATACATGTTGTGCATGGATAGGTTACAGACAGATGATGAAGGGCTCAAGGGAACCCTACCCTTAAAAGAACGCCTTTGGCGTAAAAATACGTATATATAACTTTGTGTAACCAACATACCCTAACATGGGTGAAGGGAAACCAAGAAGCGAATTGGAATTGGGTATATAGGGGATAAGTAGTGGATTGTCAAACCAGTTGAGGTGTGGTACTAGTTGTTGAAGTTTTCTTTCAAGAGAATGGATATATAGGACAAGGTAAGAAGGAGATTATGAAATTAGTAAAGTAGTGGTGATTGAAGATTTCATCTTTGATGACCTTAAACTTGAATAGTGTGGAGAATATTTGCATTTAAATTGACAATTTTGAAAAATGACCATTCTATGAAGATGCTTATTGAAAAGATTGAAGATTTAATGTCAAGCTTAATATTGCCATTGTGTTTTGTATATAATGGTTTGAAGACTAATGTAGCAATTATCCACGAGAATCACATATTGGGGTTTTATTTTTTTGGGCATCATTGATCCAGGTGGATACTGGTGGCCACCCACCTATTCCCCTAATTCAGAATGGTTCCACATCTTGGCATTTTTTCTATGGGTTTTCGGGCCCCAAACTTTTGCGGTCGTTTTGAGGCCCTAAACGACATTTTTTTGGCTCGACGACACCTAGCATGTAGTTGAAGGTAGATGCTAGGGTGAATAGAATGTGTACTCCTCAATGAGGCATCGAGCACCCCAAACGAGGATCGTATGCAAAATTTGCACCCTAAGGAAATTGACGTATCAACTAACCACATCGGGGCCCACAAACCTTTTGGTATTTCATCTTCTAGGGTTAGGGTTTTCTCATGTATGCTTTATGTTAAAAGGCCTTTTCAATGTCTTTGTAATCAACTTCTTGCGAATGAGCATAGCCATCACATCTCTATCTTAAGAACGTTGCTACTACCATTCTAGCCAGCTTGTGTGCTTTGCATTTTTACAGTCTTTTGTATTCCAGACAATCATTAATAGAATATGAATTTAATTGCATTAATGTGTTTCTTGCAACATCTCTGTGTGTTTCCTTGTTATATCTCTACCTTCATTTCGTTCTCAAAATAATCCGGATCAATCATCATTGTGTGTTGTAGGAAGATTTGAGTTACTTTTTTTGTTGCAATTGCCCTTAAAGTGCCCTACCATAAAGAGCGTTCTTGATGAGCACTAGAGGATTAGTGGAGTTGATCGTCCTCAATGTTGAAAAGGATGGAACTTAAAACCCAAATTTCATAAAGGCCTCCAAGTGGATTCGAAAGCTTGCTCTTAACATTTACATCATGCTCTTGGTGTTGTCGAAAATGTTTTCTAGAATTATGCTGGTTCACAATGTTGGGGAAAATGCCCTCCCATTTTGGAATGCAATCGTTCACAACAAGTCCAAATAATGGTAACTTTTAAGACCTCTAAGCATCTAAGAAACATGCACTGTCGAACCATCCAGTGGGAAGCCCCTTAGAGATTATAGTCTTGTGTCTAAGATTTGGAGATATGTGAAGGAAATTCCAGCTAGAAAAAGCGTCAGGCACTTTGAAGGTTACTAAGGAGGTGGAGGGAAAAGCACTATTAAAGATAAACCCATTCCTTTCTATCCACACAAACCAGAATATGTATGGAGGGAGTGTGTACAGAATTTGTTGTGTGTTGGTCCAAAGATTAAAACACTCCAGGAGCGTGGATCTGACCCAAATTGTCAAGAAATGCAGAATCTTTGAGATCCTAACCTAGACGCGTTGTGTAAACGAACATTTAACAAAAGATGCAACACTGATTCCTCCACCCTACGACAGAGTGGGAAGTATCTTGGTCCAATCCATCCTTTTATCCGAAGGGTATCCCAAGTATTTAGCTTGTTTTCGATTGATAGCCAGGTGAAGATTTTTATCTTCAACGGGAAGTTCCAACCCCATAAGTTTTGCCTCCAACCAACTAATGGACGCAACCACTGCTAATTTGTGATAGCTACATATAGATTTGATGATGTTAGGCGCCTAGAGGAGTCACCTCCAGTCCAAAGGAGTTCATCCTCTCGCTCTTGAATCTTTATACCTGCCTACTGTAAGGAGAGAGTAAAAAGATCCCACTCTAAATCGAGAGGAGAAGGTAAATGTAGATCCCCGCTAGAGCGCCAGCAGTGGGTAATGGAATTTGAACCTCTCAAATCTATAGCTTGGTATAGAAACTAGATATGAAGCAAGTGAAGAAAAGTGAGAAGCTGATTCGAAGAAATTGTAGAGTCTCCCAAGCCTAGAATATGATCCTGACCAAGGTGTATTGAGTGACTAGTCCTCAGATTCCAAGAGATCCAGTGAGTTATGAGTGGTGCCATCCTCGCTAAGTTCCTCCAAGTGTAGGAGGAAGAACTGGGGATGGAAGGAGGCAATCTAAGCCAAGCAGTAGTGGATGTAAATGGGAGATATTTGCCCACGATGACATAATGCCAAATCCCTGTGGTTGTTAGCACACGCCAGAGTGTATTTGCTGCTAGTGCCAAATTGAAGAAGAGAATGTTTCTGAGGCCCCAACCACCCTTGTGTTTTGGATTTGCAATAGTATCCCAGCTACTGAGATGAAGTCATGGAGTGGTTGAACAACCCGACCAGAGGAAGTTGAAGGAGAGCTTGCGGAGTTTGTGGAGCACAGTCAGAGGGAGGGATGCCAATGCCATCCAGTAAATCAGTTGACCTTCCAGGACAGATTTTAGGAGGGTGAAACATCCACTGAGGGAGAGCCAACGGTTGTACCAATTTCCAATTCTTTTTTTTTCACTTTTTCCAGGAGCCAGTTCCAGTCACTGATCCTGTAGGAGTCTGCCTTAATAAAATATCCCAAATAATTGAAGCCTTCAGACAACTTTGTGAAAGTATGTGGGAAGTGTAGCTAGAGTTGAATTAGAATCTGATCAGGGATATTTGAGTAATGGAAAGAAGACTTGGACCAGTTCATTTGTAGACCAGTGGCCCTACAAAAAATAAGAAGAATGTACTTGATTTCATGCCATTAATGTAAAGAGTCATTTGTCAAAATCAAGACATCGTCTACGAAAAGAAGATGGAGGATCTTTTTCAGCCTTGAAACTTTTATCCTTGTCAAATTCCCTTGAGATTGGCCAAGTTTTAGTAGAAGGCTTAGACCTTCCATGACTAAAATAAAAAGAAGTGGGGAAAGTGGGTAGCCCTGGCAAAGGCTTCTGCCACTATGAAAGAGGGGAGAGGCTTCTCCATTGACAAGAACTGAGAAGGTGGCAATCGGAACACAACCCATAATCCAATTTATGGAGGTCAGACTGAAACCATATTGTACCATAATGTAGAAACTCCTAGTCAATGCAATCAAAAGCCTTTTTTAGATCCAATTTCAGAATGAGTTCCTTTGATTTTTTTTCTTTAATACTGTGGCACTCTTGTGTAGTGCCTATAGCATTGAGAATCTGTCTTCCTTTGAGGAAGCCCAACTGTTCACAGGATAGATATCGAGAGATGACCGGCTTTAGGCGATTGGAAATGATTTTTGTGATCAGTTTGTAGCACAAATTGCAAAGAGAAATCGACCTATAATCATCGAAGGACAAAGGATTATTTTCTTTTGGGATTAATGTCAGGAAGGTTGAGTTTAAAGAGCTAGAGACTCTTCCCCAAAGTCTGGAGTCTTCAACCAAATCAAGCAGCTCTGCACCTACCAGATGAAAGTAATGGAGAAAAAACTTGACTGTCCATCCGTCTAGACTGAGGCTGTTGTCAGATGCAAAGGAGAGAAGAGTGTTTTTTACCTCTTGGAGTGTACAGGGTCTGTCCATAGAGAAAATGTCCTCTACTGTAGCTAAAGTAGGAAATAGGCTGGCCACTCTAACTGAATCCTGTAGTGATGGATTTGGTCTTGCTTCATAAAAATATTTGTAATGTTTAGTGGCAACATATTTTAAAGCAGGTTGGTCCAAATGTGTCACACCATCAACGTCAGTAATCGACCAAATATATTTTTATTCCTGTGGTTACAAGCAAAAGAGTGAAAAAACTTTGTGTTACTATCTCCACACTTCAACCATGTTGCCCTGCTGTGCTGATGCCAAAGGGCCTCTTCAACTAGAAGGAGATTGTTATGTTCAATCTCTAGATGCTCCAAGGGTGAGTCTAAAAGAGGCAACCTGCCAGTGCGATGGTCCATATGGGAATGGTTCAGAATTAAAGTCTCCAATGCTTGTAGTCTGAGGAGTCTACATGATCTGTGGTTTTTTTCCCACCTGTTGACTAAATGTTTAAGTGAAGTTAACTTCCAAACCAGGCATAACTGTGCATCCTGTTTAGAGAGATAGATGGGATCCATCCAAGAATGCTTTACAATCAAGTGAATTTCTGGCTCCTGTAGCTAGCTCAGATTGAACTTAAAAGGATAAGAAAAGTGTCCGCAAGGAGACAAATGAAGAATTATAGGAGCATGATCTGAGAAAAATGGAGATTCCACCCATGAATTTAAACGATCGGTTTGGAGTATCAAATCCGCTGAGAGGAGGAAGCAATCTAGCCTTTTGGAGATCACGTCGGGTCCCACTCGTCCATTGTGCCAAGTGGGGGAAATTGCTACTGGAGAAAGATCAACTAACTCGTATTTGTGTAGGAGTGAGGAAAAAAAGTTTTCCAGAGGATCCAATGCAACAGAGGAACCCAAAATTTCCTTTGAGTTGATAGTGAAATTCATATCACCAACGATGATCAGCTTCGGGTTTGTCAGAAGTCCATTTTCTGCCACCCTGTCCCAAAAATATTTTCGTTATGTGCAAGGTGCATATACATTCAAAAGGGTTATCGATTGAGAGTTCCAGAGGCAAGTACCTTTTAGCAGGATACGACCGCAACAGAGCATTGGAGCTAGAGAAAACTTTGTGGGATCCCATGAGATTTCTAAACCTCCTGAGGTGCCTGAAGAGTTAGCAAATGCCGAATACCAGGAAGGACGAAAGTTGTGTAGGAAATTTCTTTCTTTTTGGCCAGTGACAAGTGTTTCTTGAAGGAAGATGATGTCCGAAGTTGTCTTTTGGAGCAGTCTTCTAAAGGAGGTAGATTTTAGGTTCCTCCCACCCCTCTGATGTTTAGTGAGAGCATAATCATTATTTAGATCTTGCCATGGCTTTAATGCCTCTAAGCGCCCCAAGATCCAGTTGAGTAGTGGTGGAAATGGTGTCATGAGTTTTTTCTATTGCAGCCTCTTTTTGTCTTGCACTCCTAGTTTTGAGCGGGGAGAGTTCAAATCCCCTGCTCTTGGACAAAAAAAAATCCTTGTCTGAAGGATATTAAGAAGTAGTTTTTGTGTTTGAAGATGAAGCTAGATCCAGAGGGGGGATGACAGCTTTCCCAAAGAAGGTAGGAAGAGGGACGGGAGAGAGGACCTCCTTATAATATGGTACAAGACTGTCCATTAGTTCAACAATGGTGTCATCTTCGGATTCAGATTCTCTATGGCCCGCAGTATAGTTCACCAGGGGCCTCGAAGTCTCCTCAAACTGGTCAAGTGATGATTCTATTAATGGAGGGAGAGTGTCAGGTGTAGAGGAAGTGTTCCCAACAGCTACGACCACTTGTGCGTATGTAGGTCTAGGGGTTCGAGGAGGAGAAGAATGTGAAACTATTGGAGGTAACATGGGTGGAGGTTGGGTCGATGGTCTAGTGTTCGGAGGAGAGGGGGAAGAGAGCGGAGTTGAGGGTTTTTCCGGAAAAGGTAGGGGGTGCTCGCAGGAAGGAGTAGACGAGGTGAAAGTGGTAGAGGAGGGGGAGTTATCTAAGAGGTCTCTTTCCCAAGAAATTAATGAGAAATAAAGGGAGGGGTGGTAAAAGCTCAGCTTACCAGTAATGGTGTTCAATGTAGAGGGATCATAAGCTTTTGAGAAATCCGACTAAGTAGTAGCTGGGTGATTGTAGGGTGAGTCCTATCTAGAGGAGATCTCTAGCATAGTTTCTTCAGTTAGAACCGGTGCTACTTTGCCTGTACAATGTGAACGGAGGTGTCATGTCTGCCTACAAAGAGTACACTTGAAGGGTATACCAAGGTAGTAAAGGTTTTGACGAATGGTGTGTCCCCGCCATTCAATATCAATAAATTCCTATAAGCCTTCATGGATATCCAGTTCCACCAGGACCGTGGCCACGCTTTTGATCAGAGCTTCTAAAACTTTCAGGTTAACATCAAGGACTTTGCCTAGATTGTTTCCAATAGCCTCTAAGGTTGTACTGTTCCAAAGGTAGAGTGGAAGTCCAGAGAGAAGGACCCATAAATGGCATAGTCTAAAGTAGTCTTGGGATGGGTTGAATCTTATGCGCCATATTTTGAGCATGAGACTACCCCCATCATAGAGCCAATGACCATTGAGTAATAGAGAAGAGTCCTCAGGAGATCGAAGGTGGAAGCCAAGCCAACCGTGAGTCAAGAAAGAGATCTTTGGAGAATAGCCAAGCAATGACAACCAAGTTGACTGAACCCAGACAACTATGTCTGTCTTACAGAGAGAACAATAGGAACTTATTCCAACCAGAGTGCATAAGGCCAAGTTTACAGAGTCTTTTAGATCAATATCGTTGCCTAGCACCATTCTTGTTTTTGTTCTTTTTGGATGCCAAGGCTGAACTGATGGTTTCTTTTTGCCAAGAGATGTAGAAGAGTTCTTAAGAAAGAGAGACCCAACAATGACAGATTGTTTTAGAGAAGTGTGACCAGGAAGGGAAGGAACAACAGGTGCACTGGTTAGTGGAGCCTAATGAGGAGCCAATAAGGTTGAGGTTTGTAAAGAAGGTGTGGTCAGTGGGAAAAAAGTGAAGGTAGGGGGAGAGTAAGTGGTTGATGGAAGGCTGGGAGGCACCAAAGGAGAGTAAGCAACATAAATGTGAGTCGTGGAGAAGATCGAAGGCAGAGGTAGGGAAGGGCAGGTATTTGTTCCCAAAACCAACTGTTGAATGGAAGTAGAATGCATCGAGTTTTTTAGCTCGATGGCCGAGGTAGGGAGATCTACACTATGACAGAAGGTATCATCATCTGCATCCATGAGGGCGCTGACCTCAACCTCCATGGGTGGGTGCGAATTGTGTAGAAGGTTCTCCTTAGTCCTCCTCGTACCCACCGAGTATTGTTGAATGGGGCCCAGAGAAAAGGTGCAGGTAAGTCAGGCGAATCAAAAGGATGTTGCAGGAGGAGGATTGTGAAAAGACAGACCAATGGGCACTAGTAAATGAAAACAGTAATGTAGCAGGGAGGTTGTGTCTGCCACTGGGAGAAACAAATGGATTAGGGATGTTGTTTCTACCACCGGGAGAACAATAGGTTCATAGACCGAGGTTGAAGAGGGGGAGGAGGGTCCACTCACCAATCACAGAGAGTTGAAGATTTTAAACACTAGTTCCCACCAAAATGGCAAGAAGTTGAAGAGCCGAGGTTCCATAGTTGCAGAGCATTTTTCTCTCTCACTCTCCCCACCCACACCTACCCAAAAATATTAAACATGTTTATTGTCACAATGATTTCAAAATATATTAATAAACTAGTCCGATCCCTTGAAAACGTGGAAAAGTACCACCAATTTAAAAGAATCTATTCATTTATTGGCATGTTGTCATAACAAGCTTTTTAGCAATAATTGGCCCACCCCAAAGGTGTTTTTCATCTAAATATTGTATCTTAAAACTTTCTTTCTATGTATTGTATTTGCATATATTTGTCAAATTTATACTTTTAAATTTAATGTTTCAAAATTATATATATATATATATATATATATATATATATATATTATTATTATTATTATTTTTTTTTTGGCATTTTCCCGATTAACAATAAGATTTAATATATATTAAAAACCATTATTAACATGTGATTAATACATAAGTTTCTCGGTAGGTCTTCGTTAGATATAGTTGAAGATAGTTATTGTTTACGATTATGTGGTTGTCTTCATACATGTGCAATAAGTTAAAGGTTTGCAACAACACGAGAAAATCAGTTGTATCAATGGCACCACGTTGACTTGCCATGTGAACTTCATTGTACATTATGGAAGGCACAAACATACATAAAAAAAGGTAAATAAGACACAACAACATTTATCCTTACCCCCAAATATGCAAGAAATGTTACTATGCATAATCCTATTTCCAATATTTGTTTTTATTTTGGAAAAAACGAAAAAGACATAAGGTATAACTTTACATAAGTAAGCTTGGTGTTAAACCTAGGGAAGAGCAAAGCAAGAAAAAATCAGATGCATGGGATTAGGAAACTAAAACACACGTTAAACTAAAACACATGTCAAAACCCCTTCAAACCCTTCAAATTCAATAACTTCCAACATCTATTAGTTGTGTCTAGAGGGCTTCTATAGAGATATAGAGATCTTGAAGTTTTCATGTTAAGTTACAGAGCATACTGTTATATTAAAATATATAAAATAATATAGAAATAAATAGGAAAGAACCGAAGTATATCGTTGTTTTTCACCGGGGTAAATCCTTGTTTAAAAAAAAATGGAAATACGATCTTCCTGATCATACCACCGAAGTACCAACATAGCTATTATTGTTTTAATTAAAATCAATGTGCCCAACAAAAATTATTTGCAAAACTGTAATGGTAAGAATCTATAATTTACTTATAATTGTGATTTTAAGAATCTATGTCCCAGTGGAAATAAGAAGTGTGTAGGTGGAGTAAATAAGAAGTGTAAGAAAACGGAGTATAATAAATTTAAAAACAAAGGGATACGAAAAATATATCAACAATCAAGAAAGAGAGGACAAAAAGTTATATAATAATAACCTTATTTGAATATTCATAATTTTATTTTGTTTGATTAGTTAATGTTGTTAAATATGTTTATGAATACAAGATCAAAGTAAATCTCTAGAAACTTACAACCTCTTGCAACCTTCATTGTGTAAATCTTAATCCTCCACATACCCCTATAGTGGTTGTTCTTGGAAGCCATGGAAGCTGCAATTCGAACATAGTATTGGAAGACAAGTTGATCTTGTAATCCTCCAGTACTCCTCGACCTGTGGTGGTGCAAATGAAGATGTTTTGGTCCCAATTGAAAAAACGTACTCCTCAACCTGTGGTGGTGCAAATGAAGATGTTTTGGTCCCAATTGAAAAAACATTGCAGATAAACGCTCAAGATACATCGTTTATTCAAAGTAAATCTTGCAACCTCTATTGTGTATGCAAATAAATGCTCATGATACATCATTTTATACAAATTTTATTCAAAGTAAATCTTGCAACCTCTATCTGTATGGAGATAAAAATATATTAAGTTTAAACTCTTAAAAACCTAATCAATCTCGTTTACTAATAGCTATTATATGAATATCCTGAATGAATTCATAGTACCAATTCTCTTCATGTCATTTTATCCTAGAATCAATCATCTCATCCTCAATGCCACCAGAAAAGTATTCCATTATAAAATTTTAAAGAGGATCAACACAACACCCATTTGTTGACAATAAAACCTAATTAGGTATTCCTCAAACCTGTAAAAATAGAAATATAAGTCAATAGAGGGAGCTCATGGACTATTTCTCTGAACTATAATAACAATCCATAACATATAAACATTAAAACTATACAAAATGAAGAGCATTCGAGATTGAAGGGTTCTTACAAGTTACAAGTGAGGAGGACATGATTTTGCCCCTTCCCTAGGAGAACACGAATACACGAATCCAAAGAGATAGTAGAATATATTGTCAATGGTTGCGTCCATAACATTCATGAGAATGGTGTTTAATATGTTCTTGGTCTTCACAGAGCCCGTGAACAACATGGAAAACCCTGGATGCATGGAGAAGACAAGGAAGGCTGATAAGAAAAGGTACGTGTTGTCCATGGACCTAGCCGAAAAATGGTCCGAAATAACCTTTGGTTTATTGTAGAAGAAGTCACAAACCCTAGTTGCATGGAGAAGACAAGGAACGACAATAGGATCAGGTACATGTTATCCATGGACGGGGCCGACAGACGGTCCAAAATGACCTGCAAGTTTTTGCAGAAGAAGTTGCAAACCCTACCTGCATGGAGAAGACGAGGAAGGTTGATAAGAGCAGGTAAATGTTGTCCATGGGCGTGGCCGAGAGACGGTCAGAAACAACCTGCAATTTATTACAAAATTCACAAACCCTAGCTTCATGGAGAAGACGATGAAGTCCGATAAGAGCAGGTAGGTGTTTTCCATGGACGTGGCCAACAGACGATCTGGAACAACCTGCGGTTTATTGCAGAAGAAGCCACCCGAAACTGTGGAAGAAGTCACCAGGCGTGCCTTTCTAGAAATCATAGGCGGTGGGGCTCAAAAAACAACTGGCAGGTTGAGGCAGTGGAGAAAAAATGTTGAGGATAACAGTTGGCGCGTTGAGGCGGTGGAGAACAGATATCCAAGAGAACGGCTAACGAAATTGCATATGTATTGGTGTGTTAAACATGTTGTGCGTGGATAGGTTATAGAGAGATGACGAAGGGCTCAAGGTTCCCTTAAAAGAATACCTTCGACGTAAAAATACGTATATATCACTTTGTGTAACTAGCATACCCTGAAATGGGTGAAGGGAAGTGAATTGGGATTGGGTATACATGGTATAAGTAGTGGATTGTGAAACTAGTTGAGGTGGGGTAATAATTGTTGAATTTTTCTTTCAAGAGAATGGATATATAGGACAAGGTAAGAAGGAGATTGTGAAATTAGCAAAGTAGTGGTGAGTGAAGATTTCATATTTGATGACCTTAAACTCGAATAGTGTGGAGATTTTTTGCGTTTTAATTGACAATTTTGAAATATGACCATTATGTGCAGATGCTTGTTGAAAAGATTGAATATTTCATGTCAAGCTTACTATTGCCATTGTGTTTTGTATATAATGGTTTGAAGACTAATGTAGTAATGATCCACGAGAAGCACATCTTGGGGTTTGCTTGTTTTTGGCATCATTGATCCAGGTGGATACTGGTGGCCACCCACCTATTCCACTAATTCAGAATGGTTCCACATCTTGGCAGTTTTTCTATGGTTTTTTGAGCCCCAAACTTCTGCGGTCGCTTTGAGGCCCTAAATGACATTTTTTTGGCTCGACGACACCTAGCATGTAGTCGAAGGTAGATGCTAGGGTGAATGAAATGTGTACTCCTCAGCTAGACCTTTTCAATGAGGTATCGAGCACCTCAAACGGGGAACGTATGCAAAATTTGCACCCGTGGGAAATTGATGTATCAACTAACCACATCAGGGTCCACAAACCTTTTGGTGTTTCATCTTATAGGGTTAGGGTTTTTAGTGTTTAGGGTTTTCTCATTTATGCATTATGTTCAAAGGCCTTTTCAACCTCTTTGTAATCAACTTCTTGCAAATGAGCATAGCCGTCACATCTCTATCTTTAGAGCATTGCTATTACCATTCTCGCCATCTTGTGTGCTTCACATTTTTACAGTCTTTTGTATTCCATACAATCATTAACAGAATATGAGTTTAATTGAATTAATGTGTTTCTTGCAATATCTTTGTTTGTTTCCTTGTTATATCTCTGTCTTCATTTTCGTTCTCAAAATAATTCGGATCAAACATCATCGTGTGTTGTAGGAAGATTTGAGGTACTTTTTTTGTTGTAATTGCCCTCAAAGGGTCCTACCATAAAGAACGTTCTTGATGAGCACTAGAGGATTAGTGGAGTTGATTGTCCTCAACATTGAAAATGATAAGAAAGTAAAACCCAAATTTCATAAAGGCCTCCAAGGGGATTCAAAATCTTGCTCTTAACATTTACATCATGCTCTTGGTGTTGTCGAAAATGTCTTCTAAAATTATGATGGTTCACAATGTTGGGGAAAATGACCTCTCATTTTGGAATGTAATAGTTCACAACAAGTCCAAATAGTGGTAGCTTTTAAGACCTCTAAGCATCTAATTAACGTGTGCAAGGATAAAATTTCAATCTAGAAGAGTATTTCCATGGTCATACTCCCCTTCCATAAATACCAGTATGTTGACAATGCACTAGAGTTTATGACCTTGGGATTCAAGGCCATGTTAGGAATATCTAAAGTGGAGTGGAGTTGAGATTGTTGGTGACATTTCAATCTAGAAGAGAGTATTGCCATAGTCATACTCTCTTTCCACAAATATGAGTATGTTGACAACACACTAAAGTCTATGACCTTGGGATTCAAGGCTATGTTAGGAATATCTAAAGTGGAGTGAAATTGAGATCGTTGGTGAACATGGATCAATCATGTAACATTTAATGTATTGGGTTGAAGTGATTGTGCTATCCGCCTTTCAACATTCCATGACATATCACAACAAAGGCATCTAACACTCACCACCAAACCATCATTTCCTTTGCACATGTATTGTATGACATGCAAATATTCTTTCACACAACTTCACATGGATTAATGAGAGAGAATGGTGATTCCATATGAATTATCAATGGTTTAGGAATACAAATTTCACAAGGTTGATCAATTTATAGGGAATTAACGCCATTAAGGAGACACTTTCAATGTAATTAAGATAGGATGTTATACTTTAAGATAATTTTCTTTGAAAGCACACCTCGTACAAAATAAATTAACATATAAACGCGGTAACATGGTTGTGGTTGTAGATACCTTTGTTTTCACATTATCAACAAAAATGAAATGCACTTTACTTTACAATTGAATATGAATGAAATGTATAATATAATATAAAACAAATAAATTAAAATAAAAGAAAATTAAAAAATATATTGTAAAAGTAAAAAAACAAATACCAAAGTTTATAATAAAAAATAATTTATAATAATAATAATAATAAATAATATAAAATAAAATAAATTAACTTAAATCCTCTTTAACCCATTCATATTTGTTTGATATCGAAAAATTTGCATTTAAAAATTATTTTTATCCCTTTCACACTTAATAGATTCAAGAGTGCACTGAATATAGGTTAACTATACCTCCTAAATCACTATGAATATGGTTCGGTTAAAGCATGTTTGTTGTCAAAGTTATTTCGAAATATACTAATAAATTAGTCCAATCCCTTGAAAACGTGGAAAAGTACCACCAATTTAAAAGAATCTATTCATTTATTGTCATGTTGTGAGTAAGGAGCTTTTGAGCAATAATTGGCCCACCCCAAAAGTTTTGTTTTCATGTAAGAATGGTATCTAAAGATTTTCCTTCTATGTAGCATTTACTACTAATCATTGTATTTGTATTTATTTGTCAAATTTATACTTTGAAATTTAATGTTTCAAGAATATATATATATCATTGGGGCATTTTTCGAGATGTAATTGAAATTAATAATCAGGTTTAATATATATAAAAACAATTATTAACATGTGATTAATATATAAGTTTCTCAATAGGTTTTTGTTAAATATATTTGAAGATAGTTATTGTTGAGCTTAGTGACGAAGTAATGTTTGACACACTATCACATTATATGGTCAATACGATTATGTGGTTGTCTTCTACATGTGCAATAAGTTAAACGTTTGCAATAACACAAGAAACTTGGTCGTATCAATGGTACCACATTGACTTGCCATGTGAGCTTCATTGTACATTATGGAAGGCACAAACATACATCACAAAGGTAAACAAGTGCTGCATGGCAGCGTAATCCCTGCCAGGTTGGAATGGGAATAAGTGCGGCCGAGTACAGACAGGTGGGCAGGGAGTTGAAGTACATGGAAACACAAAAGAATTAACATTCGTGAATTAGTTTTCTTTAAAACAAAAGCTGGTGGATACAAAAGGAATTGAAATTTATTATGTTATAGGTTCGTGGACATCATAAATTATACATATGAAATTTGTAATTTTATAAAGTAGATATTTAGTTTTATAGATACAAAATATGTACTTTTATAAAGTATGGGAAAGAGATTCCATATTTGACAGTTTTTTAGATCACGGGTTATCGGGCTGGCGCACTGAAAATCAGACTCTGTTGTTCCGTGCCCTACAAATAGCACCCAGAGTTCCACGACATAGAAATTGACAATTGGAGTTGTGGACTATTTCAAATTTAAGGGCGTACGTATGTTACAAAAAAACTAGCATCAACATAAATTATAGATACCAAATATGTAGTTTGAATAAGTAGATATATAGAGCATGGGGGCTGTCGGGCTGGCAGGTAGAAAATTGGGCTTGTGTTATTCTGTGCACTACAAATAACACCCAGAGTTCTGCTACATATAAATTGACAATCAGACTTGTGGACTATTTGAGATTTAAGGGCCAACGTCTGTAACATAGGTTCGTGGACAAAAGAATAAAAAAAATAGCAATACCGAATTAGTTTTCATTAAAACAAGGGGTCTTGGACAAAAGAAATTGAAATATATGAAATTATAGGTTCGTGGATAGGAGAAATTATACATATCAAATATGTAATTTGATTAAGTAGATATATAGAGCATGCACGGAAGCTTCATTCCGGGTTTTCGGGGTGCTGGGCTGAAAATTAGGCTTTTGTTGTTCTGTGGCCTACAAATAACATAGAGAGTTCTGTGATATACAAATTGACAAGCGGTCTTGCAGACTATTTAGAGATTCCATACTTGGCATTTTTTGGATCGTGGGTTATCAGGCTGGCACGCTGAAAATCGAACTCTGTTGTTCCGTGCCCTATAAATAACACCCAAAGTTCTGCGACATACAAATTGACAATTGGAGTTGTGGACTATTTCAAATTTAAGGGCGTA